>VWZZ01005404.1:223522-253138 GCA_013399095.1 Psophia crepitans | reverse complement strand
TAAATATAAATATAAATATAAATATAAATATAAATATAAATATAAATATATCCTAGGTGAACGGACCCTGTTTGTGTTTAGCTGTGCATCCACTTGCTGCCCGCCAGGTCCCGGCACGGCCGGGGCCATGGGGTTGGCGAGTGCTGCTCATAGCCCCAGTGGGATGCAGCTTCCCCTCCCTTCCCAGTGCTTCCCAGCTCCCAAAGGGGAGGACCCTGCTGTTCCCACCTTCAGGGGTCCGCCACAAACTTGACACCAGTTCCCCCAGCCCCTTGGCGTTTGATTTAGCTCCCTCGGTTGTGAAGTTTCTTCCCTGCCCCCCCCTCCCATCCCATCGGACCCCCCATCTGACAAGTCCGACTGGCGCGGTCCCCTCACTGGGTGCGTCCTTCCCAGCTACACGGGGCTGGAAAGGAGGCGGGGGTGGGCTTCTGTTTTGATTAATATGGAAATAAAACGCAGAAATAGCGGCAGTACTTAGCTTCATTGCTTCAGTTTAGAGATTTATTGGCGAGGAGATAAACACCAGGCTGGGGGCTAGCTCAGTAATTCACAGTCCCCATCAGTTATTACCCAATGAGCAAATCGTTTTTCTTTGAAGCCGCAGAGAAAAAAAAAAAAGAAGAAAGAAATGAGGTGGGGGAAAGAGTAATTTCTTTAATAAGCTGTTAGCCCCTTCTCCTTCTGGCTCTCAGGGCCACCGGGCAGCATTCGCCTCTGCCCGCCCAGCTCCGGCGTGGGGCAGCCCTGCCCGGCTGCCACCATCGGGGCCCTGCTCTCCAAACCAAACTAGTAAGGGGTTTATCACAGATCCGTGTCTCTTAAATCTCGTATGTCCTGCTCTGCCTCCCTCTGACTTTCTCCTGTATTTTCCCAGGAAAAAGAATTGCTCCTGTCTAAATGTTTTTTGGGTTTTTTATTCTTTGCAGCCCCATTTTCCCTCCCACAGAAGCAGGTAGACATGGATTTGAGCTGGAAAGAACTGTCACAAGGTGACATCATGCCACTGCCAAGGAAAACAAAGGAGTAAGGCTGTGAGGGGGAGTATAATCCTTTATTAGATGCAGTGATATTGGGGAAAATGGCCACTTTGGGGGCACACAAACACACTCTCAGGTCTGAAATGGAAATAGAAAGCAAGAAGTACAAACTAAATACTAAAATGTAGGCAGGCATCTTTCACTGGACTTCTGTGAAATCTATGGATCTGAGTTTATTGCTTTGCATTCAGTGTAACTAGAAATGCTCTGAGACATGCACACTCTGCTGCCAAAAAAATGCTCCAGGACCTGATGAACACTCGTATTCTTCTGGACCAGGAGAAGAGGTCAGGTGAGATATCCCAAGGCACCTCAGTGGCAGTGAATGCCTATGTTTAAGTGGCTGAATTGAGCCTTAATTTTGATAATTTTGTGCTCTCTGATCTTTCAAGTAATCAGGTTGATTAAAACCATGAAAGGTTTAAAGGTCAAATGAATAAAACAAAGAGGAATTACTAATCATATCACATGCACATGTGCCTCTTTGGTGCAGCCAGCACTTGCTGAGTAGAAAATGCTGAAGACACCAGAAGAATGAATGGACATGCCAACAGCCTGCTTATTCCAACCAGCCTTCCTTCTCCTGCCCTCAATTTCCCCCTCCCAAAGCTGAAACAAAACTATTTTGCTTGATAGTACATTGAAATAAGCACCTATGTAAGGACGTTGCAGCTGCAGGACAGGAAAGTCTGGCTGAAGGGTAAAACTCTGTGAAAAATAATACAATTAGTTGAGATTGTCTGAGCAAATTCTGCACCCAGTCTCCTCAAGCCTCATGAACCTGTTGTGAATCATCTGGATGGGATTTTATACAGCATTGGCAAAAGACCGCAGATCAATATTTTAATTTCATCTTTTTCTGTTTGCTTGTTTTCCCCCAAAGGGGTGTTGTTGCTGCTGATACCTACATCTTCAAAGTTACCTGGCAGAACAGCATCGGGCCCTGCCAGATGGGCAAGAGAAAAACTAGAAGCGATGCAGTAATTTTAGTATTTATGATGAAGATGATTTGTGGAGACCTGCAAATCAAAACCGAATGGATTCCTTGTAAAACATGTAGAGGATGGACAATAAAAGAGATTTGCACAGGGCCTGGTCCTGATGCCTTGTAAGCTAGTGTAAGCAGATGAGACTCATTTTTAAAGGCAGGGGTAATGGTACAGCAGAGTCAGGCCACAAAAGCTCCTGGTTACAGCAGGTAGGAACAGGAGCAGCAGCCAGCAGTATTGTATCCCCTCAGTTGTCGTCTAGACCGACTAGATGAGAGGGAAGTTTATTAGTGCTTAAACATTAGTGCGTAGGGTTTCATGATCATTGCAGAGATGTTCAGTTGTAAGAAAGAACAGGTAGTTCTTCAAAATGAGCTTCATTTTATTTCTATAACACCACATGTTTCCAAAGGCACCTTTAAACACAGGCCAGTGAACCCCAGAACAGGGCAGGGCAGGAGCCGCTGTCCCTGGGTGCATGTGTCACTTCCAGGGAAGCCTGCCCCATGCCAGGGACGGAAATGAGGCTGCGGTGGTGCTTTAGTCACACCACTGCAAGGAACATTTCACAAATTATTCACTGAAGTAAAGGTGATGCTTGTGCTATAAAAAAAAAGGATTCTGTTTTTCAGAACACTAAATAACCTTTCTGTGAACTTATTTATTTTTTTGCATTTTTTTCTTTGTTTGCTTTTTTTTTTTTTTAAAGTATGCATTTCACTTTGATTTTCACTGGTTTCTCCCCAGTGCCTCTGACTATCGTGCACCAGGTACTACGTTGCTATGTTTCAGCTGCAAACTGTTAGGTGACTGTCTGAAAACCATGAGACTTCATTCATATGGGGGATTTTTTGGTTTTTTTTTTGTTTGTTTGGTTGGTTTTGTGTATGTTTGGATTATTTTTTTTTAAAAAACCCACAGAAAAATGTTTCACAATTAATAAAAACTTATTTTTCCAGAATCTGACCTTTGGCCTAAGGGAGTCACGAGTCTTCATCCATAGAGTCAGAGGAAGAACAATAAAGTGACCGCATAAAACCTGCAGTTTCTAGACTTTTTATTTTTGGTGATAAACAAGGATCTGTCAAGTGTCATGTAGGAAGCAGATGACTAAAAAGGCAGTTCATCCCTTGTGCTCCCCTGCCTCAGGCTTTGCAGAGGAATTGGCCACGGTATGTTTTGTGGCCTGTGTTGTCAAATCTTTGCACAGCAACTGAGTTTTCAGGCACTAGGGGAAAGGCAGCTTGAAACAGCTACTGGGAGAGCTTCTATCCCCCGCTTCAGGACTTGGCTTTCCTCCCAAAACTGCAAGCGACAGCAACAGAAATTAGTCACAACAGTGTGATGATGGTTTGCTTGAGCACACTGAGAACTGAGTTTGGACACCACTCCACAGCATGTAGCTGTGAATATTTACCATGGGCTACAGATCCACCAGAAACAGACCTGCCAGGGCTAGAAGCCGTGGAAGCCTTGTGTGTAACTTGCACTGCAAAGGCCCCGATCCCTACTGGTATCTCTGAACACTTTTGAGTCACAGAAATCAGTAAAGGACCAAAACCAGATAGGTCTGAAGGCTTCATTTCCGTGGAAGGTGGATGCAGTAATTCCAGACCTCTGTCACTATAGTCTCAACACATCCACGTTGTTTTTGCACATCCACTCTGGGAATGTCATCGAACAGTTATTGTGGGGCAGACATTTGGTGCTCATGGGTGGTCTGGCTGTGTCCCTGCTGCTCTGCGGGAGCAGACTACCTATGAGACTGGTGTGTGCTGCCTTCCCTGGATCTCCTTCCCTCAATGCCTTTCCCAAAATGACTGCTGTGATCTCTCCTGAGGTGCCTGCAACTTGACTAAAGTCCAGGCCTGGTTAGATTTGAGGACCTCAATGTGATTTAGACACTGCCTTCCGACCAGGCTTCAGCCACACTTGCCAGTTCACAGACTGCACAGCCCTCTGGGCTGCCTGCTCCTGGTGCCCTTGAGACCTTATTTGTAAGCAGTGCATGCACCTCTTTTTGTTTCTCACCGAGTAGTAACTTTGGGACATTTAGCTGTGTTCAATTCTGAAGCAGGCTGAGATATCCAAAGCTTCAGGCTCTTCCTTTCCATGGTTTTGTCATTCCCTAGGATCTCCAGGACAGCCCCTTTGCCCTTTCCAGAGATGGAAATGTACACCCCCCACTACTTCATACCTTCTATTATTTCTGTCAGGAGATGAGCTTTTCCTTATGCAACTTACAGAGATGGATTGTGTCCTGGTTTTGGTTGTGATAGCGTTAATTTTCTTCCCAGCAGCTGACATAGTGTTTTGCATTTAGGATGAGAATAATGCTGATAACACACTGATGTTTTAATTGTTGCTGAGCAGTGCTTACACCAAGTCAAGGACTTTTCAGCTCCTCGTACTGCCCTGCCAACTAAGTAGGCTGTGGGTGCACAAGAATCTGGGAGAGGACACAGCCAGGACAGCTGACCCAAACTGGCCGAAGGGATATTCCATACCATATGATGTCATGCTGAACAATAAAACTGGGGAGAGTTGGCCAAGGGGATAGTGCCTGCTGCTGAGGTCCTGACTGGGCATCAGTCAGCGGGTGGTGAGCAAATGAACTGTGCATCTTTTGTTTTCTATATTCCTTTTAACTATTATTATTGTTACTACTATTATCCCTTCTTTTTCTGTCCTATTAAACTGCCTTTATCTTAACCCATGAGTTCTATCTTTTTTTCCTCTGATTCTCTCCCCCATCCCACTGAGGCAGGGGGAAGTGAGTGAACGGCTGTGTGGTGTTTAGCTGCCTGCTGGGTTAAACCACAACAGATTGTCAGATGTATGAGAAGGTTTTTCTCCATAATATGCTCGGTCAATTGTCATACCAAGTTTTCAGCAGATGCCCAGAATTTTGCATACAGATGACTTTTGACATCCACTGCTTCAGAACCCACAGCACATGCCTATATGTACCATGGAACTTCTGCGCATTCTCATTCATTCATGAAGTGTCATGGAAATGCTTGCCAATCACCTTTAATGGATAATGCATCTTTCTGAGCCGAACTGTAGTGTAAACCAGACGATACATCTTGGTCTGAACTCGATGTTGCTTGGCTGACACTAGCAGGTCAAGAATAATTTTGTATAATTTAATTGAGGAGTCTGTCACCAAAAATTGAACTAGATTTTACTTATCAAGACTTATTTATTGCTGTTACAGGCTATTCTGTATGACAGTGATAACCCAAACCCTCCTCAGCAATACGCATCTGGCTGCATTTGTGTCCCTATCCCATTTCCTTTTGTCTTACTATGCCCTTAGTTTGAGTCCTGGTTCCTGCTCTTGGGCATAATCTTCATCTCCTACCCCTTCACTAAAATAGGACTTTAAAACCTTTGGCCATGCTGTAATAGATCCTGAGGATCAGTGGTGAATCCTCATAGCTAGTTACACTTTTCCCTCATTTACAGCATCATGGGCTTTCCAGGTGCAGCTTTTCAAGCAGATATGTTATCTAAAGCAAGGAGACTGATTTTGTGTTTCAAACAACAGATATTCTTTACTGTGACTGGTGGAGCACATCGGTGCAGCTGTAGGAAAAATCATACCTGCCTCCATTTCATCAGAACTCTCTCTTGTGTCTGTTGAGTGCTCTAGGGTTTTCCATTTCTCAGGGTGCTCTAAGATGTCCCAGGTTTCCATTCCAGGCTAGAATCATGGACTTCATCTCCCCTAGTAAATTAAATAGTGCCACATAATGTTCTCAGGCACTCTCTCGGAGCTCAATTATTTATAGAGTCAAATTGTTACAACAGTTCCTGGCATGGTTTGGCTCCAGACAACTAGCTCTCCTGAACATTTCCCAGGCATGGGTTGGGGATAGCATAGGCCAAAGGCCAATCCCAGCAGGCAATTTGTATTCAGCCACACTTCCTGGAAAGCAAGAATTTAATAATGTGGACACACGCCAGTCTGTGCCAGTTGGCTTCAGAGCTAGATAACGGTCAGAGGCATGTTTTGCAAAGATGTAGTCTCAGAGGCTTTCTCTCTCTTACACCAAGCTTTTGCCCTTGTTGCCATCTCTTTCCTGCTCTCCAGATTACCAGGAGGATATATTTTCTTTGTAAAGTGAGACATTTATCAGAATTATTGGCTGATCAAAGTCCCTCATTAGTTGATGTGTTTCCATTGCTCTTTGGCTTTCTCTGCTTAGCCCAATTGTGCAAAACTGAAACTGTAAAGAAAGGCTATTTTTGCTTTTGTGCCATCTACAAGAAATTATTCTTCCACCTTCCACAGGTTTTATGTCAACATGGACAAAAGTTGTCCCCCATTTCACAGGGACTCTTTCAGTTCATAAATATGACACATAGACATAAAGTGGTCCTCAGTGTCAGAATTCAACAGATGTCTAGAGATAGACTTTCACTTGCCAGTCATCACATCTCCACAAAGAAAAATGAATGCATGATACAACTCTCTTGCTTTTTCCACTCCCAAACTTGTAAGGAGTTGGGGCAAGCACAGGGCTTTTGCCTTCTCATTTGTAAGGGTCGTATAGCTTGTGGGAGAGTAGTTCCAACCATAGGTTGAATGGGAACCATAGAACTTTCCCCTGAGACCAGGCCTACCTTCTTTTCAGCTGCTGAGACCAGGCAAGCTGCACTTAGTGCCCCATCCTGCACTTCCTTCAGTGTATTTCAACTGATCAATGCAAAGCTATGGATCAAAGACAAAACTTTACTTTTCCCTTTTTTATTGTGATTCTTCAAAACGTTGCAGCATTTTTCCCCTTCCGCTGGTTCACTTCATCAGTTTGGCAGCACACTATCCATGCTTTTGAACCACAGCACTTCTTTCCAGTGTCCTTGTGCCCAAGTTTTCTGCCCAAAATCCTGCCCTACATGCAAAGCCAGCACTAGCTAAATACCCTGAGTCAGATCAGCACTGATTGCTTCTTCACTTCTGCTCGTGTGGATTGTACCCGAGACCTCTGGGGTTAACTCTGTTCCCAGCAATACAGCAGAAGGACAGTCCTTCTGTAAACTCAATATCAACATTTCAGCTCCTTCTCTCTTACTCGTATTGCCACGGGTATGGGACAGGATCCTTTATCTGGACTGCCCCTGTGATGATCCCAGCACATCTCATATCTTGTAGGGCCCCACAGTCAACAGCTGACCCTTTCTTTGGGTTTGTCAGGTTCCGTCACCTGAACATCTCCTGCTCATTCCCTCACCTGGCCATCGGCTCCATCCATCTCTCTCCATGCGCAGCCCTTTTCCTCCAGCTGCAGCATCTCCTATTCCAGCCTTCGCTGCTGTGGTTGTCTCACCTTGCCATTGCATCTGCTTGACCATCTGTTGAATTATGTGCAATATAAATAACAGCTAGTGACAAATAATAGCTAAGGATACCCTCCTGTAGCTGTCTGGTGGCCTTACTGGACATCCGCCACTTCATAGAATTTTCTTATTTTACCTTGCAGATCACAATTATATGGTAATATTAAAGAGGATTGTGATATTAAAGGGTACTGTAGTGTTAAAGTGATTTAAAGTCCTTGGGCTACTTGATGTATAATTTTTATATTTTTCCCTGAAGTGTTTGCTGCTATTCAGTTCCCCTTGTTCTTGGCTGCGATACTCTTCTGTGACTGGAGAGACCAGAAAACAGGCCCTTGTTCTATGCTTCATCACAGCATTAAAGATACCATACTGGTTGCAATGGGTAACAGAAAATCTGGTTTTAAACCCATCCACATTTAATAATTTACACGAGGAAAATGCTGAGAACTGAGAGTAGGAGAGTTCTTTACATTCTTGTCAGCTGAACTAAAGGTATTTTGCCCTTCTCTGCACAGGAAAGCAAATTATTTTAAATCCAAATTATAGAGAAGGTGTAAAACGTGGCTTAAGGTGTTTGGTCAATAACAGGTCTGTACCTTCACTGAGACCTTTAACCCACACTTAGATATGGACTCAGTCACTGAGGGGCTCAAAACACGTCAGTAATGCAATGGGCTGACGTTTCATCCAGTAAAGTCACGGACAGCTTTGCTTAGAGGCCAGTAGTGGAGCTGCAGCCTTGCATCAGGAATCTGTCCTCGATCTTGCATCTTTCTGGCTGCATCTGAACGCCGAAAATGAATTGCTCTAAACATAGCTCTGGAGCTAATTGATGGCACAGACACATGCCAAAGTAATCTTTGAACAGTTGTAATGGTCCTAATGGTGAGCATAGCTGGCTGGTATTAGAAAAGCTTTGTTTTTCACTTTCATTCCTGATTTGGTTCAGGGATGTTCACAAAACTACTGCATTTGACAAAGTGCTTGTTTTATTCCCCAGCTGCCTTGAACTAACAAGCTGATGACAGATTTTTGGTACAGATGGGATTGTTTGAGGAAAATATGCCTAGCAAGCAGGCTCACTTTTAAGCAAAGTTATTTCAGTTTATCATGCTCGGCTCTCAAGGCATGCGAGCTTCTCCAGCAAGGGGAGCTGCTGGGCTCGGCTCAGGGGAAGGATGGAAGCAAGTGTTGGGAGTTGTTCTGCTGTCTAAAAGGAATTTCCAGTTCTTTTTTTTTCTATTGAAGATGGCTTTGCACTCACGGGCTGAAGGTGTTCATTTCTGCAGGTCAAAGATGGGCAGCTGCTTCCTAAACATCACACTTACTCGTGCCCCACCTCCAGCTGCAGAGCTGCGGGAGAGGATGCCATCTGCCCCCCCTCCTCTGCTCAGCTCACTCCTGTGGACACCCTGCAGCCCACCAGCACTGGAGACCACAGTGACTGGCCACAAAGAGGTGCTTGAGATGCCGTACAGCCAAAGCTGCCTGGCCACAGCTATAAGTGAGCTCCCCAGGGGTTCTGCACCTTCTGCTTTTGTGCTTGAAATTGTGGTATCTGTGCAGCAGCCTGCGGTCTGCAGTCTAAGGGTATAGGCGATCAAGACATCTCTAATGACATTGCTGACACCAGTTCACTCCTTGACCTTTGGCAGGGCTTTGCAGATATGTGTAGGTTTGAAAGTTAGGAGCAGTAAGCTACCCAGTTTATCTGGCCAACTGGAACTTGGGAAGGCAAAGAAATTGTTGGTGTGAACCAAAATCCCAGTGCCAGCAGTTCCACAAATAGGTGGTATTGATCTGGAAAGGGGGGAAAAACACCCCTGAAGGTGCTCATCCTCCTTTCCTTCCATGCACTCAACACACACAGGGCACATGCAGTGAGTTTTCTTTCCCTCATTTCCCTAAGCCATCAGGCCAGCTCCGTGTGTTTCAGCATGACCGTGGACAGCACTTGTCTGTTTTGATGGGGATTTTCAGGAAAAAAACACCTAACTAGGTTGGGTTAAAGCTGGTTAAATCCCTTAGGATCTCAGTAGCATTTTAAAACATATGTGAAGGGGAGGAACCAGTTTTCACACATCCTAAAGAGTATAGCTGACATATGGACCATTCAAAGGAAATTTTGTTCAGGCCATTGGCCATGCATGAATGGCCTGGCTTATACAGTGGGGACCCAAGCTGTAACAGGGATCTTCTCCCAGGAATTGGGTTTTCTAGGTGCTAAGAGCAGGTCCTGCAGATGCTAACTATGCTGCAGGTTCTCAAAGCCAGTACCAGACTCAAGAGACCGCTGGAGGGGCAGGAATGGGCTGGGGTGGCACACTCGCACTGGGGCAGGCTTGGGGTGGGGGTGTGTGGACTGTGGCACCTCCCCACCCCGAGCCTGATGCAGCAGAACTTGCCCCACACATCCCCACTTTTGCTTCTCTCCATCACAAGCCGTCTCTTGGTTATGTACGCTGGTGCTTGCTGCTCCAGCCACTGCTTTACTGTAACTGAGTGCCACTGCAATGCTGCAGGTAGATTCTAGCATCTCTAGCATCTTTCTACCAAATACTTCCAAGGCCCCAGAGAAACACCTCGTAAATCTTTTTGCTTCCTCTGAAAAAAGCCCAATCCCAAACACAAAACAAAACAAAACCAACAACAAACCGCAAGGAAGTTCAGGGAAATAAACCCTAAATCGAATTTCTTGCTTTAAAAGTGCTTTACATATATCACCACCAACCAGCATGTAAATTTTAGTCAGCTACTGGACTAGTCTTTTAAAGAAGTTGAAAAATGGCCCTGCATCCTCAAAGGACACACCTGTTATCTGAAACAGTTTTTAACCAGCTTGTTAAGCAGCTTTGACAGATCAAAGACCCCGGACAATGGGCACAAACTTTAACAATAGTTTAGCCTTGAGCAAAAGCTTCTGTCAAAGCAAGGCTTGTGCCAGTAGTATTATGGCCTGCAATTGAAAATAAATTTTACTTGAATAAGTACCTCAGCCCGATCAGAGGCACTGCCGCCAGGGAGACAAAAGCAGTTGGGGATAAGTTATTGACTCCACTGACAGCATGAATGAAGTTCATTATGCCAGCCCACTCTTGGTAAATGTGTCAGGTTTTAAACTGAATTAGGTGGCAGGTGCATGGACCATTTTCCTGCCCCCCTTGAGACAGTAGAGGGCCAGCCATCACCTGATTCTACAGACAAATGTTTAGATTTGGTTTTCATATCACACGGGCACAAGCGACAGTGTATTTAAATCATAAATAAGGCTTCCCGCGAGCCCCCATCTATCCCCTCTCTCTCTGTCCTCCATCACTGGCTGGCCATGCTCCTGCCGTGTTGCCCACTGCACCCTGGGGGTGGGTTTGCACCCCTTCGCAGCACCCTCCATGGCCCCCTTTCTTGTCCCTCTTCCTGCCTGCCTTGGGAGAGTGCAGGATTTGGGCTTCCACAGTCCACCTCCGGGGTCCAGCCCCGAGCCAGAGGGAAGCCCAAACCCTTCTGCCCCTAGTCAAGTGACACCGTGCACAGCCGCACCTCTCTGACTTCAGCAGGGTCTGGATCAAGCCCTCCCGTAGCTGCTATCATGTCATATAGATGGGCATAAAGAGACTGAATCCAAACATCCAACATTAGCCTCCAGAAAGGCTTTCTACAGTGAAACAGTACTCAATCCTTGCACACATCTCATGACAAACACCACTGCAATTTTGCAGAACTGCAGGTTGGATCAGAAGTCATAGGAAACATATACATATATTTATGTGTGTATACATACGTGCAAAGCCCCATATAAAAATACAAATTCATCTGCATATATATCAGTGTTTAAAAATTTTGCTACCATTCACATAAATGAGGTGATAATCTGCCATGATAATTTGATATTCCTCTGCTTTAAGACTAAACTGCAGTTTTAAGGTGTATCTTTTATTTATTTTTCATCTCTATATTTTGCTTGAAAACATTTTGGTTTATAGTCTGCCAGGGCCTACAAGGATAACGCAAGATCAGCTGAACTTGAGATACTTTGGATGCCAGCTCTCATTACTTAATCATGAGACGCAGGGCTATTAAGAGTCTTAAAAATGAAAGCCTCGTTCTCTGACCAGGGAGGGAAGAGTTGGCATATGCCTTTGGCTGCATGCCTTATTTACGTTAATGAGCAAGTAAGATTCCTTCCCTCTGTGAGGGAGCTGAATATCCCTTCTCCTGAAACTTTTGGGATCTGCTGCCTGCTTGGTTACAAAGGGGAGCCTTTTGCTTTTGGGTTGCATTTCGGACACGCTTGGGTGCTTTTTTGCACTTGAGTCGCTTAAATGACCTTAATTTTTTAAGAATGCCTTTGTAAGCCTGAAAATGTCTTTTTTTTTTTTTTTCTCTGCATACTGAAGGTAAAGGTTTTATGGCCGGCTGCTTAATAGCATACACCAGCCTCTGAACTTTAATAAAAAATGTTTATCCCCTTTCTCCAAGGGTTTCAAAGGGCTGAACAAACACTAACTAGTCCTTGCAACAGTCTCCTGAAGAAAAACATTATTGCTGTTCCTCAAAACTGAGAACCAGTTCAACAAGGAGTGATGAGACTTGCCCAGTGTCACCAGCAAGTCAGTGGCAGATTCACATTCCAGGGGTGCTTTCACTGTCAGATAGTGCTTCAGCCCTCTAACAGGACATTGCTAAAGACACATTTGGCTCCGTTCATGGTTGTAGTTAGTACACCTGTTAATATGGGCATATCAAACCCTTTCTTTTTCTGGCTCTGATACAAATAGACCCAGGAAGTCTCACCCATGGACCCCCAACAGGAGAAAATGTTTCTTTCCCCCTTACACAAATCTGGAAAAACAAAGTAGGCTTATTCTTTGGGGCTATCTAAAGACTGCTGTGTGTCAACACACAAAATCATTTCTCACAGTGGTATCACTTGCTGGATATGTTCCTTCCCTCCAACTACAGCAGATGGTGTTTCATAGTTGGTCACAAATGGCTGTCAGCGAGCGTTTGTCTGCCTGCCAGTAACCTGTAGTTTGGGGACTCCCTCAGAGAGTGTACCAGCACTGACTCTGCTGATAGCAGCATCTGAGAAAATGATCCGTCCTTTCTTGTCAGGCACAAAATTAGCCATCTCACTTTCAAACTGTTGACAAGGGGGATATGAAAGAAATAAGGGCTGTACCGGCCCAGATGATGTTTCTTCAGCTTGGGTTTGAGGCAGCAAGCGCTGACTACAGAGGAGAAGCTGCCTTTACCATGGTGAATATTGACCTCTGGTGAAAGACGGAGATATGAGCGCAGCCCACTCCTGATGTCAGAATTTCGTATGGCATTTCCACCACCACCTTTCCCAAGCTCAGTTTAAGTTTCTCTTGGCCAGTGTCAGCAAGGAGGAGGAGATGACCTTTAGTGACATTGCCCTGTAGCAGGAAAAAGCCTTTGACCAGCTAAAGGTCCCAGCACACCAGTCAGGTTTGCTGCCGGCCTCATGTGCACAGGGACAGGGCAGGCAGCCAGCCTGGTGTCCACCACGACTGACTGCAGCTTTGCCCCGGCAGCAGGGAACAAGAGGGACAAGGGAAATAGGAGACAACAGTGACGGAGACCAAATACTTCTGTCCCTGTCACCTGAGACAGAAAATGGTTTTGGAAGCTTTGCAACAGCTTGTAATGGCAGCCATTACCTTGCTGGTGCACACCCACACTTCAAGCACATTCAGCTACAACCCCAAAAGATTTATTTCAATGGAAATCTTAAAGATGAGTCTGTGCAACAGAGCCAAAAGCTCTCCATAGTAGCTATCTCAGGGTCTTCTGCCTGTAGAGCAATCTCTATTTGAAACCCGAAGCAGGATCTGGGCTGATAACCTTGGCTGGCCTCACTTTCCACCTGGCTTGGCCAAGGCAGAGGTCCCCTCCAGGTACATCATCTACCTGGTGGAGGGGATGTATGTGACTCATGACTGGGTGGCACCACCATTGAAGGGGTCTGGCGACAGGGTGCATTCCCAGCTCTCCAGCTTCCACATCCCTCGGGAAGCTAATGCATGTATCAACTCTATGTAGTAAAAATCCTGCATTGGTCAGGGGAAAAACAGATTGTGTTGGTGCAAGTTGCTACAGCTAGTCGTTTTCCAGCTCCGGTTCTGCCCTGTTAGAAGAGATTTAGAGAAAATCCAGTTTCAGAATTTCCCTTTCACAAAGAGTTTCTAATATTGCAAAATTCCTATTTATCCTAAATGTATCCTCTGTGAGAGAAAGGTAGATTAAATAAAATTTAAATCTTGCAAAACAGAAATTATAACTGTTTTGGAAAATATTAGAACGCTCTATCTGAAAAGAAATATCCCCCAAAAAAGCTGAACTGCTTAGCTTCAACATCTGTCTTTTTGTCACTGAACTCATGTTGAAAATAAGAAGTACTGAACAAGGCAATAGTTAAAAGTCAAAACTGAGAGCTTGAACCCAAACCGTTCTATGATTCCACAATTCTATGACATTGTTGAAATTAAACCTTCCAGTCTTCTAAAAATGAAATATTGCAGGCAGTTGATTTCATTAATATTGGCAGGTCCTCATAAATCTACTTCTTCCAGTGCAAATTTTGTTTTCAAATGAACGTTTTGAGCTACTTTCTGGAATATTCATAAACAAACTCAAACTCACACAATAACCACACAACACCAATGACAACTACCCAGAACAAAAAGGGCACAAAAGTTTTGCTTAGCTAGAATCAGGCTTGTAGTGAAATTTCAACTACTTCAATGAAACAGATTTTTTGAAGACTACTGAAGGTGGAATCTACAAGCAAAGCTGAAAATCAAGTCTCCAGTCATGGTCTTGTTGCATAAAATCTATAACTATATAGCAGTTTTCCATTTTCCCTGAGTTTCAGTGCTGGATTTTTATTTTTCATATATGAATTTAAGTCTATTTCTGTTCTACTTCTTTGGCTACAAAGATTTTTCTGAGTGAAACAGGGACAGAACCTAGCTGAGGCAAAGCCTTCTGCCTGAGAAGGCAGTGAGACTTTAACTCAGGTATCCAGTGAGAATTATGGAAAAGCCTGTTTCACCACTGATCAGAATGAGTACCAAAGGAGGATGATGACTAGATTAAGCTTGATCCTCAGTATGTGCCTTGGGCCCTGACTTGCATCCAGCAATATGAGCATACAGGCTGAGTAGGACAACACAAACGTCTAAAGTACATGTACAAATACTCTCACCACATTTTGGTTGGGAAACTTTCTAGAACACAGACAGGAGCAGTCGACTGCCTCCTTACACAGGTACACATAAACCCATCTCAGCTTACTCTACTAATTGGTAGACCATTAAGCCCTGTACTTGGTTTGCCCAGCTACATTATTGTTTGTGTGTGTCCTGGCCATATGAACATGATGCTCATATCCTTGACCACCTAGAGATAGACTGTCAACAACTTAATGACGGACATGCCCAATATCTGCAGCTTCTTCATTTAGGGCTAAAGTGGATGGCATTACACAGCAAGTAGAGTAGTCATTTATCTGACAGCACCGCTTCAGGCAAAGATCCAAAAGGAAGAGTCTGTTGAAATCCCCACAGAGCCCAGTATCTTCCCAAGAGGGGGCATTCCCTCTCGGGAAAATCCATGGGGGTAGAACTTACTTCATGGATGTTTTCAGAGCGTATTTTTCCCTCTGGAAGTACAAGGAAAGAGGGTAAATGAAATGAGTGCCTGAAAGACTGGAGAATGCACATGGCCAGGTGAGTTTACGTCTTCTCAAACTGCCACTTTCTGCTCTAGTGTGCAAAGCACACATGCTTAGGGAAAAGTGCTTCTCTGAATCAGTATCTTCAATGTTTATGTTACCTTGTTGATTTGACTAATACCATTGGCATCCAGAGGCAACACAATGGCCACTTCAGATCTTGTTTAGTCAGAAGAAGATTGAGCCACTTCGGAGCAATGTGGTCCATTGTGTGGCCCATCACTGGGACCATTTTCAACAGCAACTGCCATGGTCAACAGAGTTGGTTCCTCCAGCTGAGTGGAAAGCATATACAGAGTTTTGGATGCCCCCAATTTGATCAAAACTTTTGCCCTGCATCAGGAAGAAGACATAGCTGTTGAGGCAGTCTGTAATGCTCTCATGCGCTACTGGGAGCTCTGCTGCCACACACAGTGAATCGTGCACGAGGCCAGGACTCTGAAGGCAGGGATGGATCTGTGGGCTTACACGCATCAGGAAGTCCAGTAGTACTGCATCTGAGCATCTGGCTCATTTTGGGCACCTGAGCATTTGAGCATCTGCCTCAATTTGGCACTGGCGGATGTACAGGATGAACAAGCTTAAGGCTGTCTCATGGATTTGGTTGGGACAAGAAGATGAGGAAACAGCTGAAGTTAGTTGGGGAACACTGTAGTGCATTTGTGAGTTTTATTACCATTCTATAAGCTGAATACTTAAAACATAGTTTCTTAGCTTTCTAGTATCTACTTTTCTTCAACATGGCCTTTTTCCCTGCATTTCTCTCTTACTTTACTGGGTTTGTTATCTTTAGTCAAGCTGGTTTTCAGTCAAGTTAGTTTTACTTTTTTTTTTTAATAGGAATTTCATTAGCTTTTTGATAAAGTTGTCAATGAAAAATACTGGTACTCTGCCATATGGAAGCATTTATTCACTACCAAGTATGTAAATTAGATTACATCCTTGATGGCAACTGTGTTAATTAGCATATCTTGGTCTCCTGCTTGCTAGAACTGGACCCAAATTCTCTTTGTTTTTTCTTTTTCCCAAGTTATTCTTGAGGCCTTCACAAAACCCATTAACCTAACCAGATCTGTCTCAGATCCCTGCAAGAGTCCCTTGGTGGAGTAGAAATTTCTTGCAGCATTTGCACTCTGCCAGGGTCTCTCTGGCTGAAGATCCCGGTGGGGCTGAGGAGATTAACAGGAACCCCTTTGGGAACTGAGGAGATCTGCTTCACAACGTGGCTTTAAATGTTGACTGGGGTCATTATAACCACAGAAGCTCTGCAAGAGCCTTCAAGTTAATTAGGGGAAACTTGCCAAGGCCTGTCAGACACTTGGTGATCAGCACGGGATCCTTCAGACTTTTGGCAAAGCTTTGGAGACAGCGACATGCCAGTGAAAAGCTCCAGTTGTGCTAAGTAACCACGAGCACATTCCCCCAGAGTTACTACCATTTCTTGGAAATAGCAAAAGCAACAGAGCGACTCATGAGCTTCGCAGTAAACCAGGTCTGACGTCTCTCGCCCTCTTTAAAATTTGACCCCAGACTCGCCAAAATGAATCAAGTGGTAAAATACCCCATTTGTCCAAGGTCTTTGTTGCGATTTGATGGAATAACTTTTATTGGCTAAAACAGAAGTCTCTTACACCCTGACCTGACACATTCGGAAAGCTTCAGAAAGATATTTGAATATGCATCTTCAAAATACTTGGAATGAAGGTTGTTACTTTACAGCATAAAATAGTGATAATTTACCTCTGGAAAATCCACTAGTCTCAGCATAACACATTGTCAGCCATTTACCAGCCAGAGCCTATAGATATTTCTGGGATAGCAGATGTCCACCTTTCACATAGAGTGTCATATTTTCATCAAAAAATATAGATATTGTTATCAGCAAGACAAAATGAACTTAGAAGTAGGATGTGGTTGACAGCAGCACCAATTCTTCTCAAGAATGACACTTTGCAAAGGAAACATGAACCAGAAATGCCAACTGTTTGTCATCTTTAGTCATAACACCATTTACAAAACTAAGGATGCTAATGTTATTGCAGCTAAATTTTCACCAGCTCCCACATGTTCAGTCAGGTTTGGCCTTGTATGCAGCAAACAAAAGTTGACGATGTTGTTGATAGTGTTTGGTCTAAGGAACACGTCCCGTTATGTGCAGATGTGCTACCCTCTGCTCTCATCAGCTCAGTTATAGGATGCTGGCTAATGATGCTCTGAGCTTTTAATTTGATGCCTCTTCTTTCACTGCAATCTGATGTGTATGTTCTCCCTCATGATGTAATTTAAGAGATACTCTCCTGCCCACAGCCTTATTGCACCTTGCCCTGCTTTCATCTGTCCAGCAGCAGCAGAGGAGAAACTTGAAGGAAGCTTAGGAGATCATCAGCCTCATTCTGCAAACATTTCTATGGAAAAGACTCCTGCAGGCAAGCCACCCTTAGCAAACGCAGTGCTCAGCAGGAGAGTTTAACGGCACTGCGAAAGAAAAGTAAGTCTCTCCTTTGCGGTCTCTACCCAAGACAGTGTGACTTGGATTAGGATGTAAGTGATAAAAGTGCTTTCCAGCACTTCTGTTTTGCGGTTATTTTCTGAATATAGACATTATCGTTATCCAAGTATTTGACCATCATAAAACATGTTCTGGTGCTTTCAATTAATTTTAAAGTGTGTTTCAGGGATTGTTTGGCTGATTTGGTATTTTCATAGCAATATTCTGCTTCATATCCTACATTTCACTGGCTGAACAGAGTACTTGTGGGATGTTTTGTATATGTCTGATTACATACCCGCAAAAATGAAACTTTGGCAGTATGACACCGCCAATCTTTTCCTTATTTAACAACAACATGAAGATCAAGACAATTTGGGGCTTTTAGTATTATACAGCCCCAGACTACTTCCTCATGCGTGCTCGCCTGTTGATTGACCATGTCACACATGCCTACGCATTTCAGTATCTACAACTTGGCTGGCTCAGGATGTTCTTGCTCCATTCACCGAAACAGCAAACTTCTGTTTTGGTCAGAGAGTAAAGCTGCAGTGAAACCAGATACTGACACTCAGCTTCAGTAGGCCAAGGTGTCACTTGATGTGACGATGGGTTAGGAGGTTGTAAGCAGGAGGTATGTTTCCCTTGCTGCATGGGTCCACATGCAGCCTTGGATTTGTATGGCATTGATGCCAAAGGTTTGTGACTCACGATTCACGCTCCTCAGTACTACTTTAAAATTGCTGTTACTGTTGATTGATGATGGTGAAGATGATTCTTACTCTACTATTAATTCTTCAGGAATTAAATCAGATGAATGCACAGGACAGGTCATAGTTAAGGGAATGAAACATCCATTTTATTTATCTAAAACTTACTTTTCAAACTCAGTTCTCCACCAAGGTAAGAACACATATTTCCTTCCTTCCATGAAGATACTTTTGCTGCTTCTTCCTTGGTACCCAGATTCCTTGAACACCCCTGTCCACTATTCCCTAAAGGTTGTAATCCTTGAACTGACTGGTACAACTGGGATTGAAATTATACTCCTTTATACTCTCTGCCACACTTAATTCATGCTTCGTCTCTGCAGAATGGATCATACCAATCATTTTATACCATCATTAGATTGGTATAAAATTTACGGTAATGCCAATAAGCATAAATATTGATACTTAATGGCATCACAGAACAGAAGTTAATGAGTATGGGGAAATCCTAACATATAGCAGAAATAGTTACTTCCTCAGTTTATTGATGTGGAATGCTGGGGACTGATTAGCTTAATTATTAATTAAAAGATTAGCTATGACACCTTCACCATATCATTTCTTCAGCTTTCTGCCTTGGGCCCATTTACATACTCAGCTAAATACTTGCAAAATATCATTGCAGTTCAGGACAGTATTTATGCCTGCATTTAACTTTAAGTATGCACCAAAGTACTCTTCTAAATATGGATATTTTCTCAAATTGGGTTTTTATTTTCTATTTCATACCATTTTTTTCCTTTCAGTTATTGGTCAAAAATTGTTTTCTTTTTTTAAATATCTTTACAAATAAGAAAAAAAAAAGATTTTGTGAGCCTTTTTCTTTCCAAGCTTTAAAAAAAAAAAAGTTAAATCTCATTTTATTAGCACCAAAATCCAGATGTTCTTTACTGGTTTTAAGTACCCTAAGATGTATCTGTTCACTGAAGTTTAATACTGGGAAGCACAGTCAAGTAGTTCACAAGGTTTGATCTTGATGTTAATTTTTTGCGTTAACCATAAACTAGGTTGTTCTCTTGAAAATAACAATTTGCATTAGAATCAATAAAGGGAAAGACATTTTGCAAAGCATTTTGAGTTTTTCAGCTATAAACCACTCTCACAGAGGCAGCTAGGGATTACTAAAATAAACTTCTTTGAATTACACTACTAAACGAAACTCCATTGCTTTCCCAATCTATGCTATTTTACAGATTTTCATATTGCAACCTACCATTTAAAATTGTTTTCTAAATGCCAATTCCAGTATACAGAGACTTGGAAGTTCTAGGTAGTGTGATGATAACAGCAACACTTGCCTACCTGTATACTGTCTGACAGTGTTTACCACAAGGCAGAAGCCAGACCAGAGGCTGCAAAGACCTTTTCCATATACTGCTGTGAGAAAACCAGACCCAAAGACGACTGTTACTGACCGCTGAGTCAATTACTTCATTTTTTTTTGCTCTTGCCATGTATGCAATCTTTGTAGCACAGGAAAATTACTTTGGAGAGCGTAGGCCTGCTAAAATAAATCCAAGTTACGACCCACACTTCCTTTAAAATAAAGAAATGGGAAATTGCAATTCCACTGAAAAATATTAGAAGTCAAAATCTTACACACTGAAACCCACAAAAAGCATTTGGAGGGTGGGGCAGGGTTTGTATGCTGACTAGGTGCAAAGATTTATTTTAGTTCAGGTAGAAATCGTCACTGCAAAATTCTGAAAGCTTTATTTTCATCAAAAGTGTGACCAGTAGTAACACTGTGACCAACATCTTCTAAGAAAAGTTCTAACAGACCAGCCATAACAAAATCTCGAATCTCAAAGGCTTGAAATTTTGTTGGAAATATTTTCTACAGCGCTCATGCTAATATGTGTGCAAGCATATATATGTGTGTAGTCAGGCGCATGCATGGGAATGCACTCAGTTTCCACGCAGATGGGCATCAAATTTTCTGATGAAACAACCCATCCATTGAAGATGAGGCAATGCTTCTTCATGCCTCGCCATTGCCTGGACCCTGCCCAGGCCTGTCTGCTTCTCCCCGGGGATTTGCCAGTGGTGCCTGTAGGAAAACTGCAAAAGTGGCTTTGAGAGGGATCTTTTTGGCTCATGTCTTTTCTGGCCAGTCTTTCTGCCTCTTAAATCAAGCTGTGTTCCCTGAAAGGCACAGTTAGTCGGGACCTCGCGGACCTTGCAAAGGGATCATCTTTGAATATCTGCTGTCCCGCTTCGCTCTTAAATGACATTGGACTTGGAAGGTCCTCCCAGTTAAAGTCCATCCCCTATTATTACACATCATTTCACTGTGTGATTGGGACACTGGTGTTGCCTCCTGTTAGAACTGGAGATCTGCTGAAGAGCAGAGCAGGTCGTGCCACGGACAGCCACAGGGAGCGGGAAGCGGCATGCCAGTGCGGGACACGGATCCTGTCTCACCAGAGTGGGCTGGCTGCAGCTGAAAAGCTTCTGAGATTAAAAAAAATCATAGCAGAGGTGCTCGGGAAGCACAGCAAGCACAAGCCTGTTTTTTTCTGGTTTCTCTTGAAGGTATCAGCCCTCAGCTCCAGGGAGGCAGCATTGGTTTTGTCGGTCAGGAAGCATCTTCCCCAGGAAAGACGTTGGTGAGCAGCGTGTGTGTGGGTAGAGCGTGCTGTGGGAGACTACCGCGGGCTGATATGAGAGATGATATCGGAGATTAGTTAACCGTATGGGCTGAGTCCCTGGGGAGGTGTGTGAAATGAATCAGATTAAACAAAATTGATAATGTGAATACTTAATCAAACAGACAAAGGTAGTCTGCACAGCTAATTAGGGGCAAATAGAGTGTCCCTCTTGTACCTCATTTAACTGACAAATTGTGCAGACAGTTTTAATGGGAGTCTGTTTAGCAAAGAGAAGGCTGTACAGTTGACAGCTTGGCAAAATGTGGTTTCTGTAACACCACATGATGCTTATGGAAATTAGCCTGGTGCAGCTGAGCTCCGAGTAGGTGAGAGCTGCCCAAACTCTAGTAAAATGGTAAAATAGACCTTTGTAGGCCTCTATTCCTGACTGCTTAAAGGGACCTAGCTTCTTTACTGCAAGCTGGCAAGGAACATTTCTGAAGAAATGTAAAGGACCCTTATGATACCAGAAAGGACCACTCTTGTAGCCAAGAAAGTGGATAAAAAACTCAGACTACCTCACCTTAGCTTACTGCAATTTTCTGGTTGGATTCTTTGTAAAAACAAAGTCACTTTTGCAGCTTCTGGGGGAGGTGTGTGTAAATACGGATTACTGTCAGTGTTTTATGTATGAAGAAAATGCCAGTGCAAAGCGATCAACTGGGTCCTGCAGTATGGGCCAACTCCAGGGCCAGGCTGAGGACTGAGCAGTCAGCCAAGCCCGGGGCCTCAGCCTGTCTTCTGATGTAGGAGGGTCTCTGCTGCACTGGGGAGTGACACTCTTAAAGGCAGGTCTCCAGTCTCTTAAGCCCTGAGTAACACAGATGTCAATCTTTCCTACATTTTCGGATAACCCCTTCCTCTGCACCTGTCTCCTCTCCTTCTCCAAAATAACCACATCCCTTCATTGCCTCATCCCTGTGTGTCCCCAAGGCCCACATGTCTAGCCCTCTTCCAGAGGAAGATGAAGATGTTTGGATATGTTGTACACTCTGATGAGAGACTTTATAAACATGAGTTGGAGACTGATTCCTTCAGGAAAATGAGACAAGTGGCCAACCCTGGCTAGTTCTCAGTGGCCTTTGCCAGACCTCATGTGAGCAGTGGCTGTTGCAACTGCAAAGTGCCTTACTGGTAAAGGAACCACAGCTAAATAAATCTTAAAAGTGTGAAACTGCATTCAGGCTTCTTCTCTAGTTTTGCATCTGCATCTGTTTACAGGTCATAATTTCTAGCATGGTAAATGAGAGACTTGGGAGACATTTAACAAGGGATTTTGAGCAACTCTGTTCATGTTGGTTCTGCTCAAAAGACTTCTCTGCCTAATGCTGGGTTTCATTAGGAGCAGGGGGAGGAGACCTCCTATCCCTAACAAGACCAGCTAAGGACAACACAAGTTTTGCTGGGAGTAATTTTCTTGGACATGGCACCTTCTGTGGTTAAGCCTCTCTTTTAGTTTCCCTGGCCAGTAAACGTCACAAGAGTTTGGTGAACATGTATGAGTACATTTGTTGGTGTGCACATCTGTGTGTGTACATCCGTGAGCACCTACGTGCTAGGTTCACTCAGGCTATATATTTTCATCATAAAATCAGCATACTGTAATGCTTAGAGAGGGAGAAGTCTGATGCTGTAATGCAGACAGTGACATTCCACTTGATGTTGGCTGTTTCACTTAACTCTTCTGTACCTCAGCTTCTACATCTACAAAACAGGATCTGCTCCCTCAGAGCGCTATTAGGAAGAAATGATACCTTCTCCACGATCCTTGGTGGCAAAGCACAGGATCTGGCATAGGTCAAATTCCTAGCTAGTGAGAATTGGATAGTGCAGCCAAAGCCATGTGTTCAAAGTGTCCAGGAAGAAAGTGCAAAGCTCAGGGAATCTGTGGCCTCTGCTTTTGTGACTCATTTTGGAAGCACATTAGCTTCCTTCCCTTCCAGCTGAGTGGCGCTTTTCACCTCAGCACTGCAAGGACTTCAGCAGAAGAAAAATTGAGTGCCATCATCTCCACAATGGTGTGGAGTGTTGTCACATTTGACATCTGACTTATGCTTAAACATCATCCACTGTTGAAAGGCATGAGTTTATGATGGAACATAAAGATGGTAAACACATGCCCTGAACTGAACATTTCAGGAGTGAAGTGTATTATATGTGTCATTAAGCTGCAAAGACGAGGAACTGCCTGGAGCTAATGCTTTGGCTGAATTCACTTCTGGAGGTCTCCTTATGAAGCTCTGTCCTTGCAAGGAAAATCCTAAATATGGAAATTATAGAGAAACTAATTAAAAGGTGGGGGAAAATGGAAATTATTTAATCCAACCAATACTACATGTCAGTTACAAAACTTAAAATTTGATCCTTGTATAGTTGTGGATTATTTTTGGCTGTTTGTGCTAGGTTTTTTCTTTCATATCTTCTCAAGGAACCTTCATAATATGCAAAGCCATTTGATTCATCTATTGAATGGTTCCACGTATTTGAGCAGAAGTCTGTGTAAACCTGCAGTTCCCATCCTAGTCCCTAGTGACTTACTCAGCCTACCTCCAGCCTAATGTGAAATGGGGATCATGGAAATTTCCTACAGTAATACAAGTGTTTGAGTGGGGCAGTTAGCATTGGGAGAACAAAAGAAAGAAGGAAAGAAGGAAAGGATGAACGAGAGAATGAAGAAATGAACAGGGAAAGGAACAAAAGAGAAAGAATTAGAAGTTTTATGGGGAAGCTTCTGTCTGAAGGCCCCAAATCCCTCTCCTACACCTCTGAGAAGCAGCCTTACTGTCAGGTGGATACAATCCAGCTATCGTAGTGGCTGAAAAAGCCTTCGGGAAGCAGGAGGATTTCTTTTTTTAACCTCTTCTCCAACTTGTTAAAGCCTAGGTAAATCCCACCAGCTCCCTCATGAAACGCTTGCCTGAGCAAAAGTTTTTCCAGAGCATTTCATGAGTCTCACATAATTGAAATAGGAGGGGGTTTGAGCCTGCTTCAGTAGAGCGGTTTGAGTTAATTGATAAACCTTCCCTTTTTATTATCAGTGCTACCCGTCTGTCTGAAAGGCAGGGAGATTTCCTTGTGGGATTTGAGCAAATATTGGAAATTGCAGTGGCAAATTAGCAGGGGCCACAAACCAGAAGTGACAGCTCAAGGAGGCTGGTGGAGGGAGTGGAGCAATCCCTTACCAGTAGCAATTGGCCAGACTTATCATATGGACTAATCACAACAGAGCTGGTGAAATAATGGGCACCAGATGTTAGCGCTTTGTAGACGTTTGCTCTCTGGAGACCAGCTCTGCCAAGCGAGCTCCCCGGGAGCAGGAGCATGGCTTTCTCATCTATTAACAGGACAGGGGGCTGCTGGTCAGTGCCTGTTCCACGTATCTAATTGGTGACGCTACAGCCCCTTTCCCCAGCTTAAGGAATATTTGCATTCATGAGAAGCATTTCCATGGCTTGTATGCCTTAGATTCATGGCACTTTGTTTTGTTAAGAGATTCTCGTGAACAAGTGAGTGAAAACTAGTCATGCAATAGATCAAATCGTCAGTGCTTGCCTCCACAGGGGTCTTTAATAGGGATGCTTCTTTGCAAAGTGCTGCATATGTCTCCACAGTCTTCTACAGCTACAAAGATTTTAGTGGCACAGTGAGTAGGGGGGAATGGGATGGTAATGTTTCCCCCAGGAGCTTTGCAGAGAAAGCCCTAAACTGCTCCCCAGAGCCCAGGAACTGCAAATCTAGACAGGAAGCAAAGTAGACTCCTCTCTTGCTCTTACATGCCGTGCTCCCAGACCAAGTCTGGCCATGATCTAGTCTTACAGGATTAGTTTACGCCTCTCTAATTATTTGTACTAATCTTGCTTGACAAGACAGAGATTTGCAGCTAAGCTTCTGCTAAGAGTGCTGCCACCAGTGCTGCTGTCAGCTGCAGCACACTGTGCTGTGCCGTGGCTCGGAGGGATGGAGAGGGTGTGAACTAGGTTTTGCGCAGGGGATCAAACCTGGCTAGCTAGTCAACCTGGTGGGTGGGCAAAGATGGTCAGGGACCTTGCCTAAAGCAGAAGTGGCACAGAAGACAGTCACAGAGTTAAATATTACTGCTGCTTAAAATAGGATGAATATATCTGTAAGTCACATTTGCCGTGGTTTGTTCGAAGGGAGCCACATCTGCGGCGTGGGCCCCATGGCTGCCAGTGCAGGGCACAGAGCAGAGGTCCTCCTCCATCACTATAAACCAGCTCTGCTCCTCTCCCCTCCTTCTTCCTTTCCCCTGTGATAGGCCAGCACTGACTGACTGTGGATTCAGTTGGACAGATGGGAGCTGTTTCTCCTACGTGATCTGCCCCTCTTCCACCACAGGGCTTCCTGGGCTTTTTCATGGGCAAAGAACCATCTCTGCAGAGGGTGTATAACATGGATGACCTTTTAGGATATTGAGCAAACAACAGAAGCTGTTTCCCACAGTTTAATGATCTTTAGCGAAAGCATCTTACAAGTCACGGTCACTGTGTGCAAAATCTGAGGCACAAGGCAGTTTTGTCTCTGCTTACCCATGTCCTCCTTCGCCGAGAAGAAGGGTACTCTAATGAGGAAGACCTATAATCTTAACTTACATACTTGTATATTATATTAAAATGACCGAATTGTAGCAACAACATTAGATATCTTTAGCAGAAATATATACTATGTGGTTCAAGAGACTTCAGTACATTTCTGTGCTCAGGGTGAGTAGGACCACAGGGCTTTTGGGTCAGAGTGGGCTTGGCTGTGGCAGTAGGTAATGGAGGTCCCACTGCCCCATCCTTACAGAAAGGACCTGTCAGTTCTTCTCTGGGAGCTTCTGTAAGCAAAAGTGAGAGGGTAAAGCTTGGAGCTTATAGAGCATCTTTCAAGAGTAAATGGTGACCATTAACTCTTCTGCAACTTCCAAATGGGATTTCAGAGCTTCTTTCTTTGGTTATTCAATGCCCCTTGGCATCAGCAGGGTTTGCCAGAACGTCAGCTGTTCTGGGCACCTCTCTTTTGGGTGCCATGAAGGAACCTGGGTTTCAGAAAACACTGAGTGCTTCCTTTTTGAAAACAAAGAGAACTTCACATTCTGCTTACTAAGGAACCCAGGTCATGCCAGGTATTGGAAACCATTTCTTACTTATGAAATCCCATTCCCTGTGTTTTAAAGGGAATGGCAGCCCAAAAAGAGCTACCCTCCTGAAAGGGACACTGATGACAGAGATTATTGGTCATGTGGCTCTACTCATTCATAGCTGGCAAGGACCTGACATCTCATGGAAATTACATGTTACCAAATCACAGCCATTAGAACCAAATTAATTTGGATAAGCAGCTCACTGTTCCTGAATAATGCACTTACTTTTTACCATCACCTTTAATACTAAACTACATCCACTTCACTTTTTTTTCCCCTGCATTAAGATTGCAGTGGTATTTATTTATAAAAGTATGTTTCATTTTGGTGTGTGTGAGAGAGCTTAGAAAAGCTAAATTGGTGGACACAGAAGAACTGACAGTTTCCATTTAAATGCCAAATGTGTCTTCTTAACTTCAATCTGCATCTAAAACAAAAAGATCCCACAAGACAGACATTCCTCGCAGTCATTAACGCTGTTCCTGTGGTCGCCCAAGAGTTGTAGTTTTTTCTTCTGACACTTCAGATCAGACAATCAATCACTGAATACTTCCCCCTGTGTCTGGATTAGGGATCAGTTGCCATTCCCTGGCACATGCCAGGAACATCTTCCCCTCCCCTCTACAGGATGGATTTCAACTTGAAACAGCAACTTAGCCTTTGCGAGAGAAATCACCAGCTTGATGGTGTCTGGTGGACACTGACAGGAATGCCCCAACCAAAGAGTTGAGAAGGGAAAAAGTCAGAGGCTTTCTGCCAACTCCTGACAGTGGCAGGCATGTCCCCTTTTCCTGAGGAGCTGCCTTTCAAGCGCTGGCAGAGCCATTACCAATTCTATGGCTGCATTTCCCTGCATTTGGGGCCATCTGTCTTTACTCCTTCCATTTTGAAGTCAGAAAAGAAAATTATTTTCACATTAGCAACTCATTAAATGGCCCCAAACTTGTAGCACAATCACTGCTGGAGCCAAACCCATTGTTTTTACACTTTCAAATACCTACTTGGAGGCTTTGTTCGGAGAGCAGGGTCTGGTTTGCAGGACCTTCTGTCATGCACATGGGCAAGTGGGTGGGGTGGAGCCCTGTCACCCTCATCCATCATTCTCCATCAATGTCACTACCACCTGCAGAGGCATTACCCCCAGTCAGTCACTCACACAACCGTTCATTTCTGTCCATCAACATGAGCAGAAGGAGAGGATATGAGCATTCAGTATCTAAGCTGGTAAGATTCCTAAGGCTTGTTTAAGACAGTAGAGATACTGAAGAGCATCCAGTGACATAGGGAGGTTGCACTTTAGTCTCTCAGCAGAAAGAAGCCCTCAGGAGGTCAGGTACAGTGTGGATACTCACCATGCAAATGCTCAAGGCTACTGCTGATTAATCCATGCAAAAACAGTGCCTTTGGCTAGGGAAAGACAGAAAAGCGGTTGTTTCAGCAAAGCTGTGTTTCGGCAGAGTATCACCACCCTCTTTTGTGTTTCTTTAGCTCATTCTCAGAGAAACACAGAGGTTTCTTTTGAAGATCTGGCTCAGACTCATCCTGAGTATGCATTCAAAGCCCCTTGGTTTCCTCTCCCTGGAGTGAGGAGGAAGGTACTCACTACCTCCCGAACTGAAAGTGCCCTGCAGGTGGGCACAGGGGGAGCGGGATCCCCAGCAAAACCAGTGTGCGGTACTGCCCCACCAGCCCCTCAGCAGGCAGCCCTGCTGGGCAGGACAGCGCTGACCTCACTGGCCAAAAAGTACGGAAAAGTACGCTGAAGAGCAGCGATGGGAGAGCCATTTGTGTGGGCCAAGCCACAAAAGAGCAAACACATTTCTGAGCTGCTTGGGTAAGCCTGTGCCGACATGTGAACAACTTTTAATACTTCAGCCTCTGAGCCAGCCGCTGAAATCCTCTTTGGGAACAGTCCCGAGCTCCCTCAGCCTGCCCAGCAGCTTGAAGCAGATGGTGGACCTGGTACCCTCTCTCCACAGCTTTTCCAGAGTAGTCGTGTTCCTGCGGCTTTCCTGAGAGCCGACATGGGCCTTGGGAGATGCAGCTGCATTTTAGAGGCAGAGCAAAACATCTCCTGCGTTGCATATGAAAAGCCTTCTGGGAATCAGAGGGTATTAATCAATTTTAAATGTACCATTCCCTGCCTTTAAAAATCAGAACTCCTTGCGCATTGTCAAAGCCTCCCCAAGCCCTTTCTGTCCCTGGAGCTGATCACTGTGAAATGAGGGCACGTTGCAGCATAGCTTATTAGGGGAACTGGGGTGTTTCCGTTTGTTTGGGTTTGTACAGAAAAGGGTTTTTCACGGGGGCTGGGCTTTGACAGCCTCGTCCTCCCCCAGGCTGGTTAGCATTTAGCAAGGACCGGCTGACAAAGCTCCTGGGCCACGGAGATCCACAAGGTGCTTGCAGCTGGCACAGATACCTCATTAGAAATTCATTTTTTCCTGTCATAATAACAAAGTGCAGAGCAGCGGTGGCAACATAGTTTCGTATGGGAAAGCACACAAAAGGGGACAGCTGAAAGAAGCTGTGCTTTTCTCCTGTATTTCCAGCCCGACAGAAGCATCTTCAAAGGGAGCAGCCTTGCCCGTCCGCCGCACCCTCTCGGCCTGAATCGCTTGAATGGCATTTTATACACCTACTGCACCCTGGGGCCAGCCAGCCCTGGGAAACCCATTCACCCGGCGTTGTGCTGTTTCCTGCCCCACGGAAGCGGCGGGCAAATAAAACTGACACCCCCAGCTTGTGAGGGCCAGCTCCCTCACGAGCATTTCTGAAACCGTGGTTCCAGGCAAGCGGAGCAGACTCGGTTTGTTTCGGGGAGGGTGGAAAGCTTCCCGAAGCAGAGAAAGATCGCAGTCTAAATCCCGTCTCTTGTTTATTTGTGCAGTGAAAGGGAAGAAGCAGATTTAGGAAGGGAGAAGTGAAAGGACAGCAGCATTGCCACTGTGACTGGGGTGACACAGACGAGTGCTAGCCAGGAGCCAGTCAGTCACTGTGGCGATGGAGAGTGGCAGTGAGTGACCCTTGTCATGCACAAGCACCGTGATCCACCTCCCCAAAGCTAATGAAAGAGGTGGGTGGGTTCCTGTAGGACATGAGATTTCATCTTCTTAAAAATGTAGAGCCGAAGCCTGACAACGATCATGTTGCAAAATCTTGGCTCTATTTCTCTCCCCACCTTTTCCATCTTTCCCTCCTTTTTTTTTTTTTCTCCTTTCTCCTTGTATCACCACATGTACTAGAAAAAATAAAGAGGATGGAGGAGAGAGAGAGACAGAAAGTAAACCTGCAGTGTGGAGTAAGAAAGGCCTGAAAGCCAAGAACTGGAAGTCCTCAAACTAAGTAGTTACAATTAAGAAACTGCCCTCTCATACATGGATCAAAACTGTAGGCATCAAATTCCATTTTCAGGGAAGGGTATTTTTCC
>VWZZ01005404.1:195495-223510 GCA_013399095.1 Psophia crepitans | reverse complement strand
AAAAAAAAAAAAAGACAACAGCTCCTGATACAAAAATCTAGTCCAATTTGTGTCACATATGAAACCTTCCAGTCACACCACTCCTCCCTAACGCAGCACTGAGAAGCCTTTGCAGAAGTAGAGCAGATGAATCAGTTTTAACCACTAAGCCTGGAAGGGAAGCTGCTGGGGCAGAGCACCAGGCAGGCCACCGGTGCAAACGCAGTACTCATAGTTTTCTGCCAGAGAAATCTGAATCCCCACTTTGATTTATGTGGCAGCCCAGAGACACCAGCATCAGAAATCCTGGGCAGAAGGGGACTGCAGACCGTGCACTAGGAAAACTTTTAATACATTCCAGGAATACTGTCATCCGTGCAAGAATAATGTATAAACACCTTTTCTAGTCAAGAAACCAACTGTCAGATTAAACCACGGAGCATTTCTGCTATAGCCATTGTCAATAAAGTTATGTTCAGCAAATGGGGACTCACAGTAGCTTGGATAAATGTTCAGAAGTGCCCAGATGTACTAACTCTAATTTTAGACACTCTGAGAACCGTTATCTAGCCCTCCAGAGAGCTCTGGCTTTCTCCACTGCCTAAGTGGATAGGGACTAGGATGACTATCTTAACTTCAGGCTATTGTAAACTTGGCCTCTTCCATCCTTCAATGTCATATTTCAGAAGTAATTTAGTGAAGAGTGACTCCTTCTAAAAAGAGTCACTTATGGCTCCACTAGTAATCAGCAAGCACAAAGATATTTGGGATATTCTGAACATGAGTGCCTGGGGAGGGCAGGGATGGGGGTACCAGGCTGGAAGTGATGACGAAACTTGAAGAGAGAAACAAAGAGAAAGTATCCAACACCTTGACCTGTGACAGGATCTTAAGAAATGTGGGGGTGGTGTAGAAGAGGGTGTTTACCAGGCTGAGCAGGATGCGCACTGAAGGGGAGATGCAGACCTTAGCCAACTTGAGCTGTGCAAACATTTGGGTTATGCCCTCAGCTCATCACTGTGGCCCCATTTGTTCTTTGTCAGAGGATTTCCAAAGTGTTCCTTGTTCTGCCCAGTTGGGGTATATCTTGGGAGGTGGGGAATTGCTGAGGGGGTATCCATACTGTCATCCTTCTGAAATAAGAAGATAGGCTAGACGAGAGGAAACAAGGCTAATCTGGTAAACTCTAGGTGGAATAATTTATCAGAGACATTGAACATCTGGGCAATTTCTATGGCTCCCCAGATTGAAACAGAGCTCTAGCTGGTTTACATGCAGCAGGCATAAAATATGCTTATATGAGGGCTGCAGGTGACATCTATACTAAATAAAACGGACCATCACTACGTTTTCTGGCTCCAAGGCTAAGTGGCACAACGAGGCTCACATCCAAACAACTAAACAATATTCTCCCCAGGCCTGCATGACCTAGTCCACAGCACCCTCCAGGGACAATCCACACCTCATACTATCCTCTAAACCGAGGCATTGCCTAGGAAAGCACTGCTGGACTCAAACAGAGCTTTGCTGAGACAGGTACTAAATACTAACCGGTGGGGGTGACTATGGGTGGGTGCCTGAGCCAACACTGACCATAGTTACTAGTTTAGACATGGCCACCCAGTCTCTGATAGACAGCTGTCACACAGAGCAGAAAAATAAAGGGTACCTGTGTAGAGGCATGAAGGGATAACAATAGATGGCTGACCAAGAGAAGCCTGTCTTCTTGTAATGTATTGGATTTATAGATGAATCTGCTGCATTTGAGAAGATTCCTTACAGAGACTGTCAGGCCAATATACACAGAATTAGGAGATGGCAAATCATTCAGTTAAACTAAACAAAAAGTGAGCTCAGGATTAATATTGGAAAACACAGATTTAGCACATGAAAGGCTTGTCTTGAAGGGGTTACAGTGACCATGAAAGTTCCTTTGTCAGATTGTCAGATGCACAGAGAAGCTGGAGCATGAATTGGGCAATATTCCAGGTGTGGGACCACTTGGCTGCAATGGGAAAGACTTGTTCGCAGCACGAATTTAAGACTTTGTTGGCTCCAGCCCTTAACAGGACACTGCTTGGTGAAGAGCTGGATGCTTGAGAGGGATACCCACTTTTTCCAAGCAAGAGTCAGAAGTGGTGCCCTGCTAGAAATGTGAGGAATCTCAAAAAGCCTATATTTCCACAATGAAAAACCCCTTCCTGCCCATATCTAATTCATAGCATCCCTGCAGAAATTCAGAGGTATTGCATAAGTACTGGATACCTAACATTGGCTGGGATCAAGAGCTGCTTGAAATTGCTTAAAATTCCCCAGATCAACATGACACAAAATAAAATCCTGCTAATCCTCAGTATCCCTGGGCAAGAAGAGTTTCCTCTCATTGCTGGTCTGCATCCCTTGACCTGAGCTGTACTTTTGCTGATGAGGTGGATCCAGTGATTCCAGATGGGCTCAGACACCATCATTCTGCTCATACCCGCAAGTACATCGTGCTGAGACTGCACTGGTTAGCTCTCAAGTCCATTTCCATCCTAAATAGCATGATAAATTCAGGAATCTGCATGAGGCAATAGTGGCTTAGGGATAACACGTCCCACACTGAGCATGGCCACCCAGCCCTATGTGGCTGTTTCTCTCACAGTGTTTAGGATGCAATGCTACTTAGCGTACATCTGCCTGGCGCTGCCTGCGTAATGTGGGCAGAGCAGCAAGCAGAGGCCGTGGGAAGGGACTGCGTGGGCACGTAGATAGTGATGCCAGGGTGCTGCGGTTGCTAATGGATGTCCAATAAGAGGCATTATAATCTTATTTGTCAGAGGTTTGACTAGTTTATTCTGCTCTCGATCCTAGATGACTCTATTTTTGTGGTTAACTGCTAATACTCCTTTCTCCTGCTTCTTTCCCACACTGCATTAGACTTGCAAGGGGAAAAGTGAAAAAAAGAGATATGAATTGTCACAGGCAGAGCTCGAGGGCATTACGACTCATATGGCTATAGAAGATGTCAAAGTCAGGGGAGATGCCTCTCCTGTCTTCAAATCAGAGTTGATGAGTGCTCAGCTCACTTCCTTGGCATCTCCAACACCCTTTGTAAAGGCAGACCTTTACACAGATTTGGAGATCTGCAGATGGAGGTCTTGTGCAGTACATGCAAGGCAGAACATAAGGATTGTAAAATTCAACCTCAGTGTAAAAACACATCCATAACTTCATGGTCAAACATGCCTGCGAACACCTGCCATGCTCTCACATTGCTTTCCTCCTTCCCCAGCCACCAAGTCTCTTCTCAGCCAAGGCACCTGGGAACAGAGGCAACTCATTGCCTGGCACCCAATTTGTGATCGAGCCTGGTAGGTGCTGTTTGCACAAAGTCTGTGCTCTGTTTTTGCCAGCCTGTCCCTGCTCTGCACAAATAAAAGAGCATCAGAAAGCTGTCCAGACCCTTGCCTAGTCAAAATCTGTATTGGCTTAGTCAGCTCAGGGGTGAGAAGAGGTTTCAGTAACATTCAGAGGTTTCTGGAGTGGACTCCAGCACCACTGACCGAAGTGAAGGTGATGGGCTACTAGGAGGCGAGTCTTGCAGGCCAGTCTCTGGCACCCCGATCACCAGCAACCACGATGTCTTTATGCCCCCAGGGAACGGAGCAAATGACATCATGGTAACCAGCTGTGAGATCATGCGGCCCTTTGACATAGCAGGGCTCCTTTTAATCTTGGGTAATTGCAAGTGGGCATCAGCCCCAAAGCAAGTAAGGTGTGTGGGTTTTGTCCCTAAGTGACTCCTGGCCAATGTAGTTCACAGTGACGTGAAACATAAAAGTCCTCTTGAAGAAAACAGGGCAGGATGAGGCCCAGGAGGAGGCGGGAACCTGCTGCCTGAGTTGCACCACGTTCCCCTTCAGCCCCTCTCCAGGCCCATTTTGGTAACGCTGGGGAAGGGGTGCTCTCCTGCTGCCGTCAGCTGGGCGGGGGGGTGTTTGTTTTCTTCAGCATTTTATTTTTATACGTTATTATTAATTAATTTCTGTGGCCTCGAGTGTAACTGTTTTGAAAGTAGCAGACCCCGAAATTCATTAAATGTGTGAAATGACAGGAGAAAAAGTGTGAAATTGTAACAGTCTGTTTGGGGTTGATTAATAGAAATTTCTCCTGACAATCCCCGGACCCTTCCGGGGGTCACTGGAACGGAGCAGCTGTAAAGACAGCGGGAGCAATTTAGAGGCTGCCCGATGGGGGCCGTGCAGATTTCAGAACAAGTGGGGAGAGTCCCATGCCCTTGTTCAGGCCAGTGGGAGACGATTGGCCACCACGGTGTCACGTTAACATGCAGATTAGCCCGAGAGGTGCTCCCACCGGCCCCGAAAGGGTTATTTTGCTGTAAGGGAGGTTATTGTTGTTCCTACTATTTTCAGTCCTCCAGCAATATCACCTATAAAGCTATTTCGGCTGTATCGCTGCATCTCACTGCCTGCACTTCTGCTAAAGAGCCAAGCACTAGCAGGGAAAAAACCTCGTGGTAGAAAGCGTACACCATCACGGTGAGGCTGGGGGGAGGATGCTTTGCTTCCTTTCCTCTTGCTGGCCGAGAAGTCACCAGCCAGGGTCTGAGCTGGCGCTGGGACCAGTGCTCAGGCTGCTGCTGGGTGAAGCTCTCAGTGGCGAAGGCAGCCAGCACCGAGTACCAGGGAGGTCAGACGCCTGCACCCGCGAGGAGGAATATTTCCCTGGCTCCCCCCAGGCACCCCAACCTGAACTGCTGACTGTTTTCTTCTTCTTCTTTTTTTTTTTTTTGAGCAGCTCTATATAGCCAAATGCTTTCACCCTAAGAATGATACAAAAGAAAACATCAAAGTAAATGTCCCCACACTGACATAAGGCTAGAATAATGGTGACCTAGTAGCTAAAGACTGGGACGAATACTGAAAGTAATTCACTCCCCTCCATAACAATGGGGCATGTGTGACAATGATATATACCAGGAGGCGAGGAGAGCCACTTTTGTTGGGTAACGATACCCCACAAACCCAATTGTAGGGAGATCAATACTGTCATAGGACAATCATCAAAGACCATCAGCTCATCATATTTTCATACCATAAGCAGCTCAAGGCGCCGGGGCTGCCTCTCCGGCAGAAAGCCCTGCACGGAAATTTGAAGGGTGTGAAATCGACATGATTAATAATTATAGTTATTAGCACATGTACCAGCTGCTCATGTATGGCTTAGCCCGTGATTTATGGGGCCATAAATGCCCATATCTGCTTCTGACGAGGAAAGGAGAAGGGCACGCAGTCATGGGCAGAAAGCATCGTCCTCGATGCCAGGAGCTTTCCTCCCCCCACCCCTGACAAAATTAAAACAACAACAAAAATGGGCCAAAAAGTCACCCCTGCTCCACAGCAATGGAAGGAGCCCTTTTGTTCGCATGTCTGCCTTAACGGCGGCTGAAACCTGTCTACTCAATGTCCCCAAAGCCTTTGAAGTTTGGATCCCAGTTAACAAGGGCCAGAGTTTTCCCTCCCCCACGCAACTTCACACTGTTGCCAGGCTGCAAACAATCACCATACATATTACAGATGAAACCACGAGGACCAACAACAGAAGAAGCAAAAACTAATTGTCTAGGTGCCAGAAGTTAAAGCTTTTGTTTCCAAATGTAATTTGACTCCCCTCTCTCCCACCTCCCCCCCAGTCCCACCATCCATTTACAACGTGGTTCATCATAGAAAACTATTTTACTTTGACACAACCTGAAAAAAATGGTTTGAAATGGCCACACACAATATTGCCACCCTCCCCCAGTAGATATGACAGTGCATTAACTCTTCCAAGCTTATTCTTGACTTCTAGAGACTTATAATATCAGAGTTTTTCTCCTTTCCAGAACAAGAAAACCTGATTAGTGCTGCAGAGAAGATTCACAACCTGACACTGCCCATTAATGTGCAGAGGTGGAGCAGAGAGCTGCTATTTTTCCATAATGTTCATAGCGATGGACTAGCTGCATCTTGTTTGCCAGCAGGAACCAAAGCTGGTGCCTCATCCTAGGGGTGCTATTTCCAGCTGCATGGAAGTCAGTAGTAACGCTGCACCCCTCCTCTGGAGGAGGTGGTAGCAGAGTGTACGGCAAACAGACCGACTGTGTCCCCGCTACGTCCTGTGAAGCCTTGTGAGCCATGCCATTACATGAAGCCTGACCTGGTGGGCTAGAAACTTCAGTGAGATGAAGGATTTCCTGAACGATGAAGATGAGTACAACTAAGAAAATAACATAGTACAGTAGTGCATCTCAGGGACTAAAATGCTATTAAGACACTGGAATAGCCTCTGGCAAACACTGGAGCTGGAATACGAGAAGGGAGAAAGGGGGGGTTATGTCACCGTATTTTCTGTATCTTCCATTCTACAAAATGGTGACCAGATGGTGTAGCAGGATAGCGGCAAATGCACAGGGATGCCAAAAGGATTACTGAATTATTCTGCTTTTAATGGACTCCATGTACTTCCCATATCTCAAGGTGGAAGAAAGACCAACATTAATAAAATAGCTTAGTATAAATAATTTATTCAGTGAATTGATTTCTATTTCTTTTCCTTTAGAATACTACGTACTTTGGGCCAAAAAATTAGTCTGTGTTCATGTAAAAAGTTCTGTTAAAAACAAATATTCTAGGAAAAGCAAACACTTATAAATATTTCATCAAAGCCCAGTGGTTTTCCATTGAAAAGCTGTTTTAGTGGGGAAAACTGACCAGTCCTTAAATGATGTTAGTTTATATGCTCATAGCATGCTTATCTGTTGTATCACTTTCCTTCAGTACTGAACTGTTCCCTTCAAAGAGCTTGTGCGTTTCTTCCTATCTGTATTTGTTGGCCCCCATGCATGTTCAGGAAGGCCTGATTTTGAAGTGCAAGCTACCAGTGGTAATTTGGATGCCTAGTGTTGCCCATTTCCCCATGTACTGCTGGATCTGTATCCTAAACAAGGCGGTTTTAGTCTCTTAAATTTTAAGTGACTGTGTTGGTTTTGGCTGGCATGGAGTTGATTTTCTTTATAGTAACTAATATGGGGCTCTGATTTGGATTTGTGCTGAAACCAGTGTTGATAACACAGGGATGTTCTCCTTACTGCTGAGCAGTGCTTACAGAGAGCAAGGAAGCTGGGGATGCAGGAGTTGGGAGGGGACAGCCGGGACAGCTGACCCCAACTGACCAAAGGGATATGCCATACCACATGATGTCATGCTCAGCATATAAGGGGCTTGGGGAAGAGGAAGGGGGAAAGGAGGGTATTTGGAGTGATGGCGTTTGTCTTCCCAAGTACCTGTTATGCATGATGGAGCCCTGCTGTCCTGGGGATGGCCGAACCCTTGCCTGCCGTGGGGAGTGGGGAATGAATCCCTTGGTTTGCTTTGCTTGTGCACGCGGCTTTTGCTTTCCCTACGAAACTATCTTTATCTCAATCCACGAGTTTTCTCACTTTTACTATTCCTCTTCCGATTCTCTCCCCCATCCCACTGGGGAGGAGAGACCAAGCGGCTGTGTGGGGCTCAGCTGCTGGCTGGGGGTAAACCAGGGCAGTGGCCCTCCATGACACTGGGTAATGACCAAGCTACAGTCAAACATGAGCTGTGCTTGGCTCAGACACAGACATTTGGTTGAGTATAAGAATAACTGGGTGAAATATAAGGGTCTGCGGGAAGGGTTGAGACTAAACTGTCTAATGCTTTTTTTTCATCTTCCATTGCATAAATGTGGGAGCCTCCCACAGTGAGCCCACAGATGTGGGTGCTGCATTGGGTAGGGATGCCAGGCTGGGTTCAGATGGAGAATCTTCAGTGTCTGCAGTGAGCTGAAGCCAGCAAGGGGGTGGTTGGTGTCCACCACCAGCAACGCCAGGCTCCAGCACAGCCGCACACAATGAGCCCACCAGCTTTTGGTTTCTTCAGGGAGAAGGAGAATTTTCTCTGTGGACTCAAAATACCCACAGTCAGTTTTGATCTGATGTGATTTGTTTGTTGACTTTTTATTCATCCCCTTCTCCTAAAATAACCTTAAAAAAACCCCTTTCCACAAAGTTATCTTCGTCTGTATGCACACGTGTATGTGTACGTGTAAACCAGAAAGTTCTGAAGATGTAAGGCAGATTCTCAACTGCTTCATGTAAATCATCTCACTGGGTTTTAGCAAAGAGATCAGCACCAGAGATTCTTTGTACTGTCCCCTTGGACATCCAAGGTAAGCAGTGGCCGCAGCTTCTTCAACTTTCATATTATATGAGTGTGTGGCAAGAAGCAATCAGATTTTTTTCTACTGAAATGTGTATATTCCATGAGCACGGGCACACCTATGTGTAGTTTTACCTACATCTTAAGTATCAAAAATTCTTAAATATCAGATTATACTGGAATATTCCATCCCATCAGCCAGTCTTATTATATGAGGTGACAAAAGCAAATATGAGTTTACTGACTTTTTAATGAAGGAGCTTATGTTTAGAAGCATGTAAATATGTGTGTGAACATCTGTTTGCATATATGTCTGCACTGCATGTGTGTATATGTAGCACATACAATTTCTCCACTGAAAAACTGAGAGACAAAGTAAATATAGTGACCAAGAAATACCCTATTTAGGTAAAGTAAAGTAAGCTAACTTGCATATTCACGCAGACACTGTGAAATCCGAACTATAGGTGTTTTAGTTATTTGTCATATTCAGGATGTAACCCAAAGGGAATTATTGGGAAATGGTGAACTGTTGGTTGTATTCAATCACTTCATTAAAATGTCAGTAAAGCTTTTTTTTTTTCCTGTTTTATTAATTCACATAAGGCCTGTTTAGATTTAACTCTCAAGCAGTGTAACAATATGTATTACTTCACTGAAGCAACAGTGATTTTCATAGCCGAGATTGAAATAGACTGAAAAACTTCTGTTCTTAGGCAAAATAAGTGATTTTACAACACACCGAAAATATCTATTTTAGGGCCAAGGGAAGGAAAGTGGGAAGGGAAACTCGTGCTGTGGAAGAGCAAGATCTCTTTCACTTTCTAACAAACAAGAAGTAATGGAAAGGTCTCACAACAGGTCTGTAACCTGTATGCGTGGCAGGTGGTAAATGGGGAGAGCCACCAATGTAGCAGGATAATGAAGGAAAGCCTGTGAAATAACTTTGGCTTCTGGTTATTTCACCTGATTTGATAACAGTGCTGTATCAGACAAACTGGAAGATATTTTCTGAAAGAATGATTTTATGTAGTGTTTAGGAAAAAATTGAGAAAGTATGTGACTACCTTCGCAAAAGCATCCAAAAAGAATACAGGAAGAAGGAATCAGATGGCAGAATGTTCAAGGAAGCCCATGAGGTAGTTGTCTAGTAGAAACTGTATCTGTTTATAGGTAAATGTGTATGTGTGTCTACACATGTGTATGCATATTTGAGTATATGCAAATGATCTGCCCTCACTCAATAAGTGCTTGGGTTACTTTAAGATGAATGGATGAAATTAGTCATCTCTACATGACTATACTATTTCTACTTTCTTGACTGTCTTATCTTGAGCTTTTGCTGTGCCCCATCCAGACGGCTGCACTGTGGAAGCTGTCCCTGTGCACCCCTCGGTCCTGCCTCTTCCAAGCACACACATTCTCAAATTGTTCAGTTTATTTATCCTGGACTCATCAGGAGTCCAGAAGGAGATCAAGAAATGAAGCACTTACTTTAAGGTGGGGCAGACAGGATTCAGAATTTGTAGAGGAAAGGACATTTAGTAGCAGATTTTAATAAAGATTTTCATTATCAGAAGATAAAGCTAATAAAAGTTCAAAAGAATTTTAGTGGCCAATGGGACCCCGGTTGCCTATGTGAAGGAATATGACAGAAAATTTGTTGGATTTAAAGAAAGTGGGGAGAGTCATTGGTTCCAGAGAAAGGGCTGGAGATCAACAGGTGCTGGCCTGACAGCGGGATACGGTTAGACGTAGGCAGAAAATGTCTAAACATCTCCGCTGGAAAACAGAACTCTACAAGGAGCATTTATAGCAATTCAACACCAATCATAACTATTTAACTAGTTCAATAATATGTTACCGAGCTAGTCTGCAATTTTCCTAAAGAACAGTTATGCAGAAATGGGCATCTGCTCAGATCACCCAATTCAAAACAAACCATTTGCATAGTAAATATTTGCAGAGGAGCAAGTGGGTGGGGTTTAGGCGAGTGCACAGATGAACATAAAAATCAAATATGGCTAGAAGGAAACTAGGCGTAATTACTGGAGGAAAGCAAAACAAAGCAAACCCCCAACATTACTTCAACTACTTAAAAAAAAATCAGTGCAAATATCTCTAATACATACATTTGCCTCTTTCCAGGGTCATAATTATTTTCCTGTTCCTCGCTCATAAAAAGGAAATTGTGGGCTTGTTCCATTGCCCTGCACTGTTTCATTTGCAAGCTAATAGTTTGAGAATATACATGTGATTCTGTGCGTATGCAGGGAGGTGAGGGTGGATGGCAAAATGCCAGGGTCTACAGCACTGTTCCCAGATGAAGACTGCTTTGCAATGACACTTAGGTTAAAAAGTAGCTACAGCTTTTTTAACAGCAGACTTTCTCCCAGACACTGCTCTTGCGTTGAGTCCCAGCATGTATTGTGGGAAATTCAGCGGCACTTTTAACCTCCTGTGGTCTCCTTCCAGCTGCAATTTGTCCATCACTAATGTGACCAACAACTTGTCTCATGAAATCGTCCAAAAGAAATATCAGTTTCTACCCTGTGTCCATAGAATTTGTGGTAGAGTGGCAATGGATAAAAACGAGTTAAAAATGGTTTGACTAGACTCACTTGTTGATTATGTACAGCTCAGAAAAGCCTGTGAAAGGGAGAGAATTCAGAAAAGTATGTTAAAATAAACAGAGGTCCAGAAAAGGGGGGAGAGGGAACTAGCCTAAACCACCCCAAACCAAAAAAACAGCCAACTTTCCTGTATCTCAAGACAAAGAAATTAAGTTGGAAGGATGCGGGAGAGAAAAGGAGGACGAGTGACATGGCAGCCTATCCAGGAAAAGTCATTGTAGCGAGATCCTTGGCATGTTCCCAGCATGAGGAAACTAGATGAACATTTAATCCAAGCACATTCTTCATGGGGCTTCTGCTTCTCTTAGCAGCACAGAAGCTCATCCATGGTGGGGAGAGTGTAAGAGCAAGGTCCCTCTCTGTGACCTCTGCATGGCAATGTGTAATGGTGACATATTAAATATGACTAATATTTTCTTCAGAACTGAGTTTACAAAAATACATGATCAGCTGTGGTCAGCAAACAAGACCATAATGTGGTGTCTATCACAGCACAAACAGTGTATTAATGGAGCCATTAATCACCATCAAAACTGTATTAGGAGTGAAGATAGCCAAAGAGAGCTTAACTGACAGCAAGTGGCCATAAACCTGTCCAAAACCTAATTTGATTACCATCATACCAGCATCTGTGCCACTTATGAGGGTTCATTTTTTTGATGAAATTAAGTAGACAAGTCGTTCATGCGTATAATAGACATCTAAATCACGGTAAACATGTTGCTGGCAAGAGAAGTAGTTAAAGAAAGTGGGAGATTGCTTTGCAGGTGAAATTTCAGGCAAAACGCACTGCCAGTGTCACAACAGTTGGTTAGAAAACCGTTGTCAAACTCATCTTGCCAAGCCGTGAGTGAGAAATGTTTTGGATCCACATTCAACAGAATAAACACTGCTGAAAGTCAGGGGATGTCGGGAGCCTCTAGCTATTTACAAGAAGGACGGCTTTTGCCAGTATAAACTCTTGCTCTTTATCGGCAATAAATATTCCCTACAAACAATCTGTTTTATTCATAGACAGTTGGACCCATTATGTTTTGGTCTTGACAGACGGGACAGTAGGATGCTGCATTTAAATGACACAGACTGTATAGGAATGTATTTCCAGATGATGACTGAGCCTGGAGCTTCTACATAAATCAGGGGAGGGAAATTATTCTGTAAGAAATATGCTTAGATTTCAGCCTCATAAATACAGAGAGAAACCAAATTTTCAGGGCTTCTTAACTTTTATGTGAGCATTTTAATGATCATTTTAGGCAGCAACCAAGAAATTCACGTTTACCATTAGCAATGTTATGCACATGAGAAGTCTCTCAGGAAAGGAAAAGATAAGGTTATCGCGCCTACATGTAACTAAGAGGCTCAAGTTTGGAAAGATCTCCATTTTGGAGGTCAGGGATAACTGGATTTTCTGGCAGAACAAAACTGTCCCATTGCCAAAATGAATATAGACTAGAAAGCAGAGTTTTCCCACTTGCTTTACCATGCAACCTGTATAGGTAGGGGTAAATGTATAGCTGCAGGCAGAGCCACCACTGGAAGGAAGGAAGGAGAGCTCATAGCTCACACAGGAAAGTATCTGAGGGCCAAGTGGACGTATGAAAATGTGTCTGCTTTAACTTGCCACCTTTAAATAGACAGCACTGCTGGTGATCTCAGGCCACTTCAAATGTATCCCACGTAGGTGCTGTACATATGCTGAATGCACAATATAATTGAATATGGAACAGGAAGGGGATCAGTCCCCAGAGAGGGAGATTGTTTCTTCAAACCAGACATTAACGATAGAGTGAGTGACATTTATCTCCGGTCCTCTTATGAATCACTGTGATGCAAACAGTGAACACCTTGCCTTTGCTGTGAGCTACGCCTCAAGCCATGGGAAGCTGCCTGCCATTCACAAGCCAATGCCTTGTAGGCAGCTCCATCTTACCTGAGTTCGCAGATGGGCCATTCCCCAGGTGGGTCTGGCAAAACACTTCTCATTAATCATTGCTTAAAGCCCTCTCAGTGGGAAGACCTCAGGTTAGACATCATTTGGAAACAAATTGGGTGAAAAATAGCTCTGACAATAAGGAGCCCACACAGAATTCCCCTGTGAGAGCTTCAGCGGTGTGAAAACAGACTCTTCCAGGACACTAAATGATCTGTCAGTTAGCAAATGACATTATAATCCAGTTTTATGCCACAGACAAATCAAAGCGTTTGCTGCACTTCCTCATTTCCCCCTCTATTTTTTCCCCCTTTATGTCCTTTAAAGTGACTGAATATGTGAGTTAGAGGAGGAAAGAAAAGGATCTGCTACAGAATTTACAAAACACACCCTTTATTTTCAGTAAGGTGGAATAGTATCAGATTTTCCATGCTAAGTGATAGACAGGAAACAAGATATTGCAGAAAGGAGACGAGTGTTTTGGTCAGTGGGTCAGGAAACAGAGACGGAGATTTCTGTTTCTGCTGTGCCTCCGACTGTGCTCCCAGTCTCCTCTCACTACCCCTTTCACTTTTACGGGCAGAGATCCTGATCCTGCACACACCTAGCTTTCTGGAGGCAACAGACTTGGTGACATGCTTAAACAAAGGCTGTTAAGCTGTTAATGCTTGAACGTGCAACGATGCACTTGCTCACCTCGCAGAAGTGGGACTCCTACCTGCACAGCACCCTGGAGATTTGAAGAACTATTTACAATGAGACTAATCTTCAGAGAAAAATTAAGGTAGAAGTAAGACAGTTGAATAAAGTCATCCTGCTTTGTCCAGGACATGTTCACCAGGTGTAACTGTCCTGAAACAGAAAGAAGTGAACCCCGAATCCAAACCCACTTCACAGACAGATAGCCAAGTTGCAAACACTTCCAGGGGACAAACCTAACTCTTGCAGCATTCTCTCGTTGCCTCTCCTCTCCTTCTGCCATAATTAACAGCAGAAACCCATCCACAACCTACCAGACACATCACAAGTGTCCGGCAGCTGCCCGAGCTCTCCATTGCCACTGGTGCTGGCCAAAGGGTGCCGTTGTCCACAGCCCTCCCTGGGAGTGGGGTTCCTTCTTCTGCTCCGGTTTAGGTGCATGCACTGAAGTCCTGTTGGAATTTCTTTAAAATAAAACTTTAAAAAGAAGCATGGACTCAAGTGTTTTTCTGAATGGAGGTTACAGAGACTATTTCAAAGCAAAATCCTCGTGCACTCAAACAGCGGTCCTGCGCAGCCTGATTATTCCCTGTTAAATCACAGCATTCATTCCCAAGTGCTGACTCTTCATGCCAGTGGTAATTCTGGGTCTCCAGAGGAATTAGGTGTTGACCAACCCACGTAAAGCTAAAAACTAGGCTTCTCTCCTGTCTCCAGCATTGCTTCTTTTCTCAAGTACACTCAAAGTTTAGACTGACCCAGAGCATGGACAACAAAAAAGGGAGATGGCAAGTGAGCAGCATAATTTACCTGAACTGGATAGAGGAGCAAAGTGTAATGCGAGGCAAGTCAGACATCCTTTACTGAAAGACATGGAGTCAGCTAGCCCATGGACACAGGCAAACCCCACTGCACAAGGGGCTGACACTTGAATGGAAATTTTTAATACTCACTGTGGGGGCCTTAGCCATATTGGGTGATTGTGAAGAGCTTAACGGCGGGCTGCGGCAACTCACGTTTTGCTTCTTGATGATGCCTCATACTGGCTTATCTACATGACCACCTGCTTATGTATTACACTAGGAAGGGTTAAGGACTAATTTTTTACTGGCTTCCAGCTATGACACCCAGTGTCCTTGCATAATGTAAGAAAGTTTCTTTGAAGTGTCTCCATTCACAGCACCAACACAAGTCTTGGCATTTGCATAACAGAAGTTCCCAGCAATTCGAATCTGGGCAGGCCACTATCAACTGGTGATCATCACCATGTGGCAGTGATAACAAGTATTTTAAGACTCAGGGGCTGTGCAACAACCTCTTGAAGTTTTATCCCTTGCTTTTGCCTTCCCACTGAAACATCTCTCAGGTATTTAAGTCTCCTTGCTCTCATGCTTTTGCCCGGAGATCTTTCTGTCAGCTTTTTGTCTGGAGTGAATCAATGTCTTCTGCCACAGGTCTATCAATGCCTATCATCCCTTTAGGCTGCCTCAGCTTTCTTATCCAGGGGTTCAACACAGACCTTAAAGAATGGCTGGCCCCAAATACTGAGTTCATTATTCTTTCAGTATGGTTCATCCAGAACATGGGTGAAGGATTCAGTGCAGTTTGTGTTGGCGTTCCTCCCTCAGCCCGATCTGTTGGTACCGTCTGTCCAGAGCACACCAGAGTGTCCCCCAGCATGAAAATTTGCTAAGAAGTGAGAAACATGTCAATTACTTAGCAAACACACAGCCCATCTGCACCATTTCTTCCTGCTCTAGGCATCACCTTGCACCACGAACAGCCTCACTGAAATCAAGCTTCTAATTGACAGTGTTTCCATGGCACATTGCTGTCATTTCCAGTAATGGCCTTAAGGGGTGGAGAAAGGGACACTGATCCAGCGCTTGTCCCAACTCAATATATTTGCTCCTCTCTGCTGGCCCCTGGAAATGATGGGGATGCAGCCAGCCTCACTCATCACACAGAATTAGTGAGCATGTGAGTGTCTTCGCATGGCAGCCCTGCACAGCAGTCAGCAAGTAAGAAGATTTATTGCTTTATTTGACACTCTGTTATTCACTAACTAAGCATGACACATCTGGGACTAGGAACCATCTATTTGACATCAGTGAGCCTTTTTTGCATTGATTGAGTTTATCCCGTTCATGTCCAGAATACAACCTGGGTAAGGAAAGACTCCCAAAATGGGCTGGAATGGGAGCTGCTGGGAGCTTTTTTCCAGGAGAATGAATGTGATGGGCATGTGACCTCATATGTTACAGAGCAAGAAGAGGTGATGTCAGACACTTTAGCACCATCCTTCTTGTCACGAGGTGCCGTAATGATGAGAAACCATTTCTTTAATGCTGATAGACCGGTGGGGAAGCAGAGATCAAAATGCCATAAATAATAACAGCAATGTCTGCGGTCTGAGTGAAATTAAATTACCTTGCCTGGCCCATAGATGAGACCATGCAGGACATGAGCTGCAGCCCTTGGGACATTATTTTCCATGTGTATCCTGCAGATCCAGGAACAAGAGTCACCCATGATTGTTTTTTCCTGTCCCTAACTGGTAGGGTAAGTCAACCCACGTGCACAGGACTCCAACTTGCTCTGAACTAGAGATCAAATACGGAAAATCAGGAAAAGCTTATCAATCTTACACAGAGCTTCTATCAAGCTCTGCATGCACTTTGGTTGCACAGGCAGCCTGGGCTATTGCTGGACTAATGAAGGAAGAGACCTTTCATGTGACAGTGCAACACTGACAAGCAAACCCCTCGCTGTTTTGGTGTTAAATCAGAACCCTTCCTAAACACTTCAAACACTTCTGTGAATCCCAAAGGGAGAGCTCATGCTTCCTAAATGGAACATTTTAATTTTTTTCTTACTTGTAATTACTCCCAAGTCTGTAATTAAACTGCCCCCTATGCTGGTGAGTTCCAAGAAGTTTTTGGTGCTGCTATTTTGCAGATGCAAAAAGGGCATTTGCTCTGCAGGTGAATTTAACCCGCAGTTTCAGCTCTTTTTAGCCACTCCATCATGAAGAAGAACATTTCCCATCCTTTATATGTACTTGTTGATATGGCAATGCATATGAAATTATTCTGCAGAGAAATTATAGACAGGAGAGGGAGAGAAAGAAGTGAGCTGTCAATAGTAAAATACATCAATAATCAAATCTCCAGTTTTAAATCTACCAGTGCTGCTTTTTGTTTTGGAGTGCGCTTAGCACTGATCAAAGCCAGCAGGGTGGCAGCAGTAGCAGGCAGAGCTGGTTAGTGACAGTGCTTCAGGAACTGAAGGGGCCGAAACGCAGGGGTGACCAACTCGGCATCTGAATGAGTCAGCAATGTCCTCCTCCATCACCTGATGCCTTTCGCTGGGGAGCCAGTCTCACCTCTTCATAAACCAGTTCCTCTCTCCAGCAGACCTGTCCCCTCCCAGCAGCTTGCAGAAATAGCGCTGGGGGTTTCTAAAACACAAACCCTCAAAACCCAGCCGTGGCTCAAAGCCATTCTGTGTCTCTAAGGCAGGTCTTATCAGAGTTACTCGCTTGGGCTTGGCCACTCTGGAAATACCATGTCTGATCACACACCAGCTCCATCTACTCTGTTATTGGTCATGGTTGAAATTTCCTCCTTTTCCTTTTCCTTTATCAATTATCTTTCTAAACCAGGCAATCCCAGACTTTTTTATCTCCTTGTCATTTGTTTTGCTATAAAAACAGGTCCCAGAACTGGTCTTGATACTATTCCTGTCAATTTTTCATTGTGCCTTAATATTCTTTCTTTGACTGCGATTGCACATTGATATTTTTCCTTTAATATTTATAATATTTTCCCTTAATAAACCTTTCAATTCCAGGCACCAGAGTTCTTTTACCAACTTGATATATCATAGAATCATAGAATCATAGAATGGTTTGGGTTGGAAGAGACCACAAGGATCATCTCGTTCCAACCCTCCTGCCATGGGCAGGGACACCTTCCACTAGACCAGGGTGCCCAAAGCCCCATCCAGCCTGGCCTTGAACACTGCCAGGGAGGGGGCAGCCACAGCTTCTCTGGGCACCCTGTGCCAGGGCCTCACCACCCTCACAGGGAAGAATTTCTTCGTAATGTCCAATCTAAATCCCCTCTCTTTTAGTTTATACCCATTACCCCTTGTCCTGTCACTGCACTCCCTGATAAACAGCCCCTCACCAGCTTTCCTGTAGGACCCTTTAGGTACTGGAAGGCCGCAACTGGATCTCCCCAGAGCCTTCTCTTCTCCAGGCTGAACAAGCCCAACTTCCTCAGACTGTCCTCGTAGGAGAGGTGCTCCATCCCTCTGATCAGCTTTGTGGCCCTCCTCTGGACTTGCTCCAGCAGCTCCATGTCTTTCCTGTACTGGGGACCCCAGAGCTGGACACAGCACTCCAGGTGGGGTCTCACAAGAGCAGAGTAGAGGGGCAGGATCACCTCCCTCGACCTGCTGGCCACACTGGTTTTGATGCAGTCCAGGACACAGGGCGATGTTGTCTTGCACGGGTCTTTAGTTTGAAATTATCTTCAAAGGGAAATTATAGAAGAAGAATCACTGGGTTTACCTAAAATATTTAATCTACAGAAATATGACCAAGTTTCAGTTTCAGATTTGTTTTTTCTGATTATAAGGTGTAATATGGCACAACATAGCATTTGAAGACAAATCTTTTTTTTTTCTTTTTGAAAGAAATTCTGTTCAAATGCAAGAAAGATATTTTATTTTCCAATCCTTCAAATGGAACAATGGCAGAATTTTCCTTTCTCCAGATTTTTTCCAAATTGAGTTGATCACATTTTATGAGACATTTTAGTTTGTGGGGAACTCTTTAGTCCCGGCATCAGTATTTCTCCAACTAGCTTTACAACGTGAAACATGATGTGCGTAACCTCAGGAGAGATCACCATTAGCTTGTGTCACAATGACAAAATACCATTTATTCTTTGTTTCCTGTCTCTCAGCAATATTTTTCATTCCTAATTCTCAGATTCTTTCATAACATTTTATGCAGGGCCATATGGAAAGTCTGACTATATTAGATGAAGGAGCTCTCCATTATTTTTTATGACATTGACACGTTCAAGCGATGATATGTGCTGGACCGTTTTTGTATCTGTGAGTTGCCATCTCATAAAAACCAAAACATTCTGAGAAGTAGAAGGTTTCAACAAGCTTCTTGCATAAGCAGTTTGATTTCCAATAAAGCTGCTCGTACATGCTACTTTGTATTTATGATCAGTGGATTTCATTTCAGTGGAACACGCTGCCTCTTAGGCACATTGAGTATCTGTGCACTGGACCACTCCGAGGCTGGGGACGCCTAGTTCTTGCACTTGGGGAAAGCTGTGAAGCTCCATTTTATTCCATAAAGTTCCATATCTATTTTCAAAACAATATAAGAATTCTCATAAGCATGAACCCACTTTTACAAATGCCAGAATCCTCCACGTTGTTTCCATCAGTTTACCAGATGCAGATGTAAGACAGATTACTTCAGACATTTTGTAGGTCCAATATCTGCTGCTCTACGACTTTTGGATTAGTGACTGTTTTCAATGTTTTTAATATGTCTTAAGTTCCACTTTTTGACCCACTCATCTTCTGTAAAGAATCACCACAGCAGCAACATCTAAAACACCGAGTCAACATGCCACAGTATTTGGGGGTCCCAAATCAACTGAGTCTGGTGAGTGACTTTTTTTAAAATGATGAGCCATCTCTGCTACTTCTACCAGGCTCCCAGTCTCTGAGACTTCTCTGCTTTGTCACTAGCAAACAGCACACATGGGGAAGACCTTGCTGTGGAAAAGCTTCAGCAGTGAAGTTTGTTGGGAAGACAGCTTTCCTACCAGTTTGGGTAATCAAGGCATTCAGTAAGGGCTGAGCTGCTTCTGAGTTTAGGCTGTTTCCAGAAGTTTGAGAAGTATCATAAACTAAATCCCAAATCCAGATCAAAAAGAAGGCAGGAGAATATCTCTGAAGAGAAAGCAGTTGCAGCCTGGAAGGACACACATATCCCACAGCAGGGAGTCTGGGCACCAAATAGAGGTATGGAGAGCATATGGAGGCTCTCTGAGTTACGGAAACCTGAGCAAGGTGGGCACAGAGATTACTGAGGAGCTCTCACTGAAGGATTCAAAGTGAAGAAAAAGGTGCTCATGATACATGGACAAACACCTCCTCTGTTGAGAGAAACAGCTCCTAGGAGAAATTTAAATGCTTGCAAACTCTGGCACATACAACCATATACAGAGACAAAGTAACACCTACAACAACCAACCCCCACAACCCAATGCACGTATTTTTAGAGCACAAATGTAAAATGAGAAGGATTTGTATTGAGGAGAGAGATGTGGCAACCCCTCATCATCGAGCTAGAAGTGACTGTTTACTCTAATGCTTTTGTCTGGTTGCACCTGTGATGAGGTGGGTTCTGTCCTGCGTTCATTAAGTGTGGAGAAGGTTGTTTATTGAGGAGTTATGGGACAACTTCACCTTTTTCATAGCTCACAATGGAAGTCCAGTTAGGACACTACTACTGGTCTTCACTGTCTGTTTCTGTTGCCCTTTTCGTGGCCAGTGAAGCAAAAACTAAAGCCAGACTTGCACAGCTCTGTGGCTGAGAAGGGGCATTCAGGCAGACAGCAGAGAAAACGCAGTACTGCGACACCTCTGCTGCTTTCACGCTTCTGCTCGTTGGTTCCTATCACGAAGACCTGTCAGACTGGAGTCTGGTAAGTCACCATAAAAATAAAGATCGGAAAGAATGTGTGTCTCATGGAAAGGAGATTACTTTTCTCAGAACATTTTGCTGGAGTCAACAGAAAGATGGGACTCCTCTGGGCTCTGCAGCAGACATCAGGTTAGCAGAAGTTGTAAATCAGCAAAATCAATGAAATTCTGGGTTTGAAGTAAGTCCATCACAGACTGAAAGTTGTTCTGCATGGACATGTAGCCAAACTGTGGGTTTTTTTAGTCCTCTCAGTTGATTTTTGCTGCTTTGGGTTCATCTTCAAGTTTCCTGTCCTGCAAGGGATTCCTACCAGTTCTCAAACAAAACCAACATAACTGAGAACAAATAAAATGGTTGCCACCTCTCACAGTCATATAAAGTTCTTAATCTGGTGTCACACCATTTATGTAAGGTAAGAGCTCCACTTTAAGGAACTTGAGAGGTGCAACAGCTTAAAAATCCATCTTTGTCCATGTAAGCTAAAATAAATACGTAAATAAATAGAAATATGGTCTTCACTGCCATTCAGCTGATTAGTTGAAACAAGAAGGAGCAAACTTGTTTGGAAAAATCTGATGAGCGTCCTTAGTCCTCTTCCACCAGTCACTTAGGAAACAGGGAACTATTTCAATACAAGACTCATTCAATTGGTTAGCACATTTTCTTCATTCAGAGGTTTCAGAACCACCAAAGTGGTAAGAGCCCCCAGCTTTTAAGGTGCTTTTTCATTCTATGATCAAAGTAAGGTTCATGAAGAAGTATTGTCTGTTCTTGATGTCTAGTGCAAATCAATACAGAGAGTCCATGTCATCTCTATGCAGGACCTCAAATGCAAATTAAAGAAAACATATTTCATGGTGTAGAATATACCCTGCAACTTAAGGAAACCCTGGAAAGCCTAATGAAAAACTAACAAAACAACCTCTTACGTGTCTCATTCCCACACGACCAGATGCAGAGAGGGCTGTTGTTGGTTATCACGGTGTGTGAGAGCCAAACAAAAAGCATTTTTGTTGGACTAGGAAGGATGTATCTGTCTCTCTATCAATAAATGTCTGAATGTTTGAGTCTTCTGTGCTCACACCGGAGACCTCTCTCTCTCGTACCATACCATCTCAAATCTTACCATCAATCTGTCACAACAAAACTAAGTGATCTATTTTTGAGTTCAGGGAGGGATTAAATCAAATTGTAGTTCATACTGATCAAAACCCTAAAGCTACACTGCTGCTGTCGTTAGAGTGATCCTGGGGTATGAGTATCCAGACAGACATGCTCATGACCTAAGGAATTATAAATAGGAAGCCCATGAAAGCAATTTTAGGTGGTAGAGGAGTCTCAGGAGATAAAAGCTCAGGAGAGGCATTACTTTTTCTTTGAAAAGAAAAGTCATTTTGGTTAGATTAGCTATTCCTGTTGGTCTCTACATCTCTCTTTTCTTTTTGGACATGGAAAAGGCTTTCAGAAGGCTTGTACGCAAGTGACAGTCACCAGGAGTAAGGCAATCATTCCTGTATTAGCTACCAAGCAAAACCATTTTGGGTTATGGCTGGTGTGAAGCAAGGCTCACAAAACTGCCAGTGGGAGACAAAAGACTCACAGCTGTCCAAGGAACAGATCCTTAAGGTTCCTGTGCCTTAAGTACGCTCCTTTAATTCCTTTTAAATTGCATCCATTTATGCTAAAAGTCTTCTACAGACTGTTTTCCCTCAGACAAATAAATGTCTTTGGCGCTGGATATGCTACAGAGATTTCAAGAGAGAGCTCAGAGTGTTAACACTATTAGGAATTAACCTCTCTTTTTTTATGATGTTACGTGATTAAAACATCAAACTAATTTCAATGCCAGAAATGTGTTAACTGCTGCTTTGTGTCTCCAGCTGTGCTGAGCCCAAATGCACTACGTAAGGTGTAAATCAGTCCTTTGAGAATAGTGATTAAGGGTTTTTTTATAAGATTTTCTTTTCTTTCCTACCACAGTGTGGAAAGCAAAAGACAGCACTAGGCAGAAGGGTTAATTCAGGATGCTGCTGGGCAGGGAAGGGTGGAAGTATTTGCATAGAATAGCATCTGGAATCTATATGTTCTCAAATAGTTTGAGAGGGGAATCAGTTTTCCACATTCATTACAGCTTGGTAAGGAAGAGGAGAAAAGAAACGAGGGGGGATAGAAAAGGAACAGGGGACTCCTTTTGTATCTGTGTCCAATATGGTTTCTTTTGATTTTTCATTCTCCATAGTCAAGAGCTCCCCATGGGTTCTCATCTGTTACCCAGGCTTTGCCATACCTGCCTGCCTGTGTGAAAATGGCTCAGCTGCCGGCGCTGGATGAGGCTAACAGATCACATCTATCTCTCTGGCGTCTACTGAGCACACAGGGCTCCAAGGATCAAGCCCTGGACAAGAGCACAAAAGCAGGTCTGTATAGAAGCAGCCAACCTTCTGCATCGTCCGCGGCTCATTGTGTGGACATTGAAGGTCAAAACTCGTCCGCATTCCTGCTTTCCCCATGCAGTTCTCTGTGTGTGTGTGTGTGCGCGCGTGTGTGCATGCTCCTCTGTGTGTGTGTTGGAGTGTGAGCAAAAGGCACTGCAAGGTTACACCACAGTGTTGTTTTACTTCATCATTTTGGGCAGTAATTCATAGCGTGAAAGACATTTCAAAAGCACTGGGAATGCACATATGCATATTACATATAGCGATAGACAGATACAGAGGTGGAAATAGAGATAGCAATAAACAGAGATACATCCTTGCTACCTTAAAATACAGCAATTCTGGACAGCAAGTGCAGATTAAATGGACTTTCACATTCTGATAGGTAGGCAGTAAGAGCTGTCTGTCTTTCTGAAGCTGCATTCAGAAAGGGAAGGGGAAGAATGAGATTAAAAATGTAAATAAGTATAAATGTCTGCTGGGTGAACACGGGCCTGCTGACAGTAAGGGGGATGGGAAGAAACAAGTCTGCGAAACTGCAGAAGAAATTCAAAGTAAGCACAGAAACAAGATTATTCGTGACAAGGATTAGGGAATGCATATTTGAAAGGGGAAGGGAAAACTTTCAGTAGAATAGTACCAGAAGGGGGGGAAATTAACAGCAAAACACAAGAATATCTATTTTAGTAGTTCCCCCTTTTACACGAGTTTAGATGAGTTCAGTAAGACAATGAGTTTCCAGCGACCAGTCATCATCCCTCTGAGAATTCACAAGTTATTAATTTGCAACATTTTCCAAACGTAAGCAAATCAGCTAAACCAGAAAAAAAAATAGAATGAATGCCTGGCATTTAAGAGCTGGAATTTATACTTGCAAGTTTTCATGCTACAACATGGACATCAGGGTTTCCCTCTTCCTTGTAGGCAGTTCCTGCTTTCCTTCTCGGGGAGATTCCACATTTCCTCTTCCATTTGAGTTCCTGATCAGAGTCCTTTCTTGCAGTCACTATTTCTGCAAGAGATCCCTCTCTAGTCATCAGTGAGAAATGCATCAAGTAATCAAAGGAGCTTGCTTTCTCAGTCTGGTATATTTTTTAACTGTATTCTATAATATTGTATTATCAAAGAACCTCAGAATTCATATGCATTTTCAACTTCCAACCTCCTTTCCACTCACCCTCCCGTCCTCCCTCTCTTCCTCCCTCCCTCCCTCCTTTCTTTCCTTCTTTCCTCCTTTCTTTCTTTCCTTCTTTCTTTCTTTCTTTCTTTCTTTCTTTCTTTCTTTCTTTCTTTCTTTCTTTCTTTCTTTCTTTCTTTCTTTCTTTCTTTCTTTCTTTCTTTCCTTCTTTCCTTCTTTCCTTCTTTCCTTCTTTCTTTCTTTCCTTCTTTCTTTCTTTCCTTCTTTCTTTCCTTCTTTCTTTCTCTCTTTCTTTCTCTCTTTCTTTCTCTCTTTCTTTCTCTCTTTCTTTCTTTCATCTTCAACCCCTCCTTTTCCCTTCTTTTCCCACTGTCTCTATAGAGCTTTTCAGTCTCTGTAAACGAGCGACCGAAGAAAGATTTGCTGTCCCATTCGTTCCGCACTGCCCCCATAAAAAGCAAATATTTTCAGGTTGACTGAAAGTTTAACTTTGTTATTTTTTTTATTTTTAAAGAAAATCCAGCGTGACATGGCACGCGTTGGTGCCCTTGCCACTTAACAAATTACTTGTTTTTTTGACCTAAGTTAAATGCTGTGCAAATTTCCCTTGTCCGTGTTTTTATTGTGTGCAGACTTCACTGATAAAGAATAAAGAGCTAACTTGTTGGGACTTTTTAGCCAGAGCTTCCTTCATTCACAACAGATTTTTTTCTACTATGTCTTTAATGACACAAAAGCCTGGATCCTCAGCTGATATAAATTGGCCATTGCAGGATTGCCCTCTGTGAAGCTGTGCTGCTTTACACCAGTCATTGGTGGCCTGCGACGTTCAGGCAGGGCTCCAAGGTGCAGCAGTGTCTTCTTGCCTGACCCTTCAGTTCCCACCCCAGAGGACAAATGTGTTTTTTCCAAAGTGAATCATCACTGAATGCTTCCGCACAAGCCACCAAAATGTCAGTTGCATTAAAAAAATAAAAATAAATAAAATTCTCAAAGCTTTTGTTGTCTTTGCAAATGCAAGCCCCACTTTTTCACCGATCCAGCCTCTATCCCCGGCGAAGCCCAAGGGCTGGTGTCCCCGCAGGCAGCCAGCAGCTGAGCCCCACGAAGCCGCTCTGAGGGCTGGAGCATCAGTGGGTGCAGGCTGCCATCCCTGCCCGTGCTGCGGGCACCGGGGGGACAGGAGGGTCACTAACAGACCCAGTACGGTGCCCTGTAGGTGACTGGCTTTGGGACAGGAGCTCCACCAGACACCTGTAAAAACCGGGTGTGCCTTTTGTGGTGCAGCTCTTCCCCTCCCTTGCAATAACTTAACTGCTGTACTTAAACCACTCGGCCCCCATGACTGAACTGGCCACGCACGGGCTCACCCCCTCCTGTCAACCCTCTTTTATTTTCCCTAACATGCCATTTAATTTTCAAAAGAGAGGAATACTGGATAGTTATAAATCTCGGCTCCCTCCCCGCCTGCCCTGCAGGCCCTCTCACCCTGCGTGCCACTCTACCTCTGCCAGTGATTTAGGGCGGGGGGTCAGCCCGCCCCACCGCTGCTGGCGGGTGGTCCGGCACGGGGAGCAGAGCTGGGCAGCCCAAGGTGAGGTAAAGTCTCTTTCTGCAACGTAGAGGCGGCGTTTCATTGCTGACCCCTTGGAGACTCCTGTGACAGCCCTCACCATGACAGATTGCTGGCCCAACAATGAACCCTTTGTGCACCCCCATTTCTCCTGCAACCTCAGCTTCCACCAAAATTGCACCATCCTCACAATTTTAGTTCCTCAGGAGAAAGCAAAATAAATAAGCACCACTCCTCTTTCTTAGGAACTGGACTTCTTCAACTGGGAGAGCCTGGGACTTTATACAGGCTTTTTTTGTACTGCTGCATCACAGCAACGTCTCTGCAAAGCTGGTTTGGAATGGATAAATCATCTTGCTTTCTCTTTTTTTCTAATCCTCATACAGCTTCCTTTCCAGAGATGTATAAAATAGTTGTTGCTGGAGAACAGAAACAGGTTTGATGTTCTGGTTTGGGGCCAGAATATCAGCAGATGAAATGACATCTTATTTAGCAGTACGTCGCTGTTCATTTTTACGAAAGAGGGCTCTCCCAGGGCACCTTCAGATCCTGGGCATACGGGCAGTGACATTAGCCATGTGAGAAGTTCTCTAAGCATTCTGAATTAAAATTATTTTTACACATGTTGGGGAAGAAATTGCATTTATAACATTTAAATTCTGCACCAAGTAATACCAGCTTCGGGACCCTCAAGGGGGATCTGCGGTCGCTGGAGGCAAAATGCTGCAGGAGCGAGCACGTGGCAAGAGGATTGCCTCGGCAGTAACCCTGGGGTCGCTGCTGCTGCCCTCTCCCCTAGGTCTGTGTGCTGTACCTCTCACAGTCATTTTCCTTCCCTGGGGCCTTTCGGCGTCAGTCAGGGATGTCAGGGGTCTGTGCTGGGAAAAGGAGTGGGTTACAGAAGGGTGAGCAGTGGTTAGGGCTGGCTGAGAACTGAACCCATGGGTCAGGGGAGGGAAAAACTTTTTAGGGTGTTTTTGTGATTTTTTCACTCTTCTTCCAACCAACTGTGGTTGCTCTGAACTCTGTTGTATAATGACACAGGCACTTCATTATCCCAAGTAATTGGATTATCACTTGGGGTAATAATCAGTGCCCTCTTTTCCGTGACCAGTTAACGAGGTTCAAAGGGGTGGGAGATGGAGTTAACAAAGGATGAGACAGCAGACGGAGCACATCTGTGCCCTGGCCACCGAGAAGGCAATGCAAGGAAACTTGGTTTGCTCCTGCTTGTCTTTTTCCTCTGGTCGCTGCTGCCTTTCTCCACATGTTATCCCGCACTCGTGCTTACCATGCAGCCGGAGGAGCCTCAGGGAGCAGTGTGTGTGTAAACAGGTGTGTCTGCATGCGTGTGTATCTGTTCACTAAGCTCAAACTTGAGAGACAGCCTTCCCAGGAGGTTTGAAGGGTGCGGTACTCTTCGAGAAGACTATAGATTTTCACTGGAATAAGCCAAACAGAAGGCCACCTCTCCCCTGGCTTACCCCTCATGCAGTGAAGGCCAAGGTCATGTGTGAGGCGACCAGGTCTCTGGCCTGGCAGCTATAAGGATGTGCCTGTGCCGGTTCCTGCCCCACCTCTCCAGGCTCAGTCAGGCACTGCCAGGATTTCAGATGACAATGAGGTTTCAGGACTGGCATCACTAACTTTACGTTAATCTTTAAATTAGTTAAAACATCAACCAGGTGCCTTTCCCTCATCTCAGAAGTTGGCTTTTCAATCTTGCCATGTTAGCAGAGCTACTGCAGGGGAGCAAGGCTAACTGTGAATAAGCGAATGGCTACACCAGGGCTTTCTCAGCAGGACTTCAGGAGCTGTGCTATGAAATTGCCTGTACCTGACTGCTCTGTGACAGCTTCATTTATGCATTTAGTTCCCTTGCATTGCAAAACCAGCACATCTTCTCCTTGACCAGCCTCTACTTTTCCTTATGAGTGTGCAAGGTGAAGTCGTGGATGGCTATGGAAACTATTTTCGCTGGCAAATTTTCAGAAGCATCTGCTTATTTTAAAATATAGATTTATTTTGTTCAGGTGATTGCTTTTATCCTAAAAGATATTAAAAACCTTTTAAAATCTGTTGATTTATACAGTCTCTATATAGCTGTTACTGCTAATAAGCACAAGAAATAAATAACTACTATGGGCAAACAAGTTAGAAATTAGTTTAATTGTCTCTGCTTAAGTCACTTTACATGTTGCACTGTGAAACCTGTCGTGGGATAATCACTGACCTGCCATGCTTGGGGTCCACATTTTCATCTCATCCCAAATGTGTCACTCATGTTGACAGTCTTATGTATAGGATTAGCACACTCTTAATTTCAGGAGAAGAATGACAGTGACCAAATCAATCAGATCACAAATCACTTAAAATATCGGATTGTCTCCCTGAAAGGGGTATGCTGTGCATTAGCAGAAAGTAAGTCGCATATAATGGTAAAAGCATTAAGGTGCCAGGACAAGGTAGAGCCTCAACGAAACGGGCTTCCTAGCCTGACAGTGTTTGGATAGGATGCGCATGGTGGTATTTCTACAACACTTAGAGAAACATTAATGACAGTACTTGATATTTTCTTTCCTTCAAAGCTGACAGCAGAAAAATAAGGCACTCATTTAAAACTAGAACAACAACAAAGGAAGGAAGGAA
>VWZZ01005404.1:171930-194733 GCA_013399095.1 Psophia crepitans | reverse complement strand
AGGAAGGAAGGAAGGAAGGAAGGAAGGAAGGAAGGAAGGAAGGAAGGAAGGAAGGAAGGAAGGAAGGAAACCAACAAACCAGCCCTTCACAGGGCAGCCCGTCTGGGGGTTATGTTGAGCTGGAAACAGCGTAAAGCCTCTGGCAAAGCCTTTGTGACTCAAGCAACCTGCAAAAGGATGTCTTCCAAAACCACAGTTCTCAGCCTCTGCCATGTAAGTTTGTTTCCGTCCTGGATTGTATGGAAAAGATTGACAACTTGTAATATTGCATCCAGGGAGGGAGTGAAGCTCTTTATGTATTAAGTACAGCATGAAGTCACTTAAACACACTGATGTGATCCGTGCCTGAGGACACAGAGTGGTCACATCCAGAGAGGTGCCTGCAAGGCCAGCCAGGGTAAGGGAAGAGCCCTGGAAAGGACATGGCAGCAAGCACTGAAGTGACAGCATACCTCTGTTGGGCTGCCCAGGCTTGGTGCTGGTACCAGGGGAGGCCTCTTTCCTCTGTTACTAAATGATTAAGGAGTTCACATCTGTGTGACAGCACCATTGGCAGCTCTGCACTGGCACGCCAGCAGTTTACCTCCAGAGTGTGTCCCAAAAGATGGGCAATCTTTTGTTGACCCTGTCAATTTTCAGTACTCTGCCCCAATCTCCTTAACCAAAATCACTTCAAAGACCCAAACCAGATTGATTCACATGTGAACACTTCCCAAACTGTCTTCCAAGGGGGCAAATACTTGTCTTATGTTCCTTTGAACCCACTGTTGCTCGTTTACTTGTATTTACTTTGCGTGGCCTACAGTTGAACCATGGAAATTAGAAAACAAACTCCTATTCAGCAAGTCATGTCAAAGGTGACCGCTATGCCAGAGAGTCGACTGTGGGACAAACATTCCCTTGATCGGAGGCCTCTTCTGCAGCGCTGCTGTCTCCACAGTTACATACCTGGCTGCAGAAGCCTTTAGTTTATCTTGTCTATGCTGGAAGTCCTAGACGATGCCATCAATCTGAGAGATGAGAGGGATGCTCCTTTGACACTTGCACAATGGCAGCGGTGCAAGAGAAAGAAAATCAGGTCCCCCGCGAACCGCCTCCCTTTGAACGGCGCCGGGCGCATCAGAGCGGCCGCCATCTTCACGTCCAGGTCTTGTGAACCAAGAGGCGAGCGGGAGAGGGCACCTCGTGCCTCTTTGGGGGCTGCGAGAGCTGCAAGGTGCCATGAAAACACAAGCTCCTAGTTTTCCATCTGCATGAGCCAGGGGCAGGGTCTGGATGGAGCAGAGGGTGCAAATCTCTCACGGGCGCAGCGAGATGATGGAGTTTAAAATCTGTATCTCTAAAACTGTCTGTTTCCCCAAGGGCAGGTTGCAGCCTTCCGGGCTCTGCCCTTGAGCCCTGCAGAGATGGGGCAGGCATCTTGGCAGCTCTGCAGGTGGTTAAACCCCAGTGATGTTGTGGAGGTCCCATCCCTGGCAGTGTTCAAGGCCAGGCTGGATGGGGCTTTGTGCAACCTGGTCTAGTGTAGGGTGTCCCTGCCTGTGGCAGGGGGGTTGGAACTAGATGATACTTGTGGTCCCTTCCAATCCTAAGCATTCTATGATTCTATGACTCTAGAGCACCTAATGGCCTTGGGAAACAAATGCTGTGCTTTGGTATAATGCGTCCATTTGAATCTTATTTACCAGAGCTCCGAGACAGGAAAATAACCCAAACACACTTTATTGTAGAGCTCTCTAACCCACTTCCAATGGTCTTAGTTGTTTCTCTTTAGTGACCGAATGATTTTTGGGACTTGCTGGCAAGACTAATATAATACAGCAGTATAGCTTGTCAGCAAAACCAGATTTCCTGGGACTTTCTTACTCTTTTAAGGCCCTTGGAGGAGCTTTAAAAGTATTACAGGGCCATAAAAGGAAACTGGAAGATTTTCCAGCTACAGAGCTACTGCTGAGGTAGTGTGGAAGAGTTGAAGGCAGTGGTGCTGTACGGTATGATTCAGTCCCCAAACATATCTGAGCATCTCGGTGCACTTCAAGCCAAGATATTGCATTTGTGCCCCCTTGCCACAGCACTGATGAAAGCTCTCGTCTGCTCCAACTTGCTAATCCTCACTATGGCTTGGCTGCCTTGTGCCCTGGCAGGTTGAAATTCAATGAACTTCACCCAGATCAGTCAACTACCTATCACCAGTGCAGTAAGAACCAGGACTGTTACAAAAATGGGGATCCTGGGGACCATATGGTCATACTGTACTGTCCTCATGGAGCATGGTATAGCATCTGGTGCCTCAACCCAGTGAAGTTAACATGAGACTGGAGGAAAATGCTAACCAGGAACCAAAAGTCTATCACCAACCACTTCGTACAGTCACAGTTCAAAGAGCAATCTGAATAGTAGAAGATATTTACAGGTGAAAAAGCAGATTTAGAAGGCCAGTTTGTCTGTTCTAGAGGAGTATATTTAGCTCAGGATAATAATTTCCCCATCTTTGGCTATAATACATAGGTGAGTCCTAGTACCAGGACTGCAAAACGCTGTTGAGAACAGTGTCAAAATACATATATTAAATCCACATAAAATCTAACTCTCCTCACATAAACCAAACAACAGATGTTTCTCCTGTGACACAGAGATGCTGAGGTGCAGATACACTAAACATGCATGAGGTTTCCTAATTCTGGCAGCTTTTATGCCCTAGCATATCAAAGACCACAGAAGAAACAGTAGTGGGACACAGCACCATTCCAGCTCTGCTATTGTCCCATCTTTATACTATTTTATGTGTGGAGAGAAAAAGAACAGTAGAAAGAAAAGAATGGAGAAAGCTCAGATAAAATGGTAAAATATGAGAAGAGCTTTCAGAAAGAGTATATTGTTTTGGCTTGGCTCCCTTTTTTTTCTCGTTCTTGAACGGAACAGAGTTGGTGCCACAACGGCCCTGCAGGTTTCCCTCTGCAGAGCGCAGCTAGCAACTGGCCCTGGTTTTAGGGAAGTGCTCCACATTCCCTACTGTGCAAATAAACGCCTTAAGAACAGCCACGTGCCCTGCGCTGGCACGCTTTGCTTTGAGCCAAGTCTGTTAGCCCCTCTCTGGTCCCACAGGCAGCCTTTGGACGGATGGCCTTAGGACGTCAGAGGTTTGCAATGAAACTGGAAAGGGAGCAAACGTTACCGGGTTTCAAGAGCCGCATGTGCCCACTTACTGCTATACTGTGTTCTCTAGAAGTCTCCCCAAGGTACAGGAGCCCAGCCTAGGCCTGGGCTTTCTGCATATAAAGCGCATGTATTTGGAATTAAAGCCATGAATTCTGTAATTGGCAAATCTACAGCATTTCTACACAAAAGCGAGAATGTCAAAGTTTCCAGCTGAATTTGCTTTATGAATTAGGAGCCAGCCCAGGCTGAGCCAACCCTCCTTGCTCTGATGTTTTCAGACAGCACTGCTGCTTCTGGGTGCCAGCACATAGCCCGGTCGTAAGTCTAAATTGTAATGAGAGAGTGAGGAAAGGGACCAGGGTCCCCAGTGCAGTTCCTTGGAACAGCAGCTCAGAGTTTTTGTCCTCCAAAGTGGGCTGAGTAATCAGTTCAAAACCTCTGAGTTACATCCGTAACCGTAGCTAGAGAAAGGCAAACGCATGTCAGATTGACGGCTTTTGTTGCTGCTTTTACCTGCTTGACGACGGGCAGAGAGGCGGCCGGCTTCCATGAGACAAGCAGCCCAGAGATGGGTTTGCAGCAGGCACTTGGCCTCCAGCCTGACACGACAGCCGACAAGATTTGACGCACTGCCACACTGCATTGCTCCCTCACATTTTAAGGCTGAAAGGGGGCAGAAATGTTGGTTTCCTCCCTTCCTCCCTGTTTCCGTGTTTCTGGTTCTTTAAGCCTCTTGGTTTTCCGCTGCTTTGCCACCAGGAGAGTGAAGGTCTGGCCAAGATGAAAACCGGGCAGTAACTCTGATGCTGGGGCTGTCCTTGCTGGCCTGTGGGCATAGCATCCTTCCTGATAGCAGCCTGCAATGCAGCAGCTAGGTCCCTCTTCCCTAAACCTCCAGATAATTTCCTGAAGCTGAGCTTTGCAAAGCAGCGCACGATACATTCCTGCGTACCCTCTCCCTCTGGGGGGGTCCCCAGGCGATAGCGCAGGGCTTCAAAACCATGCGAGGCTGCCTCTCAGTTACTGGGAATGCTCAGCCCTGGTACGTGCTGCAGCATTTTAGAAATCGCAGGGTTTCATCGCTGTGCTGTGTTTAGCTCAGGGAGCACAAATAAGTTCCCCGAGACCCATCGTATGGTTAGTGCGAGCCAATGAGCAGGCTCACGGAGGGCACCACTTGCCAAAAGAGCAGATGTGTCCGAAGCCTGTACCAGTTAATTTCGTGACCTACTGAAATCACTGAGAGATTTATACTGCTAATTACTGAGTTTGTTTCTGGCTTAATCATCCTTTCCTTCACCTTTCTGTAAAGCCAAGAAAGGAAAAAATGCTGATAAACATCTCATTTTAGTAGGATATTGTTTCAAATATGAGCACATGAATTTAAAGATATCTGGGGTTTTTGAAAAAAAAATTTACAAGGAAAATATTTTAACTAAAGCTTTTAATTCAGCAGTGAGGCATATCTTTACTTTGTTTCCCAGCCAGAATCCTTCACGCAGTGAAAGCAAAATGATTTAAAAATAATTTTTGTGTTCTGGACATGAACAAATGAACTGCAATAGACTGAAATTTCTCGTAAATGCCCAGGAAAATGAATGACGTGGATGAGACACTGTCAAAATTTCATGAAATACACTAGGTCCCTGATTCTGCAAAGTTTTACTCCCCTTTGTAAATGCATTTAGCACATAATTTCACTGAACCTGGTACGGCTACATACATGCATCAAATCACCTTGTTGCAGGCAGTCTCAGGAAGCACGTTAACCTAATCCTATTTTTTGTCTGAATGGTTCTTTCTGTGATTTGCTTGGGCTTTATGTGTTCCACTCCCCCGTGCACCCTGATGTTCCCATCTTTTCCATCAGTATTGGCCCTGGGCACACCGTGCAAATACACAGGCAAAAAAGCCTGACACTGAACCGTGGATTAATAGACAGAACAGAAAATTGTGCCTTAATTTTTTGCATAGCAGATCTGGCTTTGAAACAGACTCTTCCAAAAGCCTTGGGCAAGTTCCTGAGACCTCTCTCTACCCCTCAGGAGGGACAGCCGTTCTTACAGAGCTGCTCAGCAGCCTGGCTGGTAATGCTGACAAGCTGCCACCACCACCACAGAACAAACCCTTTCTGCTCATCTTCTTTCCTCCGGGAGAGATTTAGGTTGCTGGAAAGCACATGTAGTGGGCCAAAGGCTGTATTTTGACCTTCTCACTGCAAAGGCTGCTGTTCAGAGAGCAAATGAGGAAACCAAAGGCAATGCAGCACATCCCTCTGTGTGTTTTACTTCAGCAGCTGCATCACTTAATGCGCCAAGTGTTTTCATCCCTCAAATGTTTTAATGCCTCCAGGCCCTGAGGCAGCAATGCTTTCTGTGTGTTAGGCTCAGGAAGGCAGGACTGGGATCTCAGGTCCTGATTTCTTCCTGATAGATAGCAAATGCTTTGCCTCCTATCAGTTCTCTTCCCACCCACTTTCTGGGCTTGCCTTGCACCCGGGGTTTGGGAAAACTAAGAACTCTATGAGAAAACTTGGGTTTAAGGACCAAAATATCTCTATTTCTCTTTCCTGCATATTCAAACCCTCTCTAGCTGATGGCCTGGACGTCAACACGCAAGTGGCCCGGAAGCTCTGAAGCAGTCAGTCTCGACTGCCTCTCAAATGAGAAGCAATGGAGCTGTTTACGGCTCCCACGATCTCCTCCTGCCGTGCCCCTGCAGTTAACCAAGGTGCAGAGCACTCAGTCCCCCAAACCAAACCAAACCAAACCAGCGTCACAGACGTCAGTGCACGGCGCAACTGGTTGTTTCCCCAATCCAGGAAAATTTGTTGTCAGGGACTTAACTCTGTATGAAAGGAATGTTGTTTCATTTCAGAACCAGAGATTTCCGACAAGACAGAGCATGAGCTTTCTGAAAGGGGAGAGCTTTTTGTTTTTTTCTCACAAACATGCTCAGACATAGCTTTCCTTTCAGCTAATTAAGCTGTTTTAAAGCAAACTGGTCAAACAGTGACATCGTGGTGGGGAGCCTTGGAATCAATTGCATGATATAGAAGGCAGGACATTTAAAGGGTGACTTCTGCCATTGTTTCCCCTGGCTGAATCTTTTCTACTTGGTCAATGCTGCCAGAGTGACCCTATACAATTGGGAGAATTCAAAGCCACTGACCTCAAGAGATGCCATTAAGAAGGCAACTGCAGAATAAGATTTCATGGTTGGGAGCCAAATTTACCTTCTCCTTCCATGTCTTGATGCTTGCAATATTTTATATGTATGTTTTCTTCCTGTCATTAGCATATTGCTAAACCAGCTAAATAAAAAAGAGAAGGCAGAAGTAGGGCGGCATTGGCAGCAGCTGCGTCTTGGCTGTATGGGAGAGTGGCACTGTTTAAGGTGAAAGCTAGAACTGCAAACAAATCATCTCCTGCCATTACAGTGGTTCCTTCGGCTTCATGACAGTGAGTGATTGGTAGGAGTAAGAGTCACTTTGCTAGCAGAGAAGATGGACTCTGCCTAGCATATATTTTGTTAAATAGAGTATGACATCCATTGTTTTTCCAAGCTGCTGGATATAAAATTGGTGAGTTTCAACATCTGCCAAATGACCATACAGTTTCCCATGTGCAAAGCATAGACAAATTTGAAACATTCTTTTAATAACCAGAAGTGCTGGCAAAAATGGGTTCCTGGCTCTTTTCTTTCTGAGGACATCAGGGAGGCCATTCAGTCAGGCAACCGACACACAAAGAAACCTTGGGAAACCTGCAAACCGGGGAGCTGCTGCTGCAGCCCCGTGCAAAGCCACACTAAACACAGTGGCCACAGCTAGAGAAAGTTTCCCATGCCACTGAAAAGACGCTCCATCCAGCTGTTTTCAGCATGCTCAAGGAAGCTGAGACTGTGTCGAGGTTTACTGCATTGGGTCCCTTTCCACAAAGGCATCAGACGTGGCAGGTTTGTCCCTGTGTGCTCTGCACACACAGACAAAATGGAGGCAGCGCCAAACCATATTGCAGTGTGTGATGAACAATCCCTACATGTCCCTTTCTGCTCCTCAAGAATCTACCTGAAGCCCAGCCAGCCCTCCTGGACATACCCTGTGCCATTGCCCTCCTGCACATACCTCGGCCAGAAGGTCTCCTGCAGGATCAGGGGGATGCAGCACCTCACCGTGTCGCATGATGAGAGCAGTGCCCCTGCCAGCACTGAGGGGTTCAGGCCAGAGTGGTCCTGGGGCTCCCATATGGTTACACAGAGCATCTCTGTGGACATGGGTCTGTCATGCACCTGCACCCCATATTGCAGATGCACATGAGTTCAGCGGGTACCAGGGCAATCTCTTTTAAACAAGATCAAGGCATCTAAATATCCTTGGGTTACATTGTGGGGGAAACTTCCTTCAACATGACCCGTGTGGAAACAATATGTGATTGTTTGCTCCAAAACCCATCTGTCTCCAGCAGAGATGGTCTCAGGTCTGGCCCATGGCTGCTCCCAGCCCAGCTGGGTGGCAGGGCATCTGTCTCTGCCCAGGGAGTCCTCTGCGCCAGGGCATCGCTCTGCCGAGCCCATCCAAGTAACAGGGCTACAACCACAGCAGCGGAAGAGGTGGAAGGTGACAGAGGCTGCCGAATCAGAGGGGGCTGCTGCCCCCACGCACCCCACATCCAGCAGCTGTCCTGGAAAGACATCGCAGCTGGCTTTAAGCCGTTGGGGATGGGGAGAGGGACCCGACTATGTCAGCTCTGGGCCACCTCTTTCCCCACGTGGCACGCGTGGGCACCCGGCCCCTCTCCCCAGCGCTGGGCCCTGCCGTGCGCCCGTGCCTGCTGCCGCTGGCCCCCCGCTCCCCTTCCTGTGATGTCGCATGTTCAACATGATGACTTGCTCTATAGAAGCCATGTGTTGTCATAATGTAACATCATTAAACAAAGTGTTTAGAGCAGTTTTCGCAGAGCCAGAACATGAACAACAAAACCCGCCAATTACAGTGTCATTTCGTGTAGTTGTTAAGGTTTCAAATGTCTCCAACTTTCTCTGGTAGGCCATATTGAGCATGTCACAGCGAACATCTGAGATAACAATTTGCTAGGCAATGTGCAATTCTCGCCTTTTTTTTTTTTTTTAATATCCGAGAAGAAAGAGTTTTTTATAATAATTTGGCTCAAATGTCTACACACATTGCTCCAGCGTCTGTAGCAGCATGTGTTTCTAGGATTGTTCTGGAAGAGAAAATGCAGAAACAGCAGGGAGCAGAAGATAAACAGGCAATTCGTGACTCATTAAAACAAGCATTGGTAGCCAACATTGTGGAGTGTGTGAAGGCCCCAGATCCAACTCGCCTATAAACTTTTTTTACCAGCTGGACTTAGCATCTGTCAGAGTTTGGAAGGAGAGATAATCTGGTACAAATGATTTCAGTGTGTCGCATTTATTAACCTGCCACCTTACATAACACTGCTGATTGGGAACTGGGGGACCGGCTTGAGCAGTGACACAGCTTATTGTCCAAACGGTACGACTTCGCTGTTACAGATGCCGTCTTTCCTCCCCCTTTTTAAATTATAATGAAGACAATAGAGCAACTGCAAAAGAGATAACGAAGCAAACTTAAAAAGCGGCGCAGTTTTGAGAAATGTGCCTGCCAAGGCAATATCCTCAGCAGATCGTTTTTGCTTTGCTTTTTTCCCCACCCCCCTCCCGGACGCCACTTTACTCCACATGCTCAGAAAACTTTTTAGCCTGCTTGCCACAGGAGCGGGACACACACCTCCGAACAGAACCCACACCCCATCTCACTGCCCCAGCTACCGCCCGCCCGCTGCGTGCGATGTTATTTACTGCCCAAATGGCTCCAAGAGTGGAAAACATCGCCGACGTCATGGCAGGCTCAACACCCCACATAAAAATGAACATGATTTTTTTCAAAGCATTTTAGAGGATTTAAAATATGTTCTCCCTTTTTAATGCAGTTTCTCTCATTAAGGGCCTGATCCTTCTCTAATTAATGTAGATGGAAAAATTCCTTTTGATTCCAAAAGGGAAAAGGCTGGTGCCTGGTGCTCTGCAGGAACTGCTGGCTTGGCAAGAGGAAAAAAACTCCATCAAAAATAATATATACATTTATCCTAGTTTGGGGTTCAGCTCTTTCCAGCTCACTGAACACTTACTAGGGACTACTAGACAAATAGAAAACCACAAAGCGGTGTTTTGCTTCTTTTCCAGATCAGATGCCATGAATTTCAAATTAATAGAGATGTTTACTTGCTAATACAAAATTTACATGTATTAGCTTATAAAATATGAATATGCCAGTTTCTGCTGCAAAATACAGCATTGTCATTTAAAAAACAAAAACTGCAGAGACTTTGGGAGAAAAAAAAACAACACTCAGGCTTAGGAATACCTCACATTTCATTTCGGTTAGCCTATTATTTGTAGTTTTGAAACTTTATTGGTCCCCGATCTAATCTTTTCTGAGTATGAAAACATTAACATATGGTTTAACACAGCACAGGGCTGGAAAGTCCATATCCCAAATGCACATTGTATGCAGGGTGACATTCACACTAAATATCATCCCACAGGGTCTGTACTCCATTTTACCTGGGATTGGAGAGCCATGAAATCTCTGGAAAAGTTGTTCATGAGTCTGAACCAAATGGCGCGCAGTGTACTGAGATACTAGCAGCGTGTGCTGCTGCCAAAGGTTGTGGCTCAAATGTCTCTCTAAGTAACATTAAAAATCTGCTGCTTCATGCCTATGAATTTCAATATTTATAGCGTTCAATAAAATGGTCCACTGTCAGAGAGAGATGTGCCACTGTGCACTCTCTGAGCAGATGGGCTGCAATATGGCACATTTACATGGACCAGCTGTGGAGTGCAGAAATGAATGCTGGTCAGAGGCAGGCTGGAGGCGCCACATCTGGAATGCAAACAGACCCGCCTCTGCAGCCGCCGGGATGCTGCCCGGGCAGGACGAGCTCTGATTTAGGGCCGCTCACCAGTGTACCTTAAACTGCATCGAGAGTCCTCATTAACACAAGAGACTACGGTGAGGTTTAGGGCCTGGAGCTTCTCTGCTGGGCATCTGTTAGAGCCCGGGGATGGCACTCTGTAGGCTGGCGTAGAGGCGCCCCGGGGAGACATTCTCTCCTGCACCATGTTATGGGCTAAATTTTACTTTTTTTTTTTTTTAAATTCTCTCCTGTACAGTGTCATACACTGATGCCTTCCGATGCAAGCAGCAAACAAGCTTCTCTCACCTCCCACCCCTCCCTGCATCCCGTCGGGGCAACCGGGGAGTCTGCTAATACTCTGAATCTTAATTGATTATTTTTTTTTTGCAGAAAACAGTGAATACTCCAGCACCATATAAAAAGAATAAAGCGCACGTCTGCTTCGTTTCTGCAGTAAAAGGGGATTTTTGAACATTTAGATCACAATTTCTAGAAAAAAGTCCGGTGGCCACTTTTACATAAATCATTTTACACTGCGCTTGGGCAAAATCCTGAAGCCCCTGAGGTCAGTGGCAGAATTCCCACTGATTTCCAGTAGAGTTAGGATTTTGCTCAATTAGAATAAATAGACCTTAAAGTGGGTATAAAAAATAATTTACTCACATATTAAGACCCCTTTGTGCTTTCAGAGCAGTCTAATGTGTCCTTAGTGTACATAAAAATCATGTTTAAATCAAAAGGACAGAGCGAACGTGTATCTTTGATTCAGCGCGAAAATAATCAAAACCAAATTAATATATCTGATACTGCAAATAAGACCTTCCAATTTTTCAAAATCAACGTATTTCATCACCACATTTTACTTTGATGGAAGTGTTAGGAGTGTGGTTGCGGGGTGGGGGAGGGAATTCAGGTGTGAGAGAGAAATAGAGAAAGTCCTTTTTGAAATCCCATCTTCTTTGGCATTTCAGCCTTCCCAGAGCTAATACTGAGGACACTGTGCCAGCTGAAGTGCAGTGCTGCCCAGTTACCAGCCTGCTGCATAGCAGCTCCCCCACTTACCTGGCTTCGGAGTATAAATGAGAGAGTTTCACATGTCCCTGAGGCTGGACACCCAAAGCTAAGGAGAAGAATTGGTGCTTTTCTCCTAGGGAGTTTTCTGGCCCTGCTCTCCCCCTCCTCTTACCTCTAGCCCTCTCACCCCTGCCATTCACAGGTTTTTAGAGCATTTTTAAAGGGTTGGCTGGTTTTAATGAATAGGCACACAAAGGGGGAAATAAACTGCCTGGTTTATGATTGCTTCTGTCATCTCGCTGGAGGAAGGCAGGACAAGAACCAACAGGAATATGGCTTTAAAAAGTGCATTGCCATGTATCTACCCTGTTCTTTTTCATCATTCCTGGGTATCCATGACACTGTGAAGCCCAAATATCCTGTGGAAATCCATTGCCAACACATACACAGCAAGGACTCTGTAGTGTACAGTATCAATGCGCATTTAAAAATTACGGTAAAACCAGATACATGTGCTTTGTGTCCAATTCTGCTCTCAGGGAAGTTAATGGCAGAGATCCCTTTGACTGTCAGGGGCCTGCAGCTTGGAATCACCTTTGTTCTTCGATTAGTAATTCAGAGTATGTCTGAAATCACACATCCAGCATACTCTGAAGCTGCGCAGGACAGTGTATTGCTTGTCAGCAATAATACCCCAAATCCGGTTAGGGCTGAATAGCTCTGTCCTCATGGGGCAGGTCCCACGGACTGTCCCTCTGCACAGGAGATGCATACTGCAATGCTGCTCCTCTTTGCTCTGCCAGGGGACAAAGAACACATTGCATCGTGAGGTGGAGGGCACTGAGAAGCCGGGGATTAGGATGCCAACCTAGCAGAGAGCAGAGAGCCCCTGCTCAGCTACTTAGCAAAAGCTAAACTGGGATAACCTGGGGGTGCGTGAGGATTTAATGCACACACATACATTCAAACCGTCAAGGATGTGCGGACAGGCATGGGTACCAGGCAAAAACCCTGAGCATCTCTTCCAGAGACCTCCAGCAACAGGGGACCCTGGGTCTGAGAAGAGGCTCAGCCTTGCAGCTAGCTGCTGGTGTAGGCATAGCCCTGGTTTCTCAGAAAGAAAAGTCCTATCCCACCGCAGGGGAGCTGCGAGGAAAGTTATACAGCACGGTGCCTCAGGACCGTGTCCACAGGGCCGTATTCATACCAAAAATACGTGGAGGGCTTGAAGCCCTTTGGGACTGACAGCTGCATACTAATCAAGGAAAGCTTAGGTAATTGCTATCTGAAGCAGAACTCGTAGCATGTGTGTTATTGCAGCCTCTCAGATCTGTAAGGGCAACTTTAATCCAGATTTACAGGCACCGCCTTCATCTTCTGCTAGGCAAAATGGTGGGACCCACCTGAGGTGGAGGAGAGCCCTCAGGCCAAGCGAGCGCAGCTGAGGAGCTCCCAGGCGGTGAGAAATAAGTTACAGCTCTTGGAGCCCCTATCTGCCTCTTGCTGCCTCTGCTTGAAGGCAGCAGACAGAGCCGTTACCATCACAAATCACTCCAGCGCTGGATGTCCATCAGGCAAGCACTGTTCCAGCGCGGGGCTGTCTGGCGCAACATGTGCCTGTCATGGACTGCTGCACATGCAAGTTTTCCCATCTTGTAGGAGATATTTTGACCATATCCTTCCTGACAAGAAACAAGTCTATTTACGGCTAGCTTCTTCTCATAAATAACCCAGCCCTTACTACACTGCACACACGTGTATTTGGCTTCTAGTGTTATTTATTATCCTTCTTTTTTTCTCTTTTCTTTCTTTTCCTTCCACTGCAGAAGCAGCTTAGGGAACTCCTGAGTTTATTATAATTGCTGTAAGGAGTTCTACAAGGACTCAGACCTCAAGGCCTATTTGACCTCAACTATTTTCTGCCAATAGCAGCGTTTGATTGCTCAGTAATGAACTATAAAATCCTGGGTGACTGCGTGGTAAAGCGAGGTTTCCTGCTCTGATCAAATTATATGCAGTGGAAAAAGGCAGGTGTCAGGGAGTTACTGACACATCTCAGATGCTCTTGCTGATCCCCAAGACTTGCTGAGTTCCACTTCAGAGCTAAATTTAGAGTAGCCTGTGGGCTAACCTAACTTCGAGTCTACTGGCAGTGCTCACTGGAGGGGCTTCTGGCAGCTGATGATGCACTGGGTAGGATGAAATCACAGGCTATATCGAGCCACAGACTGTACCTTCCCCACCTGACAGTAGCACATGAGTGCTTTAGTAGTCCTGATTTTACCAAGATCTGCTAATGGTTTATCCCCAGTCACGGTGCAGAACTAGCACAGCCCAGGGCAAGGAGGCGGGATTCTGCGCATCCAACAGAGATCTTCAGCAAAGTGGCCTGGAGGGACATTTTTTGTGGTACTGCTGGAAATCTGTCAGCAGCTGTGAAGTCAGCCTGACTTTAACATTCCTCCATAGCTTGAAAAGGAAAAGCAATGGGCTTTTTTTCGTATAAAGTGAGTACATCTCACCTGGAAATCAATGCAGGAAAAGTGCAGAACTCTCTTCCTTCACCCAAGCCCTTTCTGATGGGAAGGGAAGGAAAGGAGGTACCATGGTGAGCTGCAGTGTTTGCTGCATGTTGGGGAACACAAAAAAGAAGTTTGCCAACATATAAAACAGATTTGTTGCACTAGTGTCTGCAGTCCAGTTTTTGGTGCAAACATTAGGGATCAAGTTGCTGCTTGACAAGTGGTTTGTGAAAAGCAAAAGTGTCACAAGCCGTAGTTTAAACTGAAACGCCAAGAAGGCCAGCATGTGTGGGCCAACAGAGTTCAGCGTGACCAAAGAAGCAGCAGTGGAGCTTGGTCCGTATGTTTGTCCTGCTCTTGCTGCTGAGCAGAATCCTGCTGCACCAGTTTCAGAGCTTTGAAGGCCAATAGGGACCATTATATCACACCATCACCAGACCTGGCTGGGGCTGCCCAGGCAACAGATGGCTGAAATGTAAGCGAAGCTCATCAGGAGGAAGAATTTCTGCTCTATAATAATTTTCCAGGGGGGTGATGGGGGAAGAAAAAGAAAAAGAAGCAGCAACCCAAACCCAGGAAATCCTAAAACTCTATATAAGCTTTAACAGTGGAGGAAAAAAAAAGTCAGCCCTGCAGTATTTTGTTTGGGAAGCATCAGAACATGATGTTTTTAAAACAAATCAGGCTCCTTTGGGGTCTTAGCAGCTGTCAGACTGTCTCATCCCCCTTTTAACAGTGGGAAGATTTTCAGCCATGTGTAGTGCTGGCAGTGGGGCCTACCTGAGTGGGTCGGGGCTTTGCTGAAAGCTCGGACCATGCCGCTGCAAGACTGCATGTCCTCAGAGAGCTGTGGACTGTTGCTGCTCACGGAGCTGTGCAGCACACCGTGCCCCTTCCAGGTAGCAGAGCTGATGTTTAAGCTAGCAAGGAGGCAGCTGTGATGGTGAGGGAGGTCACTCTGGACTGGAGGCCAAAACAGTCCCAGGCTAACTGGGTTATCTGGCTTTTAGGCAAGGTGGCTTACCATTGCTGCGAGCGGAGCAACCTGGTGGAGGCATCTCAGCTAGCACGGGCATGGCCAGCCTCAGCCATCGTTCCACTCCATCCACGCTGCTCAGTGTGGTGGCCAACCTGCACCATGCAAGCACGGAGACCCTGCTGGAAATGTGCCTGCCAAGTCATGGTTAACCCCTAAGTGCAAGTCTTGCAAGAAATGTGTTTCTGTAATGCTCACGAGCACCACAGCCCACAGAGGCACCACAAAGGTGGCCCACCCAGGGGAGAAGACCCGGCATCAAGCCGAGCCCGCGTGCCTCGAACTGCTTTGGCAGCAGTCTGGCTGTAGCCTCCACAGCATCCAGGATCTCACCCCGCCATGATGCAGCCCTCTATGCCCGCATCTTGGTGAGGCAGCCCTCACCCCTCTCCTTTCTCTGCAGCACTGGGATGCTGCTTCCCCCAAAATCAGGGGCCAGAGCGAGGCTTCGACAATCGTCTGACGCCGTTTTCATTTTGCACTTGGCTGCATAATCTGAATAGAGTTGAGCGTGCTGTGGGGACAATGAGAGACAATTCATTTCTAAAAAGATATGGCAGTGTCAGGAGCTTAGGGTAGAAAACCTGCCCGGGTAGTGGTCTGCTGGTAGGCAGGGGGGGCACATGGCACTCCCCGCTACCCAACATGTTAAGCCTGTCGTAAGCGAGGTATAGGACTTTAAAAGTTAAATAAAAGTCTAGCTAAAGGACTTCTGACAGGCAGCTGCTTTCTGCAGTGACCCTTCATCTCTCGGTACCTCCACTCTTTACTTCCACGTTTGGTTCCTCCTTCTTGACTTGCAGGGCAGCAGCCCTTCTGCTGTGCCACAGCAAATTCCCCTGATGCTCACAAATCTTCCTGCAGGTAATCCCCTTCAAAGGAGGTGAGGAGCAGACCAGAGCCCCAGCCCTGCAGTGCTTCACATGCCATCAGCAGGGTCCTCCGCACTTAGAAATTCATACCAGTCTCCGGATTTATCTTGGAGCTGGAAATGAATAATAGAACACAGTAAATACTCACTGGGGAAAATTCAAACAGACCATCATTCATGTGCTAAATTTTTCCCTAGTATCTATCGTGCTACTACTTACTGACCAGAAAGACTGTGCAGAGCAGTAAAACTGTCTCCCTCTGGTAAAATGAGAAAGGGGGTAGGAGGTATAGAGAATATTTGCATTTAACTTCATCTCATGGAGACAGAACATTAAAATGCTATTTGGTAACTTAGTCATAGAGAAGAATAGTAGAGCCATAGGCCTTTTCTCTTTTTTTTTTTAAAGATGTAACTCTTTTAAGAGTCCCCTTAAGAGCGCTCAGTAGGGTGTGTCAATATTGCTCCCCATGGAAATCATATGGTTTGCCTATGCAGACAGTGAATTGTTTTGTGGCTGTGAAATATTGTGTGTTGCCCTGTGAGCAGTGGAGCCAGTGGCTCGAGGAACGGTTGTTGAGACTGACAGTTACATTGTGCCACTGAATAGTGAAACGGCAGAATCAAAAACTCAAGTGGACCCAGACAGAATGTCCTGACCTTTAAGTAAAAGGCTGATTGGATATGGTGGGAGCTCCCCTTCATCTTCCACCATAATCCATTACACCTTTCTTGGCAAACCCTCGTAATTCATGTAGTCGCGCCGATACATTTCCCATAGAATTTTTTTACATGCTTATCATTAAATTTATCTCTTATAACTTACTTGCCTTTGTATGGTCCAGTTGCAACGTGAAGTGTCAGCTCCCTATGTTGAAGCATTCATAGCGTCCTGCCTAAGGAGTAATTCTGCACCTTGCAGCGTGAAAGCCCAGCAATAATAAATTTGTAGGAACCCAGTCAGAAGGAAAGTTTCTGCAGCACAGAAATAAATTTGCGCAGAGATAATATATAATGACCTACAGTGGAAAAATAACAGACCCCAGCCACATGAAAGCTGTGAACTTTATTACACTAGGTCCATATTTTAAATTTGTCTGAACTAGATTGTAAAGTATTTGGAGTAGACACATTTTATGTGTCTGTAATGTGCCATGCACAGCACCTTGTAAGTAAGAAAGAAAATAATAATAGCATTAATGTTTGCTGCTAACTCTACTTTAGAGAGGATCAACATTACATAAACAAAAGAGAACAAAATCATGTTATTTCAATCTTTATTTTTAATTTCAGAACTCAGTTTTACCAGTTTGAATAGTTTACTTAGATAACTGCTATGTATGTTGATAATGAAATAAAGCAGCATGGAAAGATACTGATTAATTTTTAATAGACTATTGCTAGTGTGTATGGAAAGATGAGTTTCCTTCTATAAACACATCACCTTGACCCTGGAAGTCTGAACTACTGTGGTTTGTACCCAGTGCTCTTTTTAATGATGGCAGAGTGAAATGCATATTCTATATCTCCCTGTCAGCTGTGTTTTTTCCTTAGGAACATATGAATTTGTGGATGTATTTTTTCCCTTAAAAACATGTTTAAGGACTGCCTGTCCCTTTTTATCTCCTTAAAATAAGTGAATGATATTTATTTCTGTGGGTTTGAGTGCGAAAGCTTTCATGCAGGCCACCTTGCAGGTTTGCAACACAGCGTTTGTATTAAAGTCCCACACATCAATTTTATATTATCGTGCATATAAAGACATATTCCTCTGCATTAGGCTGTATATACAGACATGTTATTTGCCTGCATACAATCTCCTCTGTGGCTAGATCACCCTGTTTAACGCGCCCTTTCCTCTTGCACGACGCTATGCGCTTTACCCACTTGCTTTGAATGAAACTGCACAACAGCTCCCGACACGTCTGAATGTGGCACTGGCACTTCTTGCATCCCACTTCTGCGAGAGGCGAGAATCATCAAACTCAATTAGCATTTTAAAGAATAGGTTCAGTTTTGTGGTCCATTAAAGTCAGCTAAATTGATGCACTGCATGTCTTTATTTCAAAAATAAAGCTGAACAATTAAAGCCCATGTCTCTTTGCTCAGCTTTTGATTCCTCACAAAGCTTTCCCACTTGCTGCCTTTGGATGTAATGTTAACAAAGTCAGTTAACATCAAGAGCAGCGCTAACAGGCATGGCACAATTCCTTGTTTTTGCTCAATCAGTCTGTGTTCAAACTATCAGTTTGATTTATTTGTCCATGCTGACCCTTATTCACCACTTAATTATCCCCGTATAATGTTTCAAGAGCCTCCTGACACAAAGAGAAAGACAATTGCCGATGTTCTGTGGAACAACTGTTGACCTGATGGCCAAAATGATGACTGTGGGTCGAAGGTTGGTCTCCTTTTGAAGGACCCACTCCATTCTTGAGTGCTCTGGCCAGAGCCACTTAGCCCGGGTGCCACTGGCACTGGGCAGCCCACTAGCCCCCTGCTAGCTAGGTCCTTGCAGTGCGCCTGGGGTCAGCCCGGCCGGCCCGGCCAAGCTCTCCAGCTGACAGCGTCCTCTTAGCAGCAGCTTTTCTGCTGAAAGAGCCGGGGTTTTGAGCAGGCAGTCGGTGGGCTCGCTCTGATCCCCTCCGTCCCTGCTCTGCTCCAGCATCAGCAGACGACGTAACTGGAACTAATCCCAACACCAAATTGCCAACACTGAGATGAGAACCACATCCTCTAGCAGAAACTGATGCTACACGTATGACGGTCTCCGCCATCACCCCTGAGCAGAGGGGCTGGCCCTTATTCTTACGGCAGAGGACGTTAGTTTCAGGTTCCCGACGTGTATGCTCAGCCCCATGCCAGAGATCGTGCACAATGACCTCCATTCATCCGGAAAGCATCCTTTCTGCCCGCTCCGGCTTGGAAACACTGAATGACATTCCTATTCGTTTCCCATTCAAAAGCGAATAATCAACTAATAGGTTAATTTTGACAGGACACTGGCATCTCATGGGGACAGAGGGCACGATCCGCATTTTCAGGGAGGCTGAAACAGTGCTCAGGAGCTGGGGAAAGAAGGGCATGGTGTGACAGCCCGGGCACTAGCTGAGCAACTTGTGCAGGCGTTTCAGTTGCTGGCTGTCAGGGGCTGCGCAGGGGTAAAAATCTGGCCCACTTTTTAAAAGCAGTAGCCATCCCAGATGTAAGCAGTCAGGGCACATTTAGTTAAGATTTTTTTTTTCAAATAACTGACCTTTCCTGAGCCTGTGGGGTTTATATTTTAGCAAGTTTACACCATTTCAGACCATTGTTTGAACTCTATCTGTTGAAAATGTGCTCAGCTGTAAAGGTCTAGCATCTTCACCACTGCCAGGTAACGCCTGATCAATCAGCCCCATGCTCCCTGTGCCAGGAGGACCTTTGGGCAACACAGGAACAGTGAGCCAACTCCTCTGTCATCTCGTTCTCAGGTGCCATCACTGAAGGAGCGTGTGAACACATTTATTTCTGGCTCACTGATCCCTGCCCATCTTTACAGCTCCAAGGAGAACTGGTAGGCACCGCAACTGGGAGCAGACTTTGGGCTGCACTGGGTGGGATCCACACGGTGCATAGCCAGCCCCAGACCACAGAAGTACACAGCCTACCTCGGGATCTCCCCACTTGCTTACCAGCGCTTATAACTCCCAGCCACCACCAGCATCTGCATTACAGCGAAGGTGAAACCACAGAGAAGCAACATGGCAGCCTGGGTGTCAGGCCACAGCGGTGGGTTTGCCAGCTCACGACAATCCGGGGCATAACGCACTTGGTGCTCAGCCTGCCGCTTTCTTTCAAAACTCCCGTTGGAGCAGAAATGTTCGTACATTAGTATTATTGTCATCTGAAAGGCTTTTATGCTTGGTTTTCAGGCAACAGCATTTGATGTTTTCACTTGTAATGAAAACTCAAAAGCTGTCAAAGAAATATTTTGGCAAGACAGAGAAAAAATTATTTCATTGGTCTTTTCCAGGAAAGAAATAATGAATTCCCCAGCTGTCTTTATTAAATTGCAGACATCTAATTGTGAAGACAGGATGCCGTCAGTTCTTCACTGGTTCTTCTCTTGATGCCCCTGGCAAATAACCCTCTGTAATCCCCAGCGCTCTTATGTTCAAAACCCTGTATGAGCAGGGACTGCTCCTGTACTGACACTGCCTGCATAGTTGACCCCTCCAGGCGACAGAAAAAAAATCAAACAGCAGTTCTTTGCCATATTCCCTGTGCCACAGAGGTAGGTTGGAGCAGAGGATGAAGTGTCCAGGCTCACAGAGGTCCAACTGGCACCAGTGAAGACCTGGAGACTGCTGGAGCATGAGGGAGTTTAAGAGACTTGCTCAAGGCCACACGGTAAGTCTCTGTACTAGAACAGGGGACCTTCCAAAAGCCTTGTGTGCAATGTACGTGGCTGTTGGCTGCTGGCTGCTTCCCATGGCAGGGTCCACCAGCTCTCCTCCATCTGCTTCCCACAGGTCAGCAGCAAGAGCTGGGTGCAGACCCCAGTGTCGGGTCATTTCATAAGCAACCGAACGCCATGCAGCATAGTTGTTCATCTAGGTCTCCCCATCAGTTCCAGAGGGGCTGGGGAGGAGAGCCAAGCTGGGATGTGGGCTGGTGCTGGGCAGAGGGGCTTGCGTGAGAGCTGGGAGCACGGGGATGCTGGGCTTGGCCGCAAGCACAGGGCCACCAGCAGACCGAGCCCAGCACAACCAGTTTCTCAGCTCAGTCGTGCCTCCGGGAAGGAGCTTGCCATCCCTCCGTGCCGCAGCTGTGCTGGCGTAGAGGCTCAGCACCAACCCATTTCCAAGTGATGGGCCTTGGTCTGAAATCCGCAACTTTTATCAGTGCTAGAAAAATCAAATGATGGCTATTTTATAGTACCTAGGAGAGGGCCAAGAGTTGCCCTGAAAGCTCATCTTTCATTTTGAAAAGAGCATCTAATCACTTAGGGGCAGAATAGCAGGACAGGGAAAGTCTCAAACCTTGTCTGAAAGATGGAAAATTTATGGCTGCAAAGGGCAGCGTATATCAAAGAGCTTTTGGCCAAGGCTCACCAATAAAGCAATTCACCTACTGGGTGATGTGAGGACAGAGCAAGATGAAAGTAAAGTTCGATCATTTCTTCCCATCGCAACAAAAAGGTTGATAAAGAATATACTTGATATCAAACAGAGCTTCCTGCTGTCTCTAGTTACCTGGGAGTTTGGAGCCTGCAGTTTGAATAATGTTTCCTCCATAATAGGGTTGACAGCAGAAGTGTGGAGAGACTGATGGGCCTTCATGCAGGCTCAGCTTTTGTAGTTCAGGCTCATTCTTTATTCTCAGAGTGGAGCAGATAATAAATGTGTAAATAAATAGTTACCAATCTTCTGGCACGCTAAAATAACTAGTTGCTTTCTTGTGCTGCAAAAGAATTCAATCATACCGATAGTAAAACCGCATGGCTTGCAATGTTCCACGCACTTTGCAAATAGCTGGGGAAAGTCGTTTGCATCGTTTGAGACGGAGTGTGGGTAATGCTAAAGGCGTCTGCCAACGGGATGGAACAAAACAGCCACCACTGTAATATGGGAAAGTTAAGTGCCTATAAAAAATTAAAAAAATTGGACTTCTTTCTCCCTTTTTTAATAAAAACAAGTCCATGCTCAATTCTGACTCAGTCTAACATCATTAGCATGTTTCTTTGTTTAATATGAACTCTGAGGAAATTATGATAGAACTGAATTTATATGAAAAGCCATGGTCCTTTTTATAAAAATACCGGAATTTCCACTTGACTGCAATGGCTGCTGAGCTCTGGGTTTATCACACCAAGTTCCTACACCTGGCAGAGATTTCTGTCCCTCAGTTCCACAGCAAAGCAGAGTCACAGTGAAATAGTTTAAATGTTTCTAACTGTTCAGTTTGGGGTTTTTTTACTGAGTTATACAGCATTTAAGCCAATGATTTTAATAGTAGATATAAGCTAAATTAATGCACAAATGCTTTGGAGAATCAAAGTCTAGGAGAATTAAGCATTTCAACAGTTATTTTCCATTAAAATTTGAGCGGAAAGTGTGCTGTTCATAATTTTTTAACTGTTTGCTGCAGCCCAGTCCTGTCTTTAAACCTGCTGCCACGCGTGTCTCCGGTACACCGGGGCAGGTCAGGGTTGTACGAATGAAAAGATGCTGTCAGCGAGTACAGTGCTATTTTCAGTTAGATGAGACAAACCGAGCAGTTTTAAGGAGATGCCAAGAAGATGAGAGAGAATACACCCTGTGAAATTCTCCTAAATTAAAGCATAATCTCTGGGGAAGACCTTTAGAGATGACTGGAAGTGCCATTATTCCCCCCAGCTTGGTGCTTCAAAGGCACTTTTTTTTTTTCTTCTTTCCCTTCTGTGAGGAACTTGTTCTCAGGCAGCTTGAAACAAGAGCTGGCTGAATTTTTCCTTTTTCAAAAAGTAATTCAAATGAGAAGTGTTTCTTAGACATAAAATGACTGCAGAAAAATCTCTCAGTATTTATTTTAATGGAAGATAATGCAAACTGTTAAAATGGGAATAATTTCTGTAAGATTTTCCCTTCTTTTGGTCAACTGATTATTTTGTTTTTAATCCACAGTCAAAATGTTTACCTGAAACTGCTTTTTTTTGAAAACTGAGGCATTTAGTGTTTCTGTTTTAATTCTGTAGTCACAACAAAAACATAAAACACTGTAATTGTTGACAGAAATGAGAAAAAAAAACAACCCAAGCAACAACAAAAAAACAACCCAAAAAAACACCCAAGAAAAAAAAATCACTATTTTCCACTTAGCTGTGCTGACCAATATCTATCTTAACTCATTTGTAAAATACAGCCCAAGACAATATGGGTCCAAATTTGCACAAATTATGACGTCCTTTTTTACCCTGGTGTTAACAGAAAATGCTCCTTGGACTTCGCAGGGCAGCAGCCCGTGGCGAGCCGGTACTCTGAGCGGGCAACTGAGTTGCTCCCTCCCGTTCCAGGCGGCACCTCAGCGCTCACAGCATCCTTGGCACCAAACGGCCGAAGCCCCCGCTTAAAGTTAAACACAGCCTAACCGCAACGCTAAATAGCCGCACCGACACGCCATCAGTGAGCGCATGAGTGCCTGTAGCACACAGCCTGCCTGCGCGCTCGGTGGCTGCCCCCCCGCAGACCCCCCCGGGCAGTGTCAGCAGCCGGG
>VWZZ01005404.1:159329-171917 GCA_013399095.1 Psophia crepitans | reverse complement strand
GGGGGGGGGGGGGGGCACACACACGTACCGGGGGTGCAGCTCCGGCTGCCTGCCGCACCGCCGGTTTAGGCGATGCGCTAAAAACCTTCTGAAGGCGCCGACGAGTTTCTCCGCGCAGCAGCGTCCTGAGCTGCTGTCGCACCGGTCTCACGAAGGAGTGAAGCGCCTGTGCCTGAGGGCCCGGTTCCCCCGCCGGCAGGGCGGCCGGCACCCCCCGGCGGCCGTGGGCTCTTTGCNTAACTCTAGTGACCGAATTTTTGCGTTCTTTGGGGCAGAGAAGAGGGAAGAAACTCCCATGCTGCCATAAAAAAAAATTAGTCTGTTGCAGATCCAAAGCTGTGAGCCCTGATGGGAGCTGGAGAGACAAAATGGGATTTACTGGAAAATCTGCTTATAAGCAAACAGTGCTATGATCATTATGGAGGAAGAATCGCACCCTGTTTGCAGAGGCACTCCCTGTCTCAGGTAACGGCGTGCTGTCTGCTTCCCTTACCTCCAAACACTGCCCAAAACCAGAGGTGGGGCACTTTGGTTGCAGTGTTGGGGTTCTTCCCATCAGTTTACTGCCTGTTTGTCTGTGGAGCCTGAGAGATGCAGCCAGATTTTGAGCCTTGGAAGTCTCAGACTCAGATCCAGGACTTCTCACCATTGCCGTGGCAGGTCATTTTGCCCACATCAAGCGAAGTGAAGTTCTTCCTTCCAGTGAAGTTCTTCCCAGGCTTTGGCTGGTTTCAAAAGTAACTATTTGACTGTAAAAGTAGAAGATTCACCATAGAAATCACTGTTACGATCCCTCCAGCTCAGCAGCTGGGAAGCCGAAGGCACACGGGCACACTGTCCCTACAACATAGAAGAACTATTTTAGGGATTTATTCCAATTTCTGCTTAATATAGATGTGCTGGCACAACCTTGTGCTGACAGGTGAATGCTGGTGGAAGAGCCTGCAATTAGAGCAGAAGAGCTCTGCTTCCCCTGGGAGGGCCACAGCGGCCCCCTCAGCTCCAGCAGAGACCTGGGCAGGATCCAGCAGCCTTTTCTTGCTCAGCTCTCTACCAGAAAACCCACCAAACACAAGCCCTTCTCTCAGGGTCTGCTTTCCAAATCTGCCAGAGAGGTTGGTAGCTCTTTCTTTGATTTCTCAAGGCAGCAAGGGAATACAGAGGTGTTTGCTTGGGCGAACAGACTCAGTCTGAGATCTAGTGATGAGAAATACTAGACCAGATTATTACTACTGGTTTTTGCTAGTCTTTTTCTGACTGTAACGAGGTGGCTCCCCCTTCAGCAGGCTGCTGCCAGGTTGCAGTCTCAAAACATTCCTGAGCAAAAGGAGGGTGTTTTGATGCCTAGCCTTGCTCGCCCCCCGAAGTGGCTCAACGCTGGCACCTCCACTGGGGCTGCGCCTGTGCTCTCACGGAGTGGGGGGGATCTGCTGGCCTGGGGAGGTGTGTGGCCCCCTATGGCAGTTCAGGCAGTGACACCGCCCCAGGAGTGAGGGTTTGGGGGTCTGGCTTCTCAGGGCAAGTGGCCGTGGCTGCCTGGCCGGGGCTTGCCAGCAGCACCTGGCACGGTGGGGGCTTCCCACCAGCCTGGGCTGCCAGCCGGATAGAGTGCCGCGCTGCGGTGCCTGCCTACCCGCCAGCCTGTCTCAAAGCAAGAACACTATAATTAAACATGAGATTTAGGGCCTCGCTGGATCCGGGCCTCAGTTATTAGGAAGTCACGTATTTCTTGATGATTGACAATAGTGGAAGGATGTTTATGGCTTTTAATCATTCAGCTAGGAACCAATGTATTAGAATCAAAACAAAGATAGCAAATGGTTTCTAAGCCTTTACTAATATTTTTGTATATTTTACCTGGAAGTAACAGGATAAAAACTATTATTTAACGACCCTAACTCCATCACATATCCTAAAACATATGCTTTATACATACTTTTTTACGTATTAGTGTCATGCTCAATGCAGCATGAATACTGTGTAAAAATCATATTCTTGTAATTAGAGGACATCATGACTGCTCCAGAGATATGAAAGACAAACTGCCCTATACAGCCTATGAAAGATATTTTTCTGCATACTGCTTTAGAGGAAGCAAGCAGTTAAAACATGTGAGCTGCCGTCTGTCTTTCTGAAAGTGCACAAAATCAGTTTATTGTCAACACATGTCAATATATTTACTTGCACTGAGGAAATGGCTTCTGTTGATTGTTTTCAACCAGGCTGATGCCTGTGTGCCAGATTTGCAAATCAAATGTTACCACTACTGCGTTTCTGGCAGAAGAAATCAGAGCTGTAACTGGAGTACTGAAAAACATCTTTCACAGTCACCTGACAGCATTTGCAGACAGGAATATGAGATTGTGGCTTTTTTCCAGAGAAGCAATGGTGAAATTCAGGCTCTTTTCCACTGGAGCCATTGCAGGAGGCTGAGAGGCAGTGCTGGAGAAAGCACTCCTAGCTGACTGGGCCTTTTAGCTATAAATTGTCCTGGGATGTTTTTCTGTTTAACTTTTGGCAGTAAAGAAAGAAGCAGTAAGCAAGCATCAAACTCGGCAGAACTTCCAAGCTATTTACAAGTACATTCTACTGGTTTAACAGAATTGCACGGTATTGCAAATGTCAGCAGCGCATACTTCTACCACGTCAAGCATCATGGACTCACGGACTGGAGCAATGCTGGCTGGAAGGGATCCCTGGAGGTCTTGTTGTCCAGTCCCCCACTCAAAGCAGAACCATCACCAGCACTGGATCAGGTCAGCGTTGGCAATTGTGCATTCATCAGAAGACAGCATGTAAGTCTAAGTATAGCTCATCCATAAGCCTTCAACCCACCTGCATCCTTATGAATGTCTCCATTTGCCTTGCTTTCATGACATGCGATCCACCAGCATGCAGTTTGGAAGAGGATCGATGACAGCGGCAGGCAGGGGCAACACCAAAGCTTAACTGCCTGGAAGCAGTGGGATCCAGCATCAAATCTGGGAAGCGCAAGTTCTCTCTACTAATTGCCTTTGCCCCTTAGCAACTCCCAGAAGAATCAGCCCTCCAGAAAAACAAAATTTCTCTCCTTAAGCGTGAAGTTCAGTGGAAGCTCCAAAAGATTTTTCACTACAGCCACCTGATTCACATTTTCCGTGAGTGAAGAGAAGGTGCATGTTTCCTCTGCCATTATCACTCCCATCTCAAACACCCTTTAACTTGTAACTATTTCACCTTAAAAAGCAGTGCAGCACAGCGCAGTTTAAGTGCATACATATCCATGCAACTTGCATGTAAGCACCAGGAGCGGGGTGCGCAAAGCCAGGTGAAGCAAATACAGATGATTTTGTGTATGTTATATGAAACTCTGTACAAATATTTTGTTTCTTTAAGTCTACAGCACTCTACATGATGTTCAAAGACATTCAGCTTTTAATGATCCCAAATGGTTTTGATCCTTTTGAATTTGATGGGACTTTTCCCTGGGCGGATGGTCCATACTCAGGACTGGAGCTTGTTACAGCAACAGAGTCTGGAAAACAGCATGTGGAATCAGTCAGTACCAGTGTCTAGAAGAAGAATAGGCTCAGTCTTGAATGTTCATGTTGGATATTGTCTGAAAAGTTGCCCGTCATGTTACTGCTTGGAAGCTCTGGCAGTCGGGGATGACACGCTCCGGCTTCCCTATTAGCCCCCCTGCGCCGCCGGGACAAAGGGAACTGCAGGCTCCCAGCCAAGCACATACATTTGCAAACTGCCGCCAGTCAGTTCCCAAGGCCAGGGGCTGGATGCCATTGACAAAGAGATGTGAACCGCAGGCGTAGCCTGCTCCGCTCTCCCTGCAGAGCGAGTGGCGCTTCTCATGGAGATCTGTAGGGCCTGTGCTCTCCCCCTCGCTGCCGCAGAGGGCTGGCCAGGACTCGCTTCTGATTTTTCAGGTTTTTAACCAGTCCCTTCCACATGGCACGGGAGCCACCGGAGCATCGTACACTGCTTGCCAGCATCCCCTTCAGCCACAGACCCGTGTGGGGATGTTTGTCTGCCAGCGCGCACAGTGTTGCATCCTTTAATCCACAGCGCGTGAGATCAGACCTTGATAACCCTGCTGGAGACTCGGCCTGGTGGTGTGGGTAGATGTGAAGAGCAGTGGCACAGCGACAGATGATCTCGGGAAAAGATCACAGAGCCATGTGAAAGGCAGGCACCTGGATGACGTTTGCTCACTTGACTTTCAGTTTGCTGCTTTCCTCCAGTAACAGTCGGTAGGGCTGAAGGGATACGGAGAGGAAATCCTTTATGAACTGTAGCTTCCACCTGGAGATGCCCAAGCTCGTGCTCCTGTCATGCTGCTATCCCAAACCACCACAAATCCAGAGGGCTTTTTTTGACAGTGAAAAAAGCCCTGAAACTGCCTGGAGCTGATACGGGCCAAATTTTGGCTTGTGATGAGATGAATTACCTGGGCCTCAGCACAGCCTGGGCAGTAAGGAAAGCCCTGCCTTTCCCAGTGAGGTGGCCCAGCCAGCCAATACCTCCTTCTTTGGAGAGAACCTGATGGGTGTCCAGCACGCGGCACCAGCCCTGCCAAGGGCAGCCAGGATCTCACTGTGCCTCCCGCTCTAGGTTTAGTTGCCCAGTGCAAGCAAGTGGAAAATTACTTGACAAATGTTGCTACTCAGCCACCTGAGAGCAAGCTCCAGGGAAAAAACCCATCATCTCCAAATACCCCATGAGATGACACGTGCAGTTCCTGCTTGTCCTCTCCTTAGAGGGGACCAGGGCACAGGGAAGGGTGATGCCCTGTGTTTAGTGACCGGTGCACAGGAAACCCTTTTCACCGGCACTTTGCTGGCAGCACGTGCTCTCCCCATCTCCTTCACCCTTTCTCCTCACCTCTTCATTTTTGCCATCTCTGTGCCTGGGCCCTATTTCTCTCTGAGGTGCTCCAAAGGCACGATGTGGATGCTCTTTTTCAGTCCAGCATCAGCACTAACTCCTGGGTGGCTTTTCAGTAGCATTTTGCCTGTCAGCTGGGACACGAGTGCTAGGACCTGCCATGCATGCTCGGTTTTCCTATGCAGGACACACCACTGAAGCAGAGAAGCCATGACACTATACCTAACATCTGGAAATAGAAAGGGCCTTTCTGTTAGGAGGCTGAAAATACTAACCCTGCTTGGAGGTTGCGTTACTCATAGCATAATTCCTTCCTGACCCCATGATAGGATTTTATGTGTGGTTTTTCTACAGTTTTAACCACACCTAGCTAAAACCGCAGGAGAAACCATCCCAGACCACAGCTATTCCTGAGCCAAGAACTCTTCTAGACTGCGGTTCCTGCCATGAATGCCTCCAGCACACTCACACCACTCTTGCCTTTCCCTATCCGGTTATGACATGTTGCAACACTCCTCCTTCCCTGGTCGGCAGTCAGGCCACACCAGCATATGCAGCCCACTCTCGATGTACAGATGATGCTCTGTCTGTTGCAGCAGAAATAGATTTTTTCTTTTTTTTTTGCTTGCTACAGAAATGGAGTGTGACAGTCTAAGCCTTCAACCTCCCAAGCGCAAGGATTGGAGACTCTGCAGGCTTGGGGACATTACATGTATCTACAAGATGAAGTGATGTCAGGTATTAAATCCCATGAGCGAAAAAACTCGCAGTTCATTATTGTACATTTAACTAAGAGAATATATATAAAGAATACATATGAAATAGAATGATTTTTTTCCCAGCAGAACTTCATTCTTCCCATTATGTATCAAACCGAGGACCAGGGCAAGCTTTGAAATGCACACTGGATCACAGGAATCCACCAGGCTGAAGGATCGCTGCGTTGCTGTGACCCCCTCATACATACCCCACAGATTTTTGCAGAGCAGAGATAGAGACCTCTCGTTATAGCCACTCCCAGCTTACTCTCATGTTCCCATCTTTAGGCGCGCAGTAATCAGACTGGCATTCCCTTTATTTGCAAATCCCACTCCCAGGTGCTCAGTAATCAGACTGTGGACACGTAGCAAACATTATATTTTTGCCCTCCTCCTCCTCCTTCCCCCTGCCTAACACTTTTTCCTCTTCAGCAGTGACTTGGGAGCGTGTAACTTTCTGGTTACAGTAAATATCATTGGTTCAAAAGCCTTTTTGCCATTTGTCTAGCTTTTAGCTAATGTCTCCACAATCTTTTCTCTCGGTTTAAAGCCAAAACTTAGCTCAAAGCAGTGAGAAAGGCTTTACCTTTCAGCCGGACCTACGTCAAACCAGAAAAAGCAGCAAAATTCTAATTTGCATAGGGCATTGCGTTCAGAGCCCAGAAGAATTCATACTGTTGTCATAACCAGGAGAGAAGTCCCATGAGGCTGAATATGCACACACATGCGAATGCAGCACATACGCAAACCCAGCTTTTTATGAGCGGGGCCGTCAGCGGGGAGATTGTTTATAGTTGCCAGTAATTTATAGCTTTTAAATGTAATGTCGGAATGCAAATAACTTTCCCCGTCCCCTTCCCTCAGTAATCTCCTCATGAATAAGGCTGAAAGGAGCCGGAGCAGGAGACACAACTGGGCAGGATGAGGAGACAGGGAATGACTCAGCCCGCCCCCGCTTTCTCGCAGCCCCCCGAGATGTCATCCCCCGGCCATGGGATCCGCTCCCAGCCCAGCGTGAGGGCTCACTCGGTGGACAGCTATGTGGGACATGATACATAACGACTCCTATCCCAGGCAATGAAACCACAACAGAGCTCAGCCTACCCTGCAGCAAAAATGTATGAAACGTCATTAAGCAAAACCCCCAAGCTTTCTGGCGCTTCTGACAGGAAGCCGAGATTTTTCCTTTCCCTGCAGGATAGACGGCCATCCTAACGCTCCCCTCTTCCCTTTCTCCTGTCTTTTCAAATCAGTGGGGAAGGATGAGATATTGAAAAGCACCTTTCCGTGCCTTCAGTGCCATTCAACACCAGAACTGCTGAAGTTAGTCTTGTCAGTGGTTAGTGATAAATTCCTTGGCACTGTTGGGAATGTGCTTTCTCTTTACGCACTTAGAATCTGATTAAAAGGACTTCCCAAGGGTGCTCTCCCAGACAGTCACCTTTGCCCAGCCTGCCCACAAGACCGGACTGAAACCAATTGCTTTGGCTGCTGGTATCTGCCAGGTTTGATTGGCACAGCTTACGGGAAGAGATATAAAATAAGACAGTCAGCAAATTACTGCAGTGTTCATACAGTGCTAACAAAAAAAGGTTCTCTGCAGAGCTTCTAACCTCCCTTCTCTGGTGTTTTCATTGGTTTTCTTCTCCCACCCATGATAGAGATTTCTCTTTATTGATATCTATGATAACTTATGGTTTGGACTCCATAAAATGTTTTTGGGATCTGCAGGTGAAAAGGCAGGGGCTACCCTGTCAGATATTTATGAATAAACACTGAGAACTGCAAAATAATCTGCCTCGCCTCTCACGCTGGTGAATAACAGAAAGCAATGGAAGAGCTTATGGTACCAGGCAGATGCGAACACAGCTATTGGAGTGATCGCAAGCAAAGACAGGAACGGCTCATCAGCAAGCACTCGAGTCCTCAGCATCTTAGAGAAATAATAACGAACCTTGGGCCACTAACTGTAGAAAAACTCCAAAACAACCCAAAACATGATGGGTGTTTCCAAATGGTTAAAAATGAGCAATATTACGAGCTTCATTCACAGTCCATGAAAACTCAGAGAGGTTTTTCGGTGGGCAGAACTTATGGGACAACTTTCCCACCTTCTTTTCACCACCTCTGCAGTCAAGAAAATCCCTCCTCATTTCGAAGGGGCAGCTGAGGCTTTGCCACACTCACATTGTCACAGAGTGAGGATTTGGAAGAGAAGCGTTAATTAACATCACAGCAACTGGCCTTGCTGGGAAAGAGGACTGCGGGGCCAGTGAGTGGCAGCCGGATGGGGAAGGGCACGGGGAAAGGCTGCCCGACGCTGAAGAGAGACACAGACTTTATGGTCATCGTGTGAGTTCACAAATCTATGTGGCAGCCTAGTGTTTGTAATGCATGCCAACACACACATGTATAACAGGTAGGAGAAGCAATCTCATGCTAGAGCTGGCAAGAGTGCGGCTTGGTCTGAAGAGCTTTGGTTCTGTCACTTGGCAATATAAAAACACTCTTCTCCCTTAAATTATTTTTATGCATAGATAACGAGTCCAGAGTTTTTAGCACTTTTAGCAATTTGAGCTACCAAAGATGAACTATCTATATTGTTGCTTCAATTACTTCAGATAGATGAATCGAAAATTAATTTTGCCAGTTTTGTTTAACTGAAAATCTCTGCAGGATTCATCTTTTTCAGATAAGATTGTCAAGATCATTATCATTATTAAAATTTTTAAAACCAGGAAAGCAAATAAAGCAGACACTAAAAAATCCCAAGATCCAGGTGGTTACTTTTCATCTGAAAACTGTAAATACTTTTCTACCAATTAAAAATTTCAATTTGTCTGTTAGAGGTAATTTTCAGTTTTCTCATTTTTTCACATTTTATTTCATTTTTTCCACAAGACCCCCCAAATAATTTTCTTCCCCCTGCCTAACACTTTCTCCTCTTCAGCAGTGACTTGGGAGCGTGTAACTTTCTGGTTACAGTAAATATCATTGGTTCAAAAGCCTTTTTACCATTTGTCTGGCTTTTAGCTTTCAGCTAGACAAAGCAAAACACATGACTTTTGGGAGAAAAATCTCCTGGATGTTGCTCTGTCAGAAGTGTGACTATTCCCACCGCTGCTAGGGCTGTTGTCTCTGCAGTCACAGGCTGCGCTGGTTGCTTAGTCCCTGGGAGACCAATCTCTAAATCTTCACTTTGTGAGCTTAATTAGGGTGAATGGGATTTTGTCCCCAGCTCCATCAGGTGCAGGATTACACCCTTTGGCTGAGTCTTTACCTTACTGAAGTTTCAGGAAGTGGTGTCTGTCTTTTTTGGTAGGCAGCTCTGCTGCTAGGTGGTGTAAATCTGGACTCTGGGTCCAGTGCAGGTATACTGACAACACACTGAGGGACTAAGGCAGAAGGACACGTTCCCCAGCAAAATAAGGATTTGCCCTGTGCCTTCATGGTCTCAGGTGGCTTTCATTCCACCGTCCTAAAGCCCAGCCTGTCCTTTCTGAGAGGCTCAACATGGAGAAACACCATGAGATTTCACATGTAAATGAACCTATCTGCAACGTTTTACAAACCGGGGTGGAGGGGAGCAATGTAATTCCTGCTTCATGCATTGTGCACCAAGAAGCAATAGTATGGGCAGATGTTCTAGCAACACCATGACAACGTTGGTCTCATCAGGACGTATCCATCCTCTGTTGAATTCAAGACATGCTTGCTCCCCTGAGTCCCAGCAGGTGCTGTGAGCTGGAGGTTCCCTGTCGAGAGGCCACGCTGAGTGGCTGGTGGCCACTAGTCCCTGTGCCCGCTCCAGCATTGGGTCTCCTCTCCCCATAGCAATGCCAAGCAGGCCAAAAGTGGGCAGGAAGGACCAGCTTGGAAAACAGTGGCCTGTCTCCATGAGCACCCACAGACCTGCCTTTCCTGGGGCTCCCTGTGCTGCATTTCAGCCTCCTCCATTCTCATATGGCTGTGAAAAGCCAAAAGCAGTGTCCTCACCCTTTTGGGACTCTTCGCAATTCTTAAGTAATTAATCCTTCTGCTTCCAGGGAGGGGTCACCTGAGGTGCTTTTCTCCTTGCAAAGAGGAGGGCACAGCCCCACTGCTGCGGAGCAGCTCAGTGATCACCCCAGAGGTGCCTCAGGGGAATGAGTGTTCAATATTTAGCTTTAAAAGCTCCCAAAAATTTCTGCTAGGGAGTGTAACACTAGGAATTGGTTGTCCTTTATTAAATTATCACTACCTCAAATGTCCCCTAAAATCTACTAGCAATTTTCAGGTCAAATTAATGTCAGCAGTTTAACCCAGGAAGTATCACAGAAAAAAGAGCAAAACATAATTACCTGGGATTTGGAGGAGTTTCATCGCCAGGTACTAGACTCCAGAGTCCTTCATGGCGCAATAGGTATTGGCAACTTACAGTAAAATATACCTGACCGAGCTCTTCACCTTCCAGGGCAGAGTGCTTCTGTTGATGTTAAAGAGAAGTTTTTATATATTTACAGTACTCACCAATTCATTAATTCCTTAAAGTTGTGGTTTATTGAACATCGAGTACTTTCTATCAAGCAAATGAAAAAATTAGTGCAACAATTACCTTGAAAAATGCCGTGATCCAGTTCATTTGAATAATTTTAAGCTGTCACCACTTGCTAAAAAGAGCCAAATGACCACATTTATAGTACAAACAATCCTAAATTACAGGTAATACAGTGTCTGTAACAGCACTTCTCGGAAAAGTGACTGCACATTTATGGAAGTTTATTGAAGGGTTTATCTTCATTTTCAAAATGCTGAAATTGAAAATGCCATTGAAATGCTTGGACCCATATTTCTTGGGAATATTTCAGATTCTTCAACTGCTCTGCATTCAGGCTCTTTCTGAAATCCACAAAAGTCACAAGCAAGTCACAAATACTATATACTACTCCATATATGTAATATATCAGAAGCGGGTTTGCTGCGGGAATAGATAGCATGTAAACTGGGGCTGGATTGAGCAGTCAGAATGAAGGTGAATAAAACAAATGAAATGTGTTATTTGCCACAGTGGAAACTCTAAGTGTGCGTTTGTTCATTTTTAATTATACAGATGGTGAAATTATGCCATTCAGCAGAGACAAATTAGGCTTCAGACGGAAAACATAATTCAGGTCAAGTAAGTAGCTGAAGGAAAAAAAGTGATATAATTAAATATTGCCATTTGCACTCTTAAGACTCAGGTCTATGGGAGCTGGATTGAGATCCTACCCAGGCAGGAGCAAAGCATGGCATTTTTCCTGAATAGCTGTATGAGAGAGCTTTTCAGATTCCTCCAGAAGCTGTGGAAGTCTCCAGTCTGATGTCCTCCTGCACAGCACCGCAGGCTGTTTTAAACTCGGAACACTGCAAAATGCTGGTGTCCTATTCTGTGGTAAGTAAGCACATTTATAGCAATATTCAAGATAGACTCCTCTGGTTTCTTTCAGCATATTCTGCTGACAAGATCAGTGTTGTGGCAATCAGTAAAACTTCAGTGTTGAAAACCATTTCAAATAAATGAATCATTCAGCTAAAAATAATGTTCATCTGAAAAGCAAATATATGTGGAGATATAATTATGTGATGATTACTGTTAAAAAGTTGGGGGTGTTTGGTGAGTTAAATGATTTTTTTAATTATTATTTTTTACTTGTCATCAGTCTTAGGCAGAAATACAATATATTGCCTATTCAGAATGACAAGGGCTGATGTGTATTTTTAAAGTTAGTATCAAAATATCCCTTACAATTAATAAGTTAATAGCAGCAGCTTCATTCCTATTCAGCATTTTACACCACGTTCACCCTTCCAACAAATACTATTAAATACCAGTTGCCACAGCCTCTCTGGAATTGCCCAGAGAATTGCAGCCTGCGACCACAGCCTGCCCAGCATCGGTTCTGCATTCTGGTTCGATCCTTTGCTAAACAAACTCAATACGCGTTTGTCTCATGGCTTAGGATATTGTTCGGAAGCAGATATGTCACCCTTGAAATAAGAATGCTCGAGACAAAAAGGGGAGCAGCGCCCGGAGCAGCAGTGGTACCGTAAACATCTCATTTGATTCTTTGGTGTGGTCTAAATATCTGGATTGTACATGATAAAGTGGAGAAGGGACAGGAGACAGCAGAATACTTCACGACAGACATGACTAGGCTATTCCTGCCCAGGGAAAATCATCCCGTCTCTGAAATACATACAAGGTTTCTTTATTGAAATGGATTGATGTCCATTCATGTCATTATTAGTCAATGAAACGGTAAGGTAATCATTTAATAGACTTTTAATAATGGTACTTACAGCTAGAATGCTTTTTTTTTACCTCTACCAACTGCACTGTTGTAAATTACTTATTTTAATGTCGGTTTGTGATACAGCGTGTCATCTTGTTAAACAGCATGCTAAAATGCTTCCCATCAGTTGAGGCAGGCGTATAAAATGCCTTGCGGCTTAATCCCTCCTAACCACTGCAGCATTTGGGAGACTTTCTGTACAACAGTAGTGGGAAAACAAGACGGGAGTCTTAACCTAGAATGTTTCAAATAAAATACCCCGTTTGCTGTTTATTGCCCTCACCCTGAGGCAAACGCTTGTGCTCTCTCCACCTCCGTCCATTCTTGCAATCTTCATTTGACACGGAGAGAGTCGCTTCTTTTGGTTTTGTTTTCTTCTTTCTCCCCAAAAGCATTTCCTTCTCTCCCAAGCTCCCAGCCCCGCAGAAGCTCATGTCTGGACCTACATACATACATATACGAACGCATGAGCATCCCCATCCCCTCAGCAGCGCCGCGCGCCTCGCAGGGGCGCGGACCTAACTGCGCGAGCACGTATGAAACAATTTCCTTGTTTTTCCAACAAATCAGCACTTTGCTCTCACACCACTTCGCAAAGCATAAAGATATGCCTCAAATATCTGGCAAAATACACTATGTCA
>VWZZ01005404.1:134448-150305 GCA_013399095.1 Psophia crepitans | reverse complement strand
GTGGTAGAATCACCGTCCCTGGGTGTGTTTAAAGAAGGGTTGGATGTGGTACTGAGGGACATGGTTTAGTGGGTAATAGGTGGGGTGGGGGGCAGGTCGGTTGGACTAGATGACCCTTGAGGTCTCTTCCAACCTTAATGATTCTATGATTCTATGAAAGAGGGTTCTGGGGGGAAAGACGAGTGGCTGTATGGTGCTCAGCTGCCAGCTGGTGTAAAACCACAACAAGGGCACAGGCCTGGCACTGGAGACCCCACAGGTACAAACAATTTACCCACAACCAGTTAAAGAAATGCAGATCTGGACAAAACTGGGTTAAGGGCAACAAAGAGAACAAAGAAATAATACCTATCATACATAAAAGGCATGAGATACAGTTCACTCAGATGTAACATAGATTTGCAGGCCAGCAGAGAAAGAGCAAGGTTTAAAAGCATGTTAGCAAGCATATAAAGAGGACCTAAAGTGGATCCTGGTGTGAGGAAGAAGAAACCATCATCACCAACATCACATTCCCCCAGTGAAGGACTCCAGATGCTGACAACTTTACTTAACACCTACTCTACCACCACCAGAGTCAAACCGCCAGCCCTAGGATCCAGAGAAGCAGGAGGAGGGGGAGCAAAACATCAGGAAAAGGGGTAGAAACTAAGAAGTGAGTGTACAATGGGTTTAACTGTGTTATCATCACCAAAAATTTTCTGCAAGAACATATCCTTTCCCTTTCTGTAATAGTTACTAATAATTCTTGGATTAGACTGCAGAAATTTAGTTTATACTAACAACAGATTGTTGGCTTTATACACAAGGTCAGTTTCCCCTCTGCCCATAAACAAGATACTGTGGATAACAAGAAAGCCCAGCACGCTTTGATGGGACCAGGACATTTTATCACGTCTTACAGATTTACAGCCATGTAACAGGAGATGAGAGGAACTTTTGGCAACTGGCACTGGCAGCACATGCCCACCAGCAGTGACGGGACACCTCCTTTAGAGCAGTGCCCCCCTGGACAGTCACACCCTCCACAGATTGATCGCACCCGGCTCCTCTCACTCCATGAGAAGAGATTTGGAGTGCAAAATCCTGTCAGGGCAGCTATGTCGGGAGCGAGCTGGGCTATGGATATCCCATCAACACATTTCTCCCGGCTGTGCAAGGGCTGCAAATGGCATTCATAGCCCCTGAGACAGCTGTGCTAGTGGAAAAAGGGATCTCTACCCAGCTTTCACTGAACATCAGGTCCAGTTTATGGGCTTACTATCAACAGCTGTGAGCAAGTACACAGTGCCCGCTCATGCTGTGACTCCAGGGCACTTGAGCAGGGAAAGAGCTAGGAAAGAGCTGTCGTCTTCTGCAGACAGGTGTGTCAGCAGCCTCAGGATACCGCTCTCTGCCATAGTCAAAATCTTCCATAATCTGCTGCCGGAGTCATTCAGACTCTTTTAAACGACTTTGGGCCACATAGCCAAGTTAGTCAGGTGTTGAACTACTCTCAGGCAGTGACACAGCATCAGGTTGGTCTGCTAACAGCGCAACAGCATCCTGAGGGACAGGCGTGATACTAGCATTTCAAACGCCATTAGTGTTTTCCACTGTTTCTGCAGAGCTAGCATGAGGACAAGGTCTCCTAAGCTACCTTCTCACAGTCCTGGGTCATGAGGCACAGCTCCCAGCAGAAAAAGAGTACAAAAGGTACACTTCCATTGCATGAAAGCAAGCTGCATCATGGCAGTAATCTAAACCCCCTGGGACAATTTGAATAACATCATCAAGCATCTTTCCATTGCCATAGCACCCCTCCTTGTCTCAATTGCAACTGTAGTTTCTCTAAGAAGAAACGGAAAAGAAAACACACACACACAAAACCCCAACAACAAACGGAAGGCATATCTCCGGCTTTTTATATCCCAAGTTAAAAACAAAACAAACCAAAACAAAGAAGTTATGATACATTATTGCAAATCAACATGATTTTGTCAGGGAAATAACTTGCTTTGTCATGAGTTTTCCTTCCTATTAGTAACCGTTGGCACTTAAAATTCGGCAGTTTGGGTCAAAAAGAGGCAGCACAACACAGCGCTACCAGGGGCAAGACGTGGATTTTATGAAATCTCTGAGGGTTGTTTTTTGCATGTTTCGCATGTGGTGTGTAATGTCAGCTTATTTAGGAGCAGGGGTTCTCTTCTATTTTTACAGTTCCACAGACAACATAAAAAAGGGATTTCAAAACTCTTTCAGGGAAGTGGCAGTTGAAACATTCTGTACCGTGTAGCTCTCTTGCACAACGCGAGCCTTCTGCATTCTCTCACCAGCCACACTTGGTAATTTTTGCAGGCTCTTACACACTCTTGTACAAGTGAATATCTAAAGAGATCATCGTGATGATCTATTCTGCCTTTGTGCACAGTGTAAGCACTTCTTAATTTCTGCATTACACTTAGTTTCTGCATTAATCCTAGAACTTCCATTAAGCTATGGCATATTTTCTAGAAAGATGCTTGCTCTTCATTTAATATCAGTTCCTTGCATAATTTGTTCTGACAGGATATATTGTTAAAAAATGTATAGATACCTTTTTTTTTGCATTGCATCTCTTTACAATGTTTTCCTTAGACTGAAGATCTATCTCCTATCAGACACCTCTTCCACATCTAGGGAGAGCACAATTTGCCTTCTGCCAGATAAACTGTACTAACTGACTTGGTTTGGTTTCTTTTTACTGGGAAAAATTTCCAGATCTCAAATTATTCTTGCCTGGATGCTCTGCAATTTTTAAGCAATCCAGGCACTGTAAATAGTCATAACATTGAAGTATCTACCCCAACTATTTTATCTATGGTTATACCATAGTATCCCCTCTACGCTTGTCTGATATTCTGCTTATGCGTTCCAGAGTTACATTCGCTCTCTGACATACAGCTTCCTAGTGGGAGCTCATAAGAAATAGCATCCTAAGTAAAACCAAATATCCATACAGTCCTTATCCTCACAGTGGCGCTTAGGACAGCATATGTAGATGCTCAGAATAGTGTATGTGCACTTACTTAGTACAGGGCACATACAGAGAGACCCTCTCCATGATAATACAACCTAGTATCTGGGAAACTACCTCACCAGTGAATCCAACAAAGCTTTCCACGCTGATCCATTACCAGCACTGAGTGATATAAACAGGCAGAATGTGCAACATTAACACTTTTTTTTGCCCTCACAACTTAGTATCCACACTGCCAACCGTACTTGGTCTGAAAGAAAAACAAGAAAATATTTGATATTGTTATTTTAAACAGCATGCTGGACAATTTCCTTGCAAACGTACCGTCCTGCTGAAGTCAGGGTTTGACAGAGAGGAAGTGCTTCTTCAATAATTTTTTTCCTAAATTTGAAAACTCCCCCCGCCTCCCCCGGTAAAATAAAGGTGTAAAGACATTTGGGTATAATTTTGCTAGAAGCAGTACAAAGACCTCAATTAAATAAAAATCCTCACCACGAGCATATGTCCCGAATGGTAAGTTGAATGATGACACTTCTAGATTTTCCTAAATGCAAACTGCATCCAGCTGATGGCCTCAATCTGTTCCCATACCAAGTTTCATTATGACTTTGGATGGAACAAATGTAACCAAATCTAAAGAGAAGTTAGCAAAGCAAAAAGTCAGACCTGCAAAGCTCCTTTTGATCTGTGAGTGCTCACTGGCAGGATGGAGGACCTATGAATTTACCCACTGTTTACTGCCCTCCTATAGAATTATCTTTATGTATGTTAATAACATCCTGACTTATACAAAACAGAAAGCAAGTGATAGGAAGTAAAATAGGCTTGCTGTAATCTCAGCCAAACATATTTACCTTCAGAAGACCATACAGATGGGATATTATGGGTCTTCCAGCCCCTGTTTTGAGAATAGAAACTATTTCTTGAAAATGTTTATATGCCATTAAAGTAATGACACTGTACTCAGTCAACTGAAATGTGACGTAAAGCCCTTTGTGTTAGATTTAGCAGCCCTCCAGTGCTTAACTTGCAGATCTTACAATGTTAAAAATGCACATTAGAGAAGTAGCTACATCCATTTCTCCTTGCATGTGTGCTTTTAATGCAAACTTCAAGGGCACCTAGCTGCAGACAGAAACATAATCAGTGTTTTTTTCACTGCCTTTCACACACAGATGTGTTTTCTTCTGTAGTTATTGTTATATGTGCTAACAATAACACCTATTAGTTCCTCTCATTAGAAAGAGGGGAAACTGAGGACGTGCTGGAAGATGTCACTTGTCAAAAGTCATTTGACAAGGCCAGCAGTGGGACCAGAAACAGCTCCCTAAGTCTTAGGCCAGTGCTTTCCTTTTTCCCTTCTTTTTGCTACCTCTCTTAGCCTCTAAACCAGGGCATTTCTTTTCTACTCAGACATACTATCAATGCTACAACACTACAACTCCGGAGGTTAATACTCCCTCAATCGCACATGAAGTATGGTATCTAATACAAACGGCTCTCCAGTTCCATCTGACAGATGCCTCTGGGGGCACAGGATGATAACGGAGAAAACCACATAATGATGCGCTCGGCGCACAGTCGCTCTCAACCGCGGCAGATTTCATGGCAGGGCTTACAAGTCCTTTTAGGACTAAAGGGAATAGACCCCCGCAACACTCACAATCCTTCACGGTAATGCAGGAGGATGGGGGGGTAATTCGCGGGGCCTGAGTGCTGAGAAGGGACACAGTTTCCATGTCCCCATGCACTTGCACCTAGTTGCATGTAGCTTGTCAGCAAAATGATCTTGAACAAATGGGTGTGGTGGTAAAGCAGCCCCAGAGAAAGGGTCACAGGTGGGGGAAAGATGCTTCAGCTGTACAGTTTCACGCACCAGCTATGTGTCCCCAGCCCTGACATTCCTTAGCACAGGTACATCTGAACAACTACAGCAGGAGATTAAAGGTAAATGTGCTTCAGATGTAGCCACCCAAGTTCCTCGGATGTGAGGAAATAACAATGGGAATACTGTGTTTGTCATGATTGCTGGGCTAGCTGCTCCAGTCTCATTCCTGAAGGCTTTCCCGAGCATACCTTCACAGGAGTCACACTTTGGGCAACTCCCACAGGCTTACTGTAGCCACCAATGAATGATAAAAGAGGGGCTTAAATTCCCCTTTCCCTTCCTGCTAGACATACTATGTCAAAGTAATGGCCTTTAGGAGCAGATCGGGAAAACCACAGGGACTGGATGTGGCAGAAGCTGCTGTGCACGCTGGTAGCTCTGGAGGAGCTGGAAGGAAGCTGGAGGAGTTGCAGAGCAGTGCTGCATGGATGAGTTGCCTGCACCACAACAGGGAGGAGATCAAGTCAGATGAAATGATAGCTAATGACCAAAGACTACTGCCCTTGTAATCCTTGATAAATATGTGCCTGTTGTGATCCCAAAGTATCTTGACTTTGAAGGCCCCAGAGTCAGCCGTCACCCCTTCACTTTGCAGTCAGACTCACCTAGGCATTTTCACATAAACCTTTGACACAGCTGTTCAGAGGGGCTTGCTATCCATTTCTGCAGACTAAAGTGCTATTTATTTTTTCACCTAAAGTTGCAAAGCATGCAAGACTAAAGTAGGAAACCAACAAAAAGATCTACAAGTCTTTTCCCTTAATTTTTCTTACCATGCCATGGCTGACATTCCTCATCTCTGGGGAAAAAACCCCACAATCAAACACAAAAAAAACAACCAACCAACCAACCAACCAACCAACCAACCAACCAACCAACCAACCAACAAAACCTTTAGTGCTTGCAGCATTCTCTTTTTACAGGTCATACCAGCAAGTTAGCTTTTTCACCGACACATTTGGGCAGCTCTTGAAATCCCCATAAAAGTTCCTGTCCTGCACTCTTGCCTCTAGAAGGGTGAAGTGTTTTAGTCAATACAGTGCCAGCTGTTTTCATCTTAATTCTTCTGAAACTGTGCACCTGAGGCTGACTTGGGCATTATTGTGTTAGTATTCCTTGTTGGTTCTCTAGCAGTCTCTTTATAGTTTCCTGTGATTTAATTCTAATTATCCTGAAGATCGTACACAAGCCTGGCAGCCACTGACTGGAAAATTAAGAGGAAATCTGACTCATGCGTCAAGCTTGTAAGGAAACAATGCAGACATTTTGCCCAGTCATCACAACAGCCACGCAGAGACACAGGGGAAAACACATGAGGCCCCGTCTCCCCAGCCAACCACTGCTATTTATCCCCCAAGATATATATTCAGATAGCAAAGCTTTTGTTATTGTCAGGTTGTGAGGAGCATTTTGTTGGCAAACCAGATCACTCAGTCATGTGTTCAGACAGAAAAAGAAGAGCAGGTTTTATGTTTATGATTATTTTCCTGTACAAATACATGTTAGTCCGTATGCTGGTCTTAATCTTTAAATTCTACCTGCTTGCCTCCCTTTTCTAACAGGAAATGTCAGGACCACAGCTCTTGGGGCATCAATCACAACCCCTCATTTAAACAGAGGAGCAGTTTAATCGTCCACTTCATGGTAGATGATTAAACCTAATCATCTACTTTTCATGCTTTGAAACATAACTGTAGCTAACATTTGTTTTCCAGCAAAAAGCTGTCAGCACTAAGAATAACATTCAGTTTCCTGACTCCATTTTGCCAGCCGTTACTGATCTTGCCGAACAGCAGCTAAGTGGGTAGGCGAGTGCTATCATTTCCATCTCTTGAGGAAATAAGTGTCTACTTCCTCTCTGGTCAAAATCTAAGACTTGGCAATGAACACAGTCCTCTGGGCCTACATCCCTGCCTTTAAAAACTAAGCAATTATTTCTGGCTCACTTTTAGGCCGACTCCACCTTTCTATAACCTACAGCTTTATTCATGCGTTATCAGGCAAAGGCAGGCACAACACAAACGCCTCATGCTCCCCTCACCAAAACTCTGGTGCACACAGTGCACTGACAGCGTATCAAGGCTGGGCTTGCAGCACATGGGAAACATATCAGCACATGGTAGGTTGCAAAAAAAATAATTAACAAAATATCAAAAAAAAACAGGCACATTTTTGGTCTCCATCCAGAAGCTAAAAAAGTTAACAGAAAGTACAGGAACTGTTTTGCAGCCCAAAATTACCATTAAACTTCAGCCTTGGCCCAGCGTATCTGCATTGACAAAGGGTGTCTCTTCTTGGGCACTTTTTTGTCTATGTTTAACATCTGAATGGGTTTCCATTACATGTCTTAACACTTATTAAATTTTGCCTAAAATGCATAGCATTAGGAGAAAAAGGAAGAAAACTTAAAAAGAGCATTTTTTTTTCTTCTTACCATTTATTGGTGTTTTGACACCAATATGAAAATAAAGACTCTATCTTTGATCTGTAAAGTAAATGCAATGTTCACATTTGCTTTATATTAACAAGATCCACTGTGTATGAAGGGCTATCTCAGGTCTTCATTGTCTCATATCTGCTGCTATTTACTGAACGTACTATTACTCCTTTTGATTCTTACTTGTGGAAACTTATACTGATTTTGGTTTCCTTTATGAGCAAAAATTGAGACCGACTCATGGTTTCTTTTCTAATAGAACCTGAACATTAAAAGAAACAAGAAGAAGAAATGTCTTTTCTAGTATCTCCAAGGTTTTTTCCAAAGCAGTGTTCTTCCCAAAATGTTCCTGTTCTTTGTTTTATTCCCTGTTAATTCTTTTTTCTGTTCATAGTTTGAGTTTTTTTCTACTTTTCCTTCCTGTTCACCAGATGCTTCTGAGTATTGTTTCTGCAGGGATATTTGCTCATATCCCCACGTCCCTTGGTACCACGTTCACAAAGCTTGCGTAGTGGCCTCTGTTGGAGCAGTAGCTCCCGCTGTTTCAGCTATAAAAAGCATGTGTGCCCTCGGTGCAGGACTGCAGTCATGTCCACCAGCTGCAGTGATGTTTCGCAGTCTCAGTAATTAAAGTACCTTCTCTCCCAGTTCTGCCCATCTTCCTGCTGAAGTACAAAAGCATGACATTCTTCATGGCCCAAAAAAGTGAAGGGAAAAGAATTAATGACAGGCTGCAAATATCAGAAACACAGCTATGTAGAGAAGCCAACACCCAAAAGAGCATTCAAGCATAAAGATCCAGCCAGACCTAGCCTTTCACTATACACTTTCCTGAGAAAAACATTTGTTGTTGACCAAGGGGCTCCAATCCAGTCAGAAATAGGGCATCTAGACAGAAGGATTTGGGGGGGTGGGACTCCCCATTCCCCATTGCCCATGCTGAAGCTGCATCTGACCAGGGGGAGAGGCAGCCTTGCTGTGAAGGCCAGTGATGAGGCTCCTTCAGAAAAAGGAAAGGCCTGGGCTCTGGTTCTTGCTGGTAGCAGTGCTAGACATTTTATCCAGTTACTTGCAGACTGGTTGTCAGCACAGCAGCATTGCAGCAGCCTAGTGAGCCACCCATTTTGGCCAGCGATGATCAACACTGTTCCTTCTGCCTTTTAAATATCTGGACACAGCATGTCCCCAAGAACGTCCTTCAAACTTTCTTGTTCCCCCCTGTGTTTGCTACAAATCTGATAGCCTGCCCCAACACTGTCAACCTCCTTCAACAGACCAAAATGCACCAGTCCAAAAGTAGCTATATGCCTTCATTTATTGCCAGTCCCATCTGGATGTCTTCATTTGTATGAGGTATCTCAGAAAAGCAAAATTCCCCACAGATCAACCACATTTCCAGGTTATGCCTCTTCTTTTTCTTTTTTCCGAATAATTTCTGGTTCCTGTTAAAGTCTCATCCCAGACTGGATAAGCCAGATATGTTTCTGAGGTTAAATTCTCCCTGATGTCTCCAGCTGACAGCTTGAATCTTCCTCTTTGTTTTCACAGCTGTTTATCTGTACCATGAAGTTGAGTTGTGCTGAACAAACCTCACAGAGGAATTCTCTCAGTGTTAACAAACTTGTGTATTAATTAAATGTGGGCAAACTGGCCCACCTTTGCTGGGAAACAGGGTGTTCACAGGCAAGAGTTCATGAGAAACTGATCACATTTTCTGTTGGATGTTCTTAACTAATGTCTTTGGCTGGAACAATTTCCTGTAAATACAGGTGGTACCTGAGGTGGTTTTTCATTCTCTGACCTTTGTCTCCAATTTCCAGCTCTGTAAGTCCTTGCTACAGCAAGCAGTCACCAACCTAAGTTGTTAAAAAGATGCAAGGACCTTGCCTTTCCTGTGTAAGCTCAGCACATGGGGAATTATCCTAAAGAGTGGGTCAAACTTAGGACACAGAATATAAAATTCTAGCACATATTTTCAATATAAGACAGTTAAAGGGGGAAAAAAGCAAACCGAGACATTGTTCCCTTTCACCCAGCTGTATCTGAAGCTTTCCTATGACAGCACTTGATGACTCAGGCCACACTGGTTTTCCTTCAGCTTGTACACAAAAAATAGTAACTGTGAAGATCGCTCCAGAAATACAGCAACAAAATTTAGTTTGGAAATGGAAAACAGTATTATTTTCTGTCTCCTGGAGATCTGCCAATGTATACTCTGATCCTTGTGTAAGGGTAAGTGGTAGGAAAGTGTCTTCTCCTTTAAGGGCATCTGGTCAAGGACCTTCTTCAGTGAGGAAAAGGGATAATAAGAAAAGGATGAAGCCATAAACAAGGCATTTGGGAACTCAAATCTGACCGACAAATGGTAAAGGAGGCAGTGATGGGAACCAAACCTGGCCAATCACACTTAATGATGAGGGTGAGTGAGAGTGTGGGAAGGTTTATCCAGGTGACGTTACCTGATTGGAGACCTTGCCAATTGGGAAACTAAGGGGAAAAGGGGGGAACCAGAACCAAACAGAGACACAGATCTGTCAAAACCCAACCACACTAATTGATGAGCTATCAAGAAACTACTTGCAACACTTCCAGGAAGATCAACCTGGACTTTGCAATGGCTAGGACTGTAAGTCAGGGGAGACCTGAACCAGATGGGGTGTGGGAATGGGTAGAGCTGTACAAGCTTCAGAGGGGAAGGGGCACAGAGAGGAACAAAGAGGAGGGTAGACAAAAAAGGGTAAAAAGGGGGCTGGTCAGATGTAAAACAGGTCCAGTCTGTGTTTGTCTGGCTGAGTCTGACCTTCTGTGGTGGGCTGACCTTGGCTGGATGCCAGATGTCCACCAAGCTGCTCTGTCACTCCCCTCCTCAGCAGAGCAGGGAGGGGAGAAAAAAGAGATGGGGAAAAAAAATTGTGGGTCAAGATAAAGGCAGTTTAATAAAGCAAAAGTCTGTGTGTGGAAACAAAGGGAAAAGCCCAAAAGATTTATTCCCATCAGCAGGTGATGTCTGGCCACTTCCTGGGAAGCAAGCTTCCATGCACGTGGCAGTTGTTCTGGAAGACAAACATCATAAATAACGAATGCCCCCACTTCCTCCTTCTTTCTCTCAGCTTTCATTGCTGAGCAGACATCATATGGTATGGGATATCCCTTTAGTCAGCCTGGGTCAGCTGTCCTGGCTGTGTCCCCCTCCCAGGGTGCTGTGCCAGCACCGCTCTGCAGTAGCCAAAACATGGGTGTGTTACCAACACCTTCCTTCAATACACAGCACAGGCTATGAGGGCTGCTGTGGGGGAAGTTAACTCCATCGCAGCCGGACCCAGTACACCTTCACGGGGTGAGGGAGGTGAGCAAGGGGCTCTGCGCCAGCGGCTGCGGGAGGGATGTGGGTCACAGCCTGGGTGCTTGGTGCCGGCTACTGGGGAAGGCTGTCTGTATCTTCCCTTAACTGGGTGTGCATGGGGTCTCTCTGCATGCTCAGCAGCAAACTTTAAGCTGGACCAGCCGGTGAGTAAAGGGGCCTCAGGTCTCGGGTATCAGGCGGGCGAGGGGTCAGTGCTACTATGCCTGGGGGGACTTGTGAACATGGGGTGTCTGTGGGATGAGTGTGTGAGTGCGTGGGTGTTTGCAGAGAGCTTCAAGCTGCACAAGCTGGCGAGCGGGAGACCTGTGGGGCAGTTAAGGGGGCTGGGCTGCAGACCGGGGTGCTGCACAAGCAGAGGAGTCGTGCTGGTGCTCAGGGGATCCACGAATGCACGTGTGCTTCTGAACCCAGAGAGTGTGATGTGTGTGTCTGCACTAGTGATCTTCCACCTCTGCCAGCCCCAGACGAAGGGACTTGGCTGTCTGTATTTTCCGGGAGTCCTACCTGTGGGTGCTTTTGAAGGCAGTGCATTATCTGGAGGTGGCGGCCACTCTTTTAACATGCCTTTACACCTTGCTTCCCTTCCAGACAGCAGGAAGAATTAGCAATTTGTGCATCTGACTAGCAATTTTCCCAAGTTCATCTTCCCTGTTTATTTAGAGGACGGTTATAGAGAGAGCGGAAAATAACTACCCGAAGCAAGATCATCAGGCCAAGAATGATTGCTTTCCTACAACCTGTTCTGTACGTTTGCGGACCTGTGCATGTTTTTACAGATTCACATACCCATATACTGAATACTTGTACTGAAACAAAGAAGCTCAAGGGTGTATTTCTTAGATAAGATATCTGAAGGATTTTTTTTTTCTTCCTGGTTGACTTACATAAAAATAAATTACTTGGATCAGAACAAAGAGTGGGATGTGATTATCTGATGTGATTGTGGGTAGTTTTGTCTCCAATGCATTCACAGTATAGGTTCAAAGATTCACCTGAAGAGCAGTGTCATGATTTTGCCTCAGCCAGCAGCTGAGTCCCACGCAGCTGCTCACTCACTCGCACCATGGCAGGATGGGGGAGAGAATTGGAAGAGTAAAAGTGAGAAAACTTACCCTCAGTAAGTTTGCAGATAACACCAAGTTGGGGGGAAGTGTCAATCTGCCGGAGGGTGGGATGGCTCTGCAGAGGGACCTGGACAGGTTGGATCGCTGGGCAGAGGCCAACGGGATGAGGTTCAATGTGGCAAAGTGCCGGGTCCTGCACTTTGGCCACAACAACCCCAGGCAGCGCTACAGGCTGGGGGTGGGGTGGTTGGAAAGCTGTGCAGAGGAAAAGGACCTGGGGGTGTTGGTTGATGCTCGCCTGGACATGAGCCAGCAGTGTGCCCAGGTGGCCAAGAAGGCCAACGGCATCCTGGCCTGTATCAGGAATAGTGTAGCCAGCAGGAGCAGGGAGGTGATCGTCCCCCTGTACTCAGCCCTGGTGAGGCCGCACCTCGAGTANAGGGCAGACCTTATTGCCCTCTGCAACTACCTGAAAGGGAGTTGTGGTGAGCTGGGGGTTGGCCTCTTCTCGCAGATAACTAGTGACAGGACAAAGAGGAACGGCTGCAAGCTGCACCAGGGGAGGTTCAGGTTGGAGATGAGGAGAAATTTCTTCTCGGAAAGGGTGGTCGGGCATTGGAACAGGTTGCCCAGGGATGTGGTGGAATCACCGTCCCTGGGTGTGTTTAAAGAAAGGTTGGATGTGGCACTTAGGGTCATGGTTTAGTGGGTAATAGGTGGTGGGGGGACGGTTGGACTAGATGATCCTTGAGGTCTCTTCCAACCTTAATGATTCTATGATTCTATGCTTTAACTTATTCATGATCACAGACACCTTGGGGTGTCCTGCTCCCACGTGGACTCATTCACAGGTCACAGTCCCTTCGACTCAAGTGCACACAGGAGTTTCAGCCTGTCTAGTATAACAGCACAGACACAGCAGCGATGCCCCGGACATCTGCCAGCCCAGGCACATCGCCATTGCTGTTATCAAAATGTCCCCAGGCACAGCACGGTAAGACGATAAGCAGTACAGCACTACTGAGAGCAGTGAAAGCAAAAAGCATCCACTAATGAGCACTAGACTCTACTATACAGTAAGGCAAGCAAGCCCCATGTCAAGCACAGGAGCCTGCCAATTAGTAGCTAAACAGCAATAACAGCTATAAATTCAGTCTCGCACATTCCAATCAAATCTGTCGTTATCTCGAACACTTCAAGTCCCACATTGGGTGCCAAAAAGGACTGTCAGGGTTTTAACCCAGCCGGCAGCTGAGCACCACACAGCCACTCACTCACTCCCCCCATGGTGGGATGGGGAGAGAATCAGAAGAGTAAAAGTGAGACAAAACATGGCTTGAGATAAAGACATAATAAGTAAAGGAAAAGATGTGCACGCAAGCAAAGCAAGACAAGAATTCATTCCCCACTTCCCATGGGCAGGCAGGCATTCAGCCATCCCCAGGACACCAGGGCTGATCACACTTAATGGATGCTTGGGAAGACAAATGGCATCACTCCAAATGTCCCTCTCTTCCTTGTTCTTCCCCAGCTTTATATGCTGAGCATGATGTCATATGGTATGGAATATCCCTTCGATGAGTTGGGGTCAGCTGTTCTGGCTGTGTCCCCTCCCAATTTCTTGTGCACCCTCAGTGTCCTCACTGGTAGGGTGGGGTAAGAAGCAGAAAAGGCCTTGGCTCTGTATGAGCACTGCTCAGCAGGAATGAAAACATCCCTGTGTTACCAGCACAAATCCAAAACACAGCCCCATACTAGCTACTACGAAGAAAAAACACCTCTATCCCAACCAAACCAGCACAGTGTTCTGTTTTGCTTTGGGAACAGGATGGTTAGGGAACCAAATTGTGCAATAGTCCATGTGTGTAGTCAGCTGCTCTCCAACACGGTTTTCATGTCTGTTGTTCTATCTATAGAAGTTTGATCTACCAAATAAAATGCACTGGAAGGCAAATATCGCGTTTTTTTCTATCACACCCCGGTGCTGTTAACTGCAGTACATATACAGCCCTTTCTATCTCTGTCTCCCGCTGTCTTTCTTGAATCCTGTTTATTAGCTCTGCAACTGAACATCAGTAGTTCAGAAAAAAAGCACTAAAAACATATGCCTGTATATTCTGGGTAAACCCTACCTGTATGTTCCTGACAGCTTTACAGTTCTGAATGGAGTGATTTTATCTGATTTTATCTTTACACATATTTTCAGAGATCCTCCCTGTTTCCTAGCATATGGGTGATTTTGAACTCCTTGGCTGTATATGGCCCCCCTCCCAGTAACAGAAAAATACAAGTTTCATGCTGTTTTTCAGGGAAAACATAAAAAACTGTAGAAAATTTTATTTTCCACAAAAAATTGGGAGAACAGAATTGCACAAACTTATGCCTGTTTGTTGCATATCACTATGTTTTATTCATGTTCTACAGTATTCTATTTAAGTTTGTTACAGATCGCTCTCATGCACTATGGAAGTGAATTAGTTTTCTCTTACAAAGTCTAAAACATTCTTGACATTTTTGTTTATAACAACTATTTCTTAGACTGAAGTTCATATAGTGGATGTATGCATTCATTTATTAATCTTACTATGGTCAGTATTGTGCCAGTTCTTTGAATCGCCTAGTCTGTTTGCAGTTCTGCTGGGCATTTTGTTGCGATATGATTACAAATTAAACCCATGGCCAGCAGAAATCAGACAGATCCCTGATGAAATCAAGTGTTTGGTTTTTTTTTTAATCTCCTTTCACCAGGTTTTATTCCCTTTTTGGCAGTACTATTTCAAAGCCTTGTCAGAAGATTTTTTTCTTTTATGAGGGTATGGTTTGATTTTTGTCCTACAAAAACTTAAAAAAAAAAGTTGAGAGGATATCAGTAATATACTTTACAAGAAAGATGTGCTCTAAAATAAAATATTCCCTGCAGTTAATATTTTTATACATTCTTTAGTTCACTGGCAATCCAGATAGATTATCAGAGTACTTTTCACCGCTATAGCAGGTAGTCTTTTCAAGTGATTTCACATCCTTCATTAAAACTAACCACATTTTTGTTCCCATTAATCTTACCAGGAAACTGTTCCAAGCTCTAACCTTGTGAAAATTAGGAACCTTCTAATTTTCCACCTTAATTCAGGTAGGAACATTTTCTATTTCCTGTTTTTGTGTAAACTTTATCTATTGATTTAAAAACCTGAGACTGCTTAAACCATGAACATATTTACAGAGAGAAGTTCCCCTTTCAGCCTTTTCTTTTACCAGACTAGACAAGACCAGCATTTTTAGCCTCTTCTCAGAAGAGAGGATGCTCACTTTCAACTCCTGATGGAATAGCTCCCGTCAGCACCTGTTCCTGGCTGTATTTGTCCTCTTGGGACAGGTGAGCAGTCCAGTGCAGTGCTGCAGAAGGCACCGATCTGCTTCCTCAAAGGATGGTATTGATATTTCCCTCTCTGCTGGATTCAACATACTTCCAATTGATCAGCCAATTTGATACCATTGCCCACAGTCTTGTTAATTAGCACACAGCTCAATAACAGCAAGTTTCCCAACATAATAAATCATAGAATCATAGAGTCGTTTTGGTTGAAAAAATCCTTTAAGATCAAGTTCAACTGCTAACTTAGTGCTGCCAAGTCCAACCACTAAACCATGTCCCTAAGCTCTATGTCTAAGTCTACGTGTCTTTTAAATACCTCCAGGGACGGTGACTCAACCACTTCCCAGAGCAGTCTGTTCCAATGCTGACAACACTTTCAGTGAAAAAAGTTTTCCTAATATCCAGACTAAAGACCAAGTGTTTGTTCTGGCTTCAATTCCTGTGCCATCTTCATCACCCACCACTAATTTATCAAATGTGCCGTAGTTGTTTTTAAGCAGCAGAAGCATAAAACCAACAAATTATATTTAATAAAGGGTTAAATTAACAAAGGTTTGTTGAAAAAAATTGGCAAGATGGGTGCAAATGTAAAATATTTAAAAAAAAATAATTGAAACCTCATTGTTTTGGTTTTGCATGGCAAGGTTTTGGTAGCGAGGGAGCCACAGGGGCGGCGGCTTCTGCAAGAAGCTGCTGGAAGCTTCCCCTGTGTCCGATAGAGCCAATGCCAGCC
>VWZZ01005404.1:95835-127488 GCA_013399095.1 Psophia crepitans | reverse complement strand
CGGCGAGCAGCCGCCCGCAGGTAACGGGAGGAGCCGGGATGGGACGGGCCGGGATGGGTGTGCTGTCAGCGTGGGCCCGCAGTCGGTCGTGACCGAGCGCCGCCGGGGCCGCGGTGGGGCCCCGGTAGCCGCGTCCCTGCCACCGCTCTTGGTGGTCACGGGTAGGCGGAGGGGAAGCAGCGGGTCCCGCTTTGCCAGCTGCAGAGCGACCGGCCGGGCGGCGGGGAGGGGACAGAGTCCCGCTGTGTTCAGCTTCACCACCGCCGCCTCCCGGGCGCTGCGCCGCGTTGTCCCGCCGAGGTGACTCGGTGGCTGTCCCGGGTGCGAGGCCGAGCTTTGCCGTGGCGGTGATGTAGCGGCACGCAGATCGGTTCTGCGGGCACAGCGCCGTCGGGCTGCGTTGGAACCTGTCCCCGGCGCCTGGCGGTGGTTACAGGTGTAACCCCTGGCGTTGTGGCACCCGTAACAAGGTGTCTGCACATTTGGGCACCTGCAGCGAGAGCGGGGCGTGCCTAAAGCAGGCCTGCTCCCCGTACCTTCACAATTGTATGTGTCCGGAAAAAAAATAAAAAACTGGGAATTTCACAGCAAAACTGGGGGGAGCGAAGCCGAGAGGCCAAACAAGGCGTCGGCATCACGGCCTGCACCCCAGGTGCGGGGGCACCTTTCAGCCGAGCGCTGGTGGGAAGGAGCGGCGGCCAGCCGGCCAGGAGCAGAGTTTTGTTGCTGTTGGGGCAGAGTTGTTGCAAGTGAATTATGAAATAAATATTCGGTCTGGTTTACAAGGTACACTTGAAACTGGAACAGCTCCCTAAAACCAGAGGTCGCTGTCTAATAGCTCAGGTCAAAGGAGAACGTGCGGTTCGTTTTTAACAGTATTTATGAAAGGGACGGAAATAGGAAGCATGTCCGTGCATTAAATAAATGCAGAAGTATTCTCCTGAGCTTTCCCCACAAAGGAAGATGCATTTACCTAAAACGCCACTTTGAGCTGGTTGTGGGAACACTGATTGCGTGCCCAGGCTCTTCAGATTCTGCAGATGCATAATGCAGATTCGCTGGGACTGAACTGGGCAGTTTAGATCCGTGCCCAGGGGGAGTGACTGAACTCCGTTGCTGCAGAGGGTGTGCCGCACCGCAGGGGAATTTGGAGGACTGCTTGCTGTTTACCTGATGTGGACTAGTAGCAGTGAAGATGGTAATCTACCTGCTGATTTGTCCCTTGGTATTTTACATCTTGAGTATCCGGTATTCCGCTTGGTGGCTGATTGTTAGCAAGTAACCCCTGCAAGGAAACTTTTTTCTTTTTTTTTTCCGCATATTAGCAGGAAGGAGGCTTGATAGGTTAAGTACTGTCTTTTGAGATCTGACTCCACCTTTTTTAAGGGCATGCTTTTATTGCTAATAGAATATGCTAGTTTTGAATTGCATTAAGCAATTTTAAGGTAAAACCACAATACCAGTAAATAATTTGTAAAATAAACCTGGCATAATCCAGACTAATCCAGCACAACAGTTACCTTGGCGTAAGACTACGGAACAATGCTATGATGTAGTTGATGTATACAGGCTGCCTAGAAGCAAAAAGCTCATTCATCAGCGCATGAGTGCAGCAAACCCTCAGATGAAAAGAGCAGAATGTGCTTCTGAGTTAAGTTTTGAAAAAACAAGCAGAGTTTTCCTGGTGAGTAGCCCTCAGGTTGGCCATATCCTTCAGAGACTTCATCATTTAAGCAGAAACTTAGGGTTTTAATCAACAAAAACACGATGAAGGAAATTCTGATAGATGCGGCTGTTTATTAGCTGAATGAAAATGCTGGTTATGTTGGTAACAATGAACTAATACTATGTCCTTAACTTATTACACTGATGCAAACAGACGGTGCTGGCCTACAGGGGAAGAATGAAAGTAGAAGGGGAATTCTGAAGCGTGTTTATTATGCTTTCCTCTGCAACAATACAATGAATTTTTTTTTTCTTAAGTCTTAGTAGGGCTTTCGGTGTGCTGGGAGTGTAATACATATCTCAAGGCTGAGTGTGTAACAAGGAGATGCCCAGCCATCTTCATCTTCTGTTGTAGGACATGGTTTTCCTTAGAAAAGCCAGACAACCTAACAGCAGTTGTCTGCATAGCTGAACACCCCCTGCACTTCCTATGGCTGGGTGTTTAACATGGCTGCGTTAGATAGGCCTGTGACTCATCAGTGGAGCTGGGTGCTTGTGCATGGGAACTCTCAGTCTGCGTTTAAGTCTCCTGGAAGAGGAGTTCCCTGGCCAAGGTTATAGTAGTAGTAGAAAAATATTTGGAGACTGTGATAGTAGTAGAAGTGCTTTTTCCACATTGAAAGCCGGATTTCCAAGGGGATGTGTTGTCATGGTTTAACCTGGCTGACAGCTAAAACAAGCACGTAGCTGTTTGTTCACTCTCCCCTCTTCCCAGTGGAATGAGGGAGAGAATTAAAAAAAAAAAAAAAAGAAAAAGAGGTAAAACCTTTGCTTTGAGATAAAGACAGTTAAATAGGACAGAAAAGGAAGATAATAATGATAAAAGAATATGCAAAACAAGCGATGCACAGTACAATTTTTCACCACCCAAAGCCAATACTCAGATAATTCCTGAGCTGCGACCCCACCTCCTGGCCAGCTTCCCCAGTTACATGCTGAGCATGACACCATACAATCTGGAATGTCCCTTTGGTGAGTTGGGGTCAGCTGTCCCGGCTGTGTCCCCTCCCAGCTCCTTGTGCAGCCCCAGCGTCCTCGCTGGTGGGGTGGGGTGAGAATCAGAAAAGGCCTTGGCTCTGTCTCAGCACTGCTCAGCAGTAATGGGTATGTGTCTATATTATCAGCACTTGCTTTCAGCACAAATCTAAACCAGAGCCCCGTACTAGCTACTGTGAAGAAAATTAACTCTGTGCCAGCCAAAACCAGCACGTGTGTGTATCATTTTTGCAGCTGAATTCCTGGGGTGTGTGATGGTCTTGTCTTGTTCTTTTATGGTTCAGATTATTAGCAGTCATAGCAGTTCATCTGTCTGGCTGCAAACAAAAGCAAATTAGATGATAGAAAGTGCTGTGTTTAGGTATGTATTATAATGACTTCTCAGCTATAATAAAAGTGAAGAATAGTCATAAAATACGTAAAATGATATTTAGCTTTTAATATCACAGCAGTTTTTTAAATGTCCGTCTTGTACAAATTACTGTGTGGTGTATTTTTTTTAAGATAGTGATCTAGGTCTGTCTCTGCTCTGAGTACAGCATACCACCTTGTGGAGATTTTTATCATAAAGATTTTAAAAGCTCCGTGGAATGGTATGAAACCTCTGAGCCCTGAGGAAATAAAAAGTCGTCATAAAGAGAACCTGTAAGAGTGCACTAAATACAGTGTGTAGTGCTTACTCCTTATTGCTGTGAAATCATTTAAGTTCATTTCACTAAATAGTTAAAAAATGAATAGCTTTAAATTTTACCCCTAATCTTTGTACTCCCTTCATTTGTAAATTGAACATTCTTTTTGTATTGAAGATCTTTCGAGAATTTCTGATAGAACCTCCTACGTAGAGTTGCTGTTACATGCGCTAGTTTAAGCTTGTTTTAATAACTTTGTTAAGGAAGTACTGTCACGATATGGCAGTGGTACCGGAGAAGTATGTGCTGACTTTCTTTTGGAGGGACGAACGAAAGCGGGTGAAGGCAAGCGCATCCAAACCTCTCCACATACGCTGTGTGGCTGCTGCCGCTTAGAAGAAGGCCGGGCAGGTAGCAGGGACAGAATTCTTCAGCCCCTTGCTGCTTGGTGTTAGCTGGTCTGTCGAGCTCCCTGCCAAAGCCAGCCTGTGGGCAGTCTCCCCTCCAGTAGTCTGACAGGAGGAGGAACCGGGCTGCGTATCTCCAGCGCCTGGCCCGCCAGAAGCGCGCAGGAGACACGGATGCTTGCTGACCCAGCTGTGCTGCCCTGCGGGGAAGCATGGCAGTGGATGGAGCCCCTCTCTGACAGCAGTTTCCCATTTCTTCCCATGGCGTGTGCTTGCTGCTCTTGCAGCCCAGGCCGGGTGCCAACCTCTGCCTGCCTAAATTCCATGCCGTAGGACTGGGCAGTGCTCCTAGCCCTCTTCTAGTCCCACCCCCATGGCTGTACTCTGCTTTAATACAGGCCAGGTTTGTTTGATTCAGAACAGATTGAAGTGAGGCTTTAGGTGATTAAAGAGGTCCATTCTAGAAGGAAATGCAGCTTTCAGGAACACACTGAATTCTTTTTATGTGCTATTCTTCACCCTTGGCACAGACTTGCTACTCTGAGTCCATTTTCCAGGGTACAGGCTGCCTTTTTGCCAATTCTTTTTTAATGGTGTGTAGCCATAGAGTCCTACAGAAGCGTTCTCGGGTAGCGCAGATTTATCTGATCTTTCTTCCCTTGTCTTCTCCTTCAGTGGTGGTGAAAGCTAAGGAGAATCCGTTTTTTACATTTGTGAAGTCACCAAAGCTGCTCCCCTTTCTGGGTAGCTCAGATGGGGCGTGGGGCCGACGTAAGGCAGGCACACCATCTTCCCGGTCAGGGGCCTGGAAGGGACTGGTTTGTTAGCGTTGTATCTGGATGTCTTTTAACAGCGTAAATGGTGAGTTACCCACTTGGCATGAACCCACAGCAAAGTTCAAAGCGTTGTCTCTTTTGGCCTACTGAAATGGCTTAAAATTACTTCCGTATGTTGTATCACTTTGGCATTATAAGGATTTATTTGGTTTTCACTGAAATAAGCAGATTTTCAAAAGATACTTTTACTTAGTTTTTTTCATAGTTTATCTCTTCCAGCTTTCAATTTGTGCTTTCAATCTGTATTTCGGTGTCTAAATGATGTTTAATGGGCACGTGTAATTTGAATGATCTGTCTGGTTCTTTAAGTCGCTGTTGTCTCAGACAGCTGTACCACTGAGTCTGCGCTGTGGACTCGCCGGACCCTGTTCTGTTACACGCCATTATTGCACTTCCAGTGAAATTCTGCTTCTCGGAACAGTGGTGCTTCTGTGTATACAGTAATGCCTCATGGCCTCTGCCAGAGTGAGAGAAGGAGCTTTGGTGTTGCACAAGATACAAACTTCACTTTAACGAGTGACTCATTTTTATGTCTCTGAAACGTCCCCTTCCGCAGTTTATTGATGTAATTTTTGCTGTTGGATGGCGCATTGCTCAATGAACAGGTGGGACATCTGCATATAGATACATATATAATCCTTCTCTATATACTTTAAAAATAGATTTTATTGAATATGTAACTACTTCAAACTTGTATTTCCTGAGCACTTTCCTTAGGTTGTGTTGTTCAGGAGCATTTATATAGCAAACAAGATAGTCTGGTTTCAAGCTAGTATACAAGTATTTCTCAGTTTGCATGTGTTTGGCCCTGCTGAGATTTGTGAAAGATGTGCAGTGTGGTGTGTTTTGACTTGGGGAAGTTAATGTACGGAACAGGACAAGTTAGACTTGTAGACACAAGCAAGCATTTTCTGTTTAGATTGATGTTTTTGAAGCAGAACTATATCATATGTTGTGTGCAACTAGTGGATTAGTTCTGTAAGTTATCTTCCTTAGTCATAGAAGGTACACCTAGGCACACTTCTTCCTGTGACTTTGAAAAAAAAAAAAAAATCAGCAGAAAACCCCCCGTTATTTCTTAGCAGTCTGAAACCAAGCAGCAACTATTTGCAGTAAAACAAAAGTCTTTCAGTGGTGTTTGGTTTTTAATTTCCTCCCACATCTCTTTCCTTCCTGTCCTCTATGTAAGTTTGCTGAAGATGTAAATGTCTCCAAAACTTAAATAAAATTAAAAAGATAATTGCACATTAAGAAGATATTTGATTATATATATATACACACACACACATATACCCCACTGTAGTCACACCTGACGAGGTCTTTGCCACCAGTGTGGCAGCAATAGTTAGTCTGGGCTGTTTGTGAATAAATATTCACATTTCTCTCAGGCTTGTGTATGTTGGTTATAAACTGATGCAGGTGTGGGTTTGCTAAGGTAAACTGTGCAGTTGCATTCCCATGTCTGTTCTTTGTGAAATGCTCAACTTCTGGGTCACCCTGTGGGTATCCTTGTGCTTGCTATTACCCCCTGCTTTACTCCTACCTTTGCTTTCCAACATTGCAGTTCTTCGTCCTCAAAATCCAGGCATGCTGAATTTCTTTTAGTAATCGGGGAGGCAGGGGGGAGTGTAAATCTGACTGGCCTACCTTCACCTTTTATTCCTTCATTCTCTGGACATAAAGCTGCTGTCTGAAGTTCCTCTTGTGGACGCATGCGTTGTGGAACAACAATTACGTTTCTGTATTTCTGTGAAATGAAATGTTCTTGCTGATGCTCTGTTGCCTTTCTGTCAGCCAGTGTTGCTGTCTGACAAGACAAGGTGAACGGGGCTAACTGGATGGAAATAACGGCATCTAAACTGGAAGCCAACTAGAATTCGTTCGATATCCTGTATCATGCATCACGATGTGATTTGCTGATCAATTTTCTTTTCGCTTTTTTCCACTTGGTTTCTCACTGTTTGAATTTTCACCTTGAGCGTTAAATTAGAAACAGTATTATGTTTAAAGATTATCATTGTGACACTAGCAACTATCACCTTCCTCCAGTTGTGCTTGCTGAACAACATAGAACAGTTAGTAACCTATTGAAAAAAATAATGTTTCATTATGGGTTAAGTAAAACCATATCATAAGTATAAAAGTACTATGACGTTTCAACTGGCAGTATGCAGAAATAGCATCTATGAAGATTAAACATTAGCACTTTGAAAATCTGCAGTGTTCTTTATGGTCTGTAGTCTTAATGCTGCAGCAAAATGAGCCTGGGGTGTTCCAGGGCTCTGTCTCTGCACTGGCACAAGATGGGGAACTGGCCAGAGGAGAAATTATTAGAAGCCTGATAAACAGCCCAAGTAAAGGGGCTGTGAGCTGGACCATGACGACCATTGGAGTGGGGGGCATGGAAGCACAGGCAGGGGGGATAACAAACCTGAAGAGAGGGACTAGAATTGTTTGGCCAAGGTATTGAAAGTAGAATTTCCATGGATGATCACAAGCTGATGCATTTTCCGTGGCTGTTTTGAGGTTCTTTGGTCTGAACTGTTGCAGTGCATGGTTTGGGTTGGAAGGGACCTCAAAAGAGGACTTCTGAGGGGTTGGACTAGTTCCAACCCCTCTGCCATGGGCAGGGACACCTTCCACTAGACCAGGTTGCCCAAAGCCTCATCCAACCTGGCCTTGAACACTTCGAGGAAGGGGGCAGTTTCTCTGGGCAACCTGTCCCAGTGCCTCACCACGCTTACGGTAAAGAGTCTCTTTCTAATATCTAACCTCAATCTATCTTCTTTCTGCTTAAAGTCGCTCCCCCTTGTTCTATCACTCCCTGCCCTTGTAAACAGTGCCTCTCCAGCTTTCCTGTAGGCCCCTTCCTTTAGGTACTGGAAGCTACAATTAGGTCTCCCTGGAGCCTTCTCTTCTCCAGGCTGAACAATCCCAACTCCCTCAGCCTGTCCCCACAGGAGAGGTGCTCCAGCCCTCTGATCAACTTTGTGGCCCTCCTCTGGACTCGTTCCAGCAGCTCCATGTCTTTCCTGTACTGGGGACCCCAGAGCCAGATGTAGTACTCAAGGTGGGGTCTCACAAGAGTGGAGTAGAGGGGCAGAATCAGCTCCCTCGACCTGCTGACCACACTGGTTTTGATGCAGCCCAGGACACGGTTGACTTTCTGGGCTGCAAGTGCACATTGCCAGCTCATGGTGAGCTCTTCCTCAGTCAACGCTCTGAAGTCCTTCTCCTTGGGGCTGCTCTGAATCTGTTCTCCACCCAGTCAGTGGTTGTGCTTGGGATTGCCCTAGCCCACCTGCAGGACCTTGCACTTGACCTTGTTGAACTTCATGAAGTTCAACCTGTCAAGGTCCCTCTGGATGGAAGAGCAAAGAATTAGATTTCATGGAACTGTGGAGGAGTGACTTGATAGATGCATTTTAATTCTGGTTGGTTGCTCAGCATTCACAAGTCCTTCCCGGTATTACACTTCCATGCCACTCCTCTCCCAATCTATACTTGTGTCCGGTGTCCCTCTGTCCCGTGTGTAGCATCTGGTATTTGTTCTTGTTAAATTTCATGCCATTGATGATTGCCCAGTGCTCCAGTTTATCTAGTTCTCTCTGCAAGGCCTCTCATCCCTTGAGATATTCAACAGCACCTCCCAGTTTAGTATCATCAGCAAACTTGCTAATGGTGCATTCAACTCCTGCATCCAGATCATTGGTAAAAATATTGAACAACTCCTAGTATTGAGCCCTGAGGAACACCACTGGTGACTAGTTGCCAGCCAGACGCATCCCCATTTACTACAACTCTAAGCCCTGTCGAGCAGCCAGTTCTTCATCTTGTGCACCAGGTACCTTCAGTTGGACAGTTGGACAACTTGTCCAGGGACAGTGTCAAAAGCCTTACTAAAATTCAGAAAAGCTACATCTACCACCTTCCCTTCATCTACTAGGTGGGTTACCTTATCATGGAAGGATATTAGTTAAACAGGACTTGCCATATGTCAACTTGACTGCTCCTGAGGACTGTATTGTTCTTTAAATGTCTTTCAGTAACACCCAGTATGATCTTCTCTGTAATTTTTCCAGGTACCAAGGTTAGACTGACAGGTCTGTAGCTTCCTGGGTCTTCCCTCATGCCCTTTTTGTAAATTGGAGTAACACTGGTGACCTCCCGCTGACTCCCAAGATGATCGAGAGGGGTCCTGCTGTAACATCTGCTAGCTCCTTCATCAGGCCCTGTGAACTTTTGAACATTCCACTGATACAACTGGTCGCTTATGATTTCAGCATCCAGAAATGAGAAGTCAGTGTTCCTGCACTTGGGGTCCTCTGACTGAGAGGACCAGGCAACCCAAGATCTATCAGTATTGTCAAAGACTGATGCAAAAAAAACATTGGATGCCTCCGTTTTTAATTCATCTCTATTAGTCAAATGAACAGCTTCAGCAAGTATTGGTCCAATGTTTTCCTTAGACCTCCTCTTGCTATTAGCATACTTAAAAAAGCGCCTTTCTTCTTGTCTGACACAACCCTGGCTAGATTCAACTCGAGTTCAGCGTTGGCCCTTTGTGCCTTCTCCCTGCGTATGCAAACCACAACTCTGTAAAAGAGGAGAAAGCAAAATGGTATGTAATTGCATAACATGTAGCTTCTACTGGCATATTCTGGTATTTGATTTTCCACTCTTTTGTTAAGTGTAGTTTTATTTGTATAATAGTACACAGCAGTAAAATTCTGTAAGACCTACTGCACTGTGTCTTAAAACTGAATATTTGAAGTAACATTTGTGTGCATTGACACCTCTTCTGCCAACTTGTCACCTTTTTTTTTCTTGTGGTTGAGAATTTGATGATTGTGTTCCTTTTTTCCAATAACTGAAATACCACTTTTGTACATATTAAAACATAACTAAACCACAGCACCATTTGCAGAGCGCTGTATGTTACGTGTATCAAATCTTCGTGGTTAATGGCATATCTCAGCCTCTGCGTTACTTTCTGTAGAGTGTTACCTTTGTGGTCTTGTAGAAGATGTGAAAAATGTTTACTTTCCCTCAGTATGTCACAGAGTGATGTTGGAGCACTTGCATGTGAGTAGGCAACAGACTAGAGCAGGTCAAATGAGAGTTACCTGTCAACATTTCACAAAAGCTATATTAAGAGAATATTAAAAATGCCAAGCCAGGCACTGAGAAGCTAAGAAGTAGCAATTAAAATCAGTTGAGTAACCTTCATCTTTTTCTTCTTCTGAATGCTGCGGGACGGCATTCAGCAGTTACAGATCACGCCATTTTCCTTCCCCTCAGCTGTTTCCCTGATATCCCTGTTGCTGTGGGTGCTTAGAACAGAAGCTTTCTGTATGAGGAAACTATCGTGCTGCGGTTTGCTTTTTTATTGCTTACTACGTTATCCCTGATCTTGTTTGCTAAATGTACTTCAAATGCTTTCCTGTATATGGAACCACGTTTCAGAGTTCAAATTCCTCAGAAATGTTAGTAGTTTCTTATTACTGTCACAGCTTTCTGTGATGATAAACATAGCTGGAGTGGTAAAAATGGCATTGTCAGAAATTCGCATATAATCCAGGCTTTCCCCAGGAGGCCTGGGGCTGAGTCAGGACGCAGTAGTGTTCAGTAAGACCCCCCTGGAGCACAGACCCTGATTCAGTTTCTGAAGAGCAAGAGAAATTTGCTGGAGCTGGGCTGATCTCCTCTAACATCTGTAAATTTGTATCATCTGTCTTGGTGGTACATCTGTATAGTACCAACATAGGGGTATAATCATCACAGCTTATGAACTCGATAGGGTCTAGCTGATGAACTTGCTTTCAGCAGGCATGGGTTATCTGAGGTTGCAAACAGGAAGAAAGCTGTCTCTGTAGGGGAGAAGAATGATCAGCTTGCATGGCTAATGTGTTCATGCTGGTGACAAACTAGTCCTTTCCGGGGGGGAAGGTATTTGTGTTTATGTATGTCTAATTTTTAATCATTTTAATAATTTTTTAATAATTTCTAGCGTGTTGCCTTTTCCAGATAACTTAGAAATATATTTGGCTGTTTTTTATCTTTGACTCGGTCTGTTTATCAAAGTCCAATTGTTCTATTTCTTCTAGTGCCTTCACCAACAGAGATTGTAGTAATGTCCAACAATTTCAAGAGTGTCTTACATTGGCAGTACCCACCTATGTCTGAAACTCCTCATTTTATTGTGGAAATCAAACCTTACAAGTAAGTTCTTATTCTTTTTCTCATTTCCAGTAACTGATACTCTCTAGAAGCATATAAAAGCAATCAGTCCGTGGTAAATGACTGTTTTGTATGTGGTGAAGTCATGTAGGATGGAAGTTGCCAAAGGCAAAAATCTGTCAAATAACAGGATGGTTGGGGTTGGCAGGGACCTCTTGAGGTCATTTGGTCCAACCCCCTGCTCTAGCAGGACCACCTAGAGCAGTTTGCCCAGGACCACGTTCAGGTGGCTTTTGAATGTCTCCAGGGATGGAGACTCCACAGCCTCCCTGGGCAACCTGTGCCAGTGCTCAGTCACCCTCGCAGATGTTTTGTCACGGGCAGTATATTGTACGATATTATGCAATTGAAATTGTATTAACTGTTACTTGATCTGTTTTACAGTTTAGGTTACTATAAGATCATCTCATCTTGTGTGAACATTTCAGCTCATGTTTGTGACTTCTCAAGGGAAATATCTGATCCTTTAACTTCTCACTGGCTTCGAATTAAAGCTGTTGTTGGGTCACAACATTCTGAGTATGTTGAGACAAATGAGTTCATTTTGCAAAAGCATGGTAAGTTCCATTGTAAACTAAACGTTATAATTTTTCCCAAAATTTTAAACTTATCCTTTTTGCTGTATTATTGTATCTCTTCTGAGAATATCATAAAGTTGGGAGTCAGGAATGAAATGAAGCATGATGGTTGCTCACTAGGGACTTCTATAGTTCTGCCTCCTTAGGGACTTGTTAGCCTTCTCACTGTGGTATCTGAATATTTTTTCTAAACTTCTAAAGGCAAGAAAGTGGTGCTGACAGTGCAGTTTCTGCAGCCTTCCCATTTTCTTACCTAGTGTCCCAGACACCACGTTAGGGTGGGAAAGTGTCATTGGCAGCTGTGGACCTTTAGGCATCACTGAAGCAGTATTCAGGTGGTTGGAGATGCCTTGCTTGATACTATAATGCTGTGTACTGACAGCTTTGGGTTTCTAGATGCTATCTTGAAGCTATGGGAGTCCACTGTACCTGGATAACTAACAGTTACTCATTCTTCATGTAAATTCTTTGGGCTGCTTCAGGAGAAATCACCGTTTTTCATATCAATATTGTCAAAGTAAATTGTGTGCCTAGACTCCAGGCCAGCCTGTCCAAAACAGCAGGGCAGGCCCCAACATTGCATGGGCAGTGCAAAGCACACACAGCAGAGTGAGAAAAGACTGAGACACTTCCTCTCACACTTGCTCCATTCTCAACGTTTAGCTTTCAGGCAGGACATTGCCCATGAGATTCTCCCTGGCGTGGTCTGTGCTTTAGACAGAGCTGGATTTTTGCATTGCTGGAGCTGAAGAAGTGGAGTCCCTCCTTGTTTTCTGCTGTGATTCTCTCACCATCCAATAGTTGCATGACTTGGGATCACTAGTGTTTGACAGATTGTAGTGTTTGACAAGGGGACAGAAGTCATGGTTGTAATGCTCCTTTTGATGGTTTGCAGAAAACTGGTAGCCATGTATGGAGGAGAGCGCCAAAATTGTTGTCCCATTGAACAAGAAACTCATATGTTCTGTCTATTCATTAGACATCAAAAAATCATGTAGGCCATTACCATGGGAAATCAGGCTTCCTTGGTACTGTTACTCATGATGAAATTTGTTTAGATTTTCAAATAGCCTTTGTTTCAGTACAAGTGTTGTTTTTAGCTGAGTGTGATTTATGGTGGCTTCTAGTCAACAGGGTTTTGTGTTCTTTTCTCCTTCACATATATATGTTTAATTGCTTTGGTTTTTTTGTGTTGTCAATGAGCTGAATTTTTATTGTCTTAAGTGTACAGGAAAGCTGGATTGCTTAACAGTGAAATTCTGCATGGACAGTCTCTGTTTCCATTGTAGAAGCAGATTTCATGAATGCTTCCAAATGCCTCTAAGTGTTACAGCACTGAAATAAACATGTAATTCTTCTCAAATCTCTGAATTTTGGAAAGCTAACTATAAATAGCATATTTTATGTTAGAAGCTTTGACCTAGTAGCAACAGTGCATTGTGTTGCAGGAAAAATAGGACCGCCAAAAGTGAATCTCTCAAGGCATGGTGATAAAATCGTGGTTGATATTTACCACCCTGCATTCCCATCTGCTGCGGAGCTTCTTCCTGAGATCAGAGACATTTATTCAGAGCCCGTGTACTTGGTCAATTTTTGGGATCGTAAAAATCAGGTAAGTTCCAAAATGAAAAATTAAAATTACCCGTCTACCTTAAACACATAGACAAGGGGTTCATTCCTGTGACACACAGAGCCAGCAGGTATCAAGAAAACAATTGAATGTAACATAGGACTACTGAAGCCCTAAAATGTCAGGTGCATCACAGTGTGATATGTGACTGGAAGGTCTGAACTTTAGTTGTCCAAATGGACTACTTATAACAAAAATGAGGTTATTGCATTAGCCATACACAAGATAGTCACTGGATCCCATGCTATTGTTTCTGCATACAAGCTTGTGCCCCTTTTGCTTATTTAGATAGATATTTCATTTAAGGATGTTACCTTTCAAGCTATTGATACCACTCGTTTAGCAATCAGTTAAGGTAAACATGAGGAAAATTACAGTAGGTATGTTTATTGACAGTTACCTTTTCATACGCATTCAGCTACAAGTTTTATAAGTGAATTAGAAATGTGAATCTAGACAGCACAAATTTTAGGTGAAAGCATCATGGTCTAATCAAATATAACATCTTAAGGTAGCTCATAAGCTGGTAGCCAAAATTCACACAGCTTTTGCAAGACATATAGATGGTCTGGAGTACTGTGTTCAGGTCCCGTTGGAGCGAGTCGAGAGGAGGACCACGGAGATGATCAGAGAGCTGGAGCACCTCTCCTGTGAGGACAGGCTGAGGGAGCTGGGATTATTCAGCCTGGAGAAGAGGAGGCTTCACGGAGACATAATTGCACCTTCCAGTTCATGAAGTGCGCCTACAAAAGAGCTGGAGAGGGACTGTTTACAAGGGAATGTAGTGATAGGACAAATGTAATGGATTTAAGCTGAAAGAGGATAGATTGAGGTTAGATATTAGAAAGAGATTCTTTACTGTGAGGGTGATGCGGCACTGGAACAGATGGCCCAGAGAAGCTGTGGCTGCCCCCTGCCTGGCAGTGTTCAAGGCCAGGCTGGATGGGGCTTTGGGCAACCGGGTCTAGTGTAGGGTGTCCCTGCCCATGGCGGGGGGGTTGGAACTAGATGGATTTTGAGATCCCTTCCAACCCAAACACTTCTATGATTCTATGTAGGAGCCACATCTAATAGTGTTTTAGCATTTTGAAAGTATCAAAAGGTACTGTAATATTTATATTGTTGTATTGAGTCAGATGATATAATGTGACTTTCATTTTTTGCAGACTAAAGAAGAGTTTGCGGAAGACAACTGTACGGTCTATAAATGTAGCCTCAACATCCCAGTTCCTACTGAAGGTTCCACTTACTGTGTCTCAGCGAAGGGAAGTTTTTACAGTGACCTGATGGTTGGTGCTCCATCAGAAGAAAGCTGCATTCATGTTCCTCTCAAGCAGACACTGAGTAAGAGGATTCTAAAACTTTTAGTAAGAACATACTGAGTCTGACCAGAGATCTGTTCGAAGTCTTTGAGCTGTGGGATGACTTAGATGCTTATGGGAGAATATGAAAAAAGGGAAGGCATGGTTATTCTTTTCCAAATGCACTTTCCTAGTTTGAAGATGTTTAAAGATCATGTATTATTTTCAAGCAATCTTGACTCTTTTTGGGGTGCTTTTGCTGCCTCATTGGTATTACAAAACCTGTTTCCTTTTCACCTGATCTTTGGTGTAATTAACGAATGACAAATGGATCATTCACTGCATTATGTATCTATGATTTTCAGAAGCGTTGCGTCTCCTAACAAATGGCTTTTTGCTCAGTCTCATCACTGAGGAAAATGTATATAGACTTTCTAGAGTTTGAAGAAACTATATAGTTGTGGTCATAAAGTTGAGGTATTGACGTCTTTTTCCTAGTTAAAGTGAACAAAGGCAGCTAGTGACTCAACTCTATCTTTAACCTCTTATAAACTTTGTAATGTTATTTTGTTATGGCCAAAAACTGCGAGAGAAAAGAAATAAAATTGATAAAAGCAGTTGTGTTTATTCTTTTATGCAGAAGAGCAGCCATATGAAGGATGGGGTGGGACATTAGGGAGAGTCAGACTAGTAAAATCGTATGAGTAGTAGTTAACAATTCTGTGTTTTGGAAGATTTCACACCCTAATTTTATTGTACATGGACTATGTGTAATTATTATGTCAGTTAATATACTATCACGTAGAAAACGTACAAATCTGTTCATCCCCATGTGTCATATCTAAGGAACAAAATCAGTTGTAAAATTCCTTTACCTCTATAAAATTGTGTTTATGTAAATTGAAAATATTCTGTCATTCTGGTTTTTATTCAGTTGATATAATGCTTTACAAATTCGGTTTTCTTGAGTGAAAAAAGGTGGTAAATTGATAAATTCACAGATTACAGCTAAGCATTTTGAGCTATTGCAGTTTCTGAAGTTATTCTAAATGATACAGCAGTGGTTTATTTTTCCAAACTTTCCTAACAGATTTTGCTCTCACTTCTTAGGCATGCAGGACATTATCATTGTCTGTGTTGTTATTCTGAGCCTGAGTCTAATTTTAACAGTATGCTGTGGCTGCAAGAAACTAAGGAAGAACAACATAAAGCTACCTAAGTCTTTGGTAAGTTCAGCCTTATGTGTGTCAGATTTTTAATATTCAACAAGGAAACTTTTATAACTATAATGTCTTTTTGCCTGTGTCTGGTTTTGTTTTTTGTTTTTTGTTTTTTTTTTTTACCGTGGTGTCTGTAAGGCTCTGATAACAAGTGAGACAGGACAGTCTCATAAATCCTAAAGGATTTATACCAGTCTGATATTCTAACAGCCTCTGTAACCAGATGCCTTGCATTTTTTTAGGGCTAGACCTCAGTCTCTCTTTAACTGAAGTAGCAGTAGTTGGTCTAGTTTGGGAACTTAGTTCTTAAAAACTCCATGAGAGTGGACATAGACAGGTTTGTATTCCTTCTAGTAGCAGAGACGCACAATCACAGAATCGCTGAGATTAGAAGAGACTTTCTGAGATCATCTAGGCCAGCCCTTTTGCTCAGGAGGTGTCAGCGAGAGTGAGTTGCCCAGGACTGTGTCCAGTTGGGTTTTGAATACCTCCAAGGAAGGAGACTCTACAACTGCAATGGGCAACTTATTCCACTGTTGAACAACCCTCACAGTAAAAATTGTTTTCTTACATTCCGATAAAATTCCATGTGTCTCAGTTTGTGCCCATTTCCTCTTGTCCTGTCACTGGACACCTGTGAGAGTCCTTCGTTACATGGTAATAGATTGTGGTGTGGCTAGGTAAAGTGATGTGCTGAGTAAGGGGTGGGAAGGAGTAATAGTGCTGTAGGAAGAGAGAACAACAACTAGGGTAAATCTGTTCTCACACTGAGCAGTCACAGGGCAGAGAGGTCAGCAGCTGCTCTGCCTTAAAAGCTCCCTGTCGCCATCCTTAGGAAACAGAGTGGATGGTCCTTAAAGAGCAGCAGCACTCCTTGCTTTCACATCAGAAAAGAGCAGTGTCTGAAAAGTACTACTACAATGTCCTCCTGATGTCTCATTACTCACAGCAACTGAACAATAGGCAGTTCTGGAAAGCCGTTTCAACTGCTGCTATGTGAGGCAGCAGTAAATGGTAATTGTCTCAAGAGCGTATCTCATCAGTGGGTGCAGGATATCTCATAAGACTTGCAGAGAGAAGAAGCAATGATCCTCAATTTCATGTTCTTCAACTTCAAGACCCTTTAAAGTGACTCCTTCATAGTGAAGGGGTAGCTCAGTGCTTAAGGTGCCCCTGGAGCCTGCTTTCTTTGGAATAGAATATTAGGAGGTGAGATTGTTCTGACTAAATGGAGATATCCAGCAAAGCTAGCTAAGTCTCTTTGTAGTAAGCAGTAATCTAGTCCCTCAACTTTTGCAGCACAAGGCGAGTCACTCTAAAATCATATGCACACCTTGTCAGCCAAAACACTTTCTATGGACTGTGATGGAGCCATGGGACTAGTTCAGAGAGCGCTGTTCTGTTGACTTTAAAAAATCAGACAAGAGTAATCTGTCTGCTGGAATCTGCAGCTAGACCTCAATATTAAAACACACAGGCCTGTAGAAAAAGTGAGACACCACGGGTTTTTTTCATCTTCATACCATTATGTAATTGTCCGAATTGAATTGAATTGAATCTCTGTTTGAGATTCAACAAGGGCAAGTGTAGGGTCTCGCACCTGGGAAAGAAGAATCCCATGTGCCAGTACAGGTTGGGGACTGAGCTGCTGGAGAGCAGCGTAGGGGAAAGGGACCTGGAGGTCCTGGTGGACGGGGGGATGACCATGAGCCAGCAATGTGCCCTGGTGGCCAGGAAGGCCAATGGCATCCTGGGGTGCATTAGAAGGGCTGTGGTCAGTAGGTCGAGGGAGGGCCTCCTCCCCCTCTATTCTGCACTGGTCAGGCCGCATCTGGAGTATTGCGTCCAGTTCTGGGCCCCTCAGCTTAAGAAGGACAGGGAACTGCTAGAGAGAGTCCAGTGCAGAGCCACAAAGATGATCAAGGGAGTGGAACATCTCCTTGCACCATCTTCAGGCATTCCAGTTTGTCCTGCGCTAGATTTTTTTTTTGTAGGATTTGTAATAAGGTCTTACCATCTTTAAAAAGAGCTTGGCCTTAATCTATTGATATGCTGCGGCCATCTCCCTCTGCTTTAACTTCACTGACTTTTTTTCAGTGCTTTTATGTTTAAATGGTGGGAAATACTTCAGTGGGTAGAAAACAGCCACTCAGACTCATTGAAAAGCATCGACTTTCATTTTTAGCTCATACTTAAGTCAACTTTTCTGCTCTCTGCTGGTGCTTTTCTACACAGGAGTGACAAGGCTGTGTTCTGTCATTGTAGAACACTGGTGTTCGCAAAATACTTCAGAATTCCTTTGTGACTCTGCCTTTCTTGGTTGTACAGTATATATTTTTGATTTGGAGAAATTGTAATTATTCCTGTAAATTTTGCCTGATATTTGTCACAAATGATTGTCATCTTACAAGAGAGAAACTGCTTCAAGTGAAGGTTTTGGAAAGATTTTTTTTTGTTGTTTTCCCCGTGAGCGTCTGTAGGGTAGTGACATAGTCTCCTATTTATACATTGACTCAGCATTACTTTGTTGTGGAACCATGCAAAGGCCATGCAGATTTTGTCAAGGTCCTAATAAGATTTGCAATGGACTTTTCAAACTCCCCTCCATAAATGTGCACCTGAAAGCTACTGGGAATTCATAGGTAGAAAGCGCTTAGAAAAGGAAGTTAAGAAAGAAACTGCTGATTACCTTAACTGTTACAGATTCCTTGGCGTACGTTTATATGTATCCTTGAGCCTGGTTTCTACCGGTCTACCTACCTTGCCTGTAGAGACAGTGAAAGACCTGATATCTTAGGTGCTCTTCTTGGAGAGAGGAAGATACCTGAGCACCTGCACTTGCCAGAAAATACTGCCGACATCCAGCTTAAGCTCACTGGCTGTCAGTTTCCTAGCATTAGATAATGTCCACGGAAAATCAAATACTAACTTACCTAGAGTAAACACTTTTCTTCAAATGGCAACGTGTCTTAATTATGCTTGTTACTTGAAATACTTTGAATGGCATTCCAGTTAGTGTAGTAAGCTGTGTTGATTCTTCTCTTTGAAGCTGGAAATAACTGCTTCAGTTGCTAAATTGTCCTACAGTCATGACTCAGTGACTCTTAAAGAACCTTTGGTACCAGGAAACTCATGAGGGTTTTTTTTTCTTCTGATGGTTTCCTTCTTTGAATGGGAATAGGAGTGTCTTCGCACTGTCTTGCTTCGGTCAAAAACGCACCCAAGATAAAAATAGCTTTCCTTTTGAGAGCAAATCTCTTTGATGTAGTTGCATAGAGAGTACATATGTTATCCTCAGGGTCTATCTCTAAGTGTTGCCACCCAGCTGCATGAGATGCGGAACCTGTGTAGAGTACAAGACATTCCCTTAATGCGTTTCAGGGCTGTGATTTTTGGAGCCATGTGAAAAGCCTAAAAGGACAGAAGCAAGAACTCGTTGGTTTTTAATCTCAGTATAGTATGTGCTGGTATAGGGAGAGATGGGAAGCTGTAAATGCAGCTTTTAGCCACATTTTAATTCACATTCTTGAAGTATTGCCTCTTACACAGAGAATTATCTTCTCTTGTCACTTACTGTGTGACTACTGGAGTCAGGTTTTTGCTACCCCTAAAAAAACTACAGATGCTGGTCCCTTCAAGGTCAGTGTCAGTATAGCATATGTATCCAGTATTTTTTCATATATTTATATAAGCAGGTTTTCAAAAGGTACATGAATCCTACCAGCTGTTCGTAATGTTTTCAGTATGTATGCATTATTGATTGCATGCTGGCTTCTGCAACTATCTTGTAAGCATCTGCTTCTTACGGATGGGTGATTTCCATACATACTTATGGAAATTACTCTGAATGTTCTTTATATAGTGGTCTGACTGCTTCCACAGTACAGAAGATGAACATCCAGAGAGAGTGATGGCTGAATGGCAGCTCAGTTGTACTGTGTTATATTCTCAGTGTCAGGAGCCACATTAATGCTCTTTTTACTGGTTTTGCAGTGGTGGTCCATGATTCCCAAGGGGATCACCTCACCTTAGTGGTGCTAACACAGCTGTTTGTAAAACACAGATTACACATAACTGCTCTCCAGGGAGTGTTTGTTTGCTTTGTGGGGGTGTTTGGTTGGTTGGCTTGGTGTTTGGTGCTTTGGTTTTTAAACTCCAGTAGTTTCATTGGTGGAACATATACCACAGCACCATAAGCAGATATGGGGGCAAATGAGGGGAAAGGTATGAGACTGAAGTGAGAGGTAAGGCAAGTTCTAATGAGGTCAGCATGCTAGGAAGGTATGAATGTAAAGATTAACAGCCTCACAACCTTTTCTGATCAAGGAAGATTCTTGAAAAGCACAGTCGGATTTGATAAAAGCACAGTCTGGTTTTGATAACACTCTCGGTTCTTACACAAATACAGACTGGGAGGTTCTTTTTGCCTATGTGTAGCTTTTCCTAAACAATAATGTTGTTCTCCCCCTTTTCTCTACGGACATCCCTTTCTTCCAAGTTTGCCTTACTCGGTATTTCCAGTCAGATTTTTGAGATACCTTGTAAACAAATAAACAGTGATTGTGTACATTTTATTAAGAGTTTAGTTTATAATACTTGATACTGTGATACATGTATATGGTGAATTATGAAATGCAGACAAGGGCGCTATTAGTCAAGTAACCCTTTTTCCACGTGCTTTCTGTTAACTTCAGGGAGCACCATCATACAGCTGAAAATTTACCCTACTTTGGTTTTCATACATATTCTTGAAAACACCTTTAAAACCAAAATCAGATCAGAAGAATCTAAATGCTGTGAAGGAATGTCCTAATCATTTAAAACAAGCTGGAGCCTGGCTATTGAAGGAATTAATATGTTCTTCCTGAGTAGGGGTTTCAAAGTGAAACATTAATGTTTTGTCGCAGCATTGAGGGAGTGCTTAGTGGCACAGGAGAAATAATTAGGAAGACTTCAGCATAAGTGTGGCTACTGGGTGTGCATAAAGGTTCCCATGTCACTTCAAAGAGCTCTTACCTCCCTGTTGAGGCAGCTGCCACAAAATATTACAGTCATTACAAGTTACTCATTAGCTATAGAGTGTGAAAGGTTTCCCCAGCTAGTTGGAAGAGTATTACAACTTCTCCTTCCTTTACTGGTTTCCTCTCCATTGCGAACTTCCAACGACTTAAAATGTGGTGGGTGACGTGAAATGGATTTGGTCCATGCAGTGTATTTGCACATAGAAAGCATTTTTGAGAACTCGCATGATAGTGTTAATGAAACAGCTGAAGTCATAGATATAGGCTAATGACCTTGCCAGATTCCAATTTTGCTCATTTCTGTTGGGATTGGTTGTAATGACATTAAATTTGCATTATGAACTTGTATCTTTTTTTTAACACCTAAACTTTGACAGAAGATAAAGCCAATAAAAAGTAGATTATGTGGAATTAAAACTGATTTTTGTTCTTCCGTTTAAGGTCAGTGTGATAAGAAACCTGAACACAGACAGCATTTTAGAAGCAAAATCAGAGGCAAAATACATCTCTGTAATAAGCTTCGTGCCAGGCCAGTCAGCGTTGCCAATGAATGAAGGAGTAACCCTGCTGGAAGTTGAACCAAAAGAAGAAACTGTTAGTCCTGAGAATTCCAGTGAAGAAACATCATCTGTTCCTCCCCCAGAGGCACCAGCCGAAGCGGAAGAGATGTCTGTGCAGGAAAGCACAGAGGAGGTATCTTCTGATGATGAACAGAATCACAAAGGAAAAGAGAGTTATTTCATTTCTGAGAGTAGCCAAATGGATATATGCAGTAACTCTTCAGGTCCGGAGGTTTCTGCAACAGAAAGACAACAAACAGTCATTCCAAGCAGCTGTCTCAAGTTTTCTGGCTATGACAAGCCTCATGTGCCATTAGATATGTTGATAGATGTTGGTGAAGAACAGCCTGTGATTGCTTATAGGCTGACTGAGTAACCAGCATAGCTGAAGTGTTTAACCAGAACTCGGGAACAGCAGCATTACTGAAGATTACGGAGAGTCTGGGTTGTATTATGAACATCTGTTCTGATCCAACCAGAGTAACCAGTGCACAACTTAGTACAGTGGGATCCTGAAATAGGACTGAAAGTAGTGGCTGAGAACAGCACAAAACCTGGGGGGACATTTCATTATAACGACTTTTAGAAGTGTTTGTGTGTATGACATAACTCATTATTTCCTATTTGAAATAGCACCTTTTTTTTTTTAAAAAAAAAACAAAAACAAACAGTACTTCTTGGAGAACAGACCCCATGAAGGGAGTATAAAACAGCAGCTCTATCATTATTCGCTTCTGTTTCAAATCCTTTTCAAAATTAATTTGATGAATGTAATGCTTAGGAAATCCTTCACTTGGTTACAGTGGAGATGTGCAAGAAATATTTGAGAGTTCTTACCTTTGCTGTAGGTATTTTCTTGCTTGTTTTATTTTTCTGTTGAAGAGTCTTTTTGTATAAAACAAAATGCTACTATTTCTTGTAAGTAAGCATATGCCTATAACCTTTTCCTGTATATCTTAACAATTAGATTCTATAGCCAAGAGCCATGAGTGATAGTCTCTTCTGAAACTAGACATGTGTACTTCCAGGACTACACTTAGTACATTTCAGTGAGTAAATGATACTTTTGCCTTTACAACCTAAGTCCTATAATTAAAAAAGCTATTTTTAAAAGTGCTGTTATTTTGTGTATAGCTGCATCGATTTGGATCACTTAGATACGTTGTGTAACATGCCACGTTCTGGGTAGCTCCTGTGTTAGCGTGCTAGCTGATCCTCATTGGGAAAAAAAAGTGCATAATGGGTGGTTGCACAGGTTCTTTAGAAAATGTTTTCAAAATTCTGCTTTCCTTCAGAACGTTTTTATCCTCGTTCTTAGAACAATATGAATTTTTTAACTGATAATCAATAGGACTCTTCCAGACGTTTTCTAGCAGGTTGAAAAAGACTACCATTTTTTCACTTTTTTTGTGACATAACTCAGGAACTACACCAAATTACCTCCGTCTAAAAGTACATCTCAAGGCAATAGAAAAGTAGTGTGGTAAATTGTAGTTCGTAAGTTATTGTCACTGGCCGCCCGCTGAATTTTGTAGTGTGAGATCATAATTTTGAAATCTGAAGGAGGAGAATTTTATTTTTTATATTTAAAAGCTTTTGAGTCTAATGCCTGCAATCCAGTTATTTCGTTTTAGTCAGGATTTGATGGATGTTTTCTGTTTGTAGGAAATGTTTACAACAATTCTCAGTGAAGCTTAGTTAGGAAAAAGGATATTTTACAGATACAAGGTGGTGCATCTATGCAAAATTATGTCTTTGTTTTAAAAGATTTTTGTAGGATTATCAAACTATTTTGTAGGATTTGCATGTTATAGCAGGTGGTTTTAAAGGTAAACCAGTATTGTACTACTTCTATCTAAATATTTCTGAGTAGCATGAGAATTCCTAGGGCAAAGTTATTTTATACAAGAGTTTCTCGACTATTTGCATTCCTGCAGATATCAGACGTTAACCACAATGGTATATACTCAGTTCCCAAGGATTTAAAGGCAATAGCTGGTTTTTTCCTTCTTTAGTTAGGGGAAGATAACGGATCTGCTAGCAGGGTTTTGATAATTTTAGGAAAAGCCAAATCAAACAGATGAATTTTGTGGTTATGCTATAATGGAAAGCCCAGCTAGAAAGATTTCGGTGTGTGTTAACTGGCTCTGATTTTTTTTTTTTTATTTTTTGCATAATGTTCAAATATAGTGAGACCCCTCTAGTAACTCTTTCAGTGTCATGTTCTGAGTTGAGTTCATAGAAGGCATTGCTGGTGACGTGCTGCGCAGGATCCGCTAGCGTGTAGATCTCCCCATTGCAGAAGTGCAGAAAATAACTCTTGGTGTTACGGAAGGCTTTGAAAATCAGAATTAACTTCCACTTGAAACTTCAACTAAACTGACTGCTTAATATGGTTCACCGCTGAAGCCTGCTTTTAGCTGGCTGTCTACTAAGGCGAAGAGCAGCTGCATCTTGTACGGAGTTTGAAGCTGATGTCATTACTTTCCAGTTTTGTAGGTTTGTTGATAAGTACAAATGGCAATAAATACCTTGGGACTTTATAAATGTCAGGTAAGTGTTTAAGTTAAACTTGGCTCAGAAATAGGGTGTTAGAAACTGAGGTTAGCTTGGGTTTTGGGAAGATGTTTCTAATCAGACAATTTGCTGAGTATTTAATCATCTGGCTATCGGTACCTTGGTTTTCTTCTGTGAGTTTTTTTCCAGAAAAATGTTGCTGTTCCCCAAGAAGATCAGGAATTTGCTGTAGTACTGATTCCATTCAGTATATCTGCCTCAAAACTGTTCTGTCAGAAGTATGGCATTTCTTGGCAATGTTAGATTTACAGTCTTTACTAGATTTATGTTCTTAATAGTGCCTGTTGAAACCCTGCACTGTTAGGAAAATTCTGAACTAAGACTCAGCCTCTTAGATATGTGTGAACTTAAGAGATCACTAAGAATTTAGTGAACATCACTAAGAATGTTCTGGAAGGTTTTCGTGTTAACCTTTGCTGCCACACTGTTAAGGGGAATGATACGTGGAGTTCTAAGTGAGTAAAAGAGACCAGCCAGGTGCTGGGATATGATTAAGGACAAGACTGTAAAGATTGATCAGAAATGACAGAGAAATAACGATGAGCATATGGGAAAAGTTTGACATGGCAGGTAGTTACAGATAATGCGAAGGCACTGTTATTTTCTAAGGCGTAAAGCACAGGAGTATGAGTGCTTCCTGCTGTACAACATATACACACACAGAATCACAGAATCACAGAATCGTAGAGGTTGGAAGGGACCTCGAAAGATCATCTAGTCCAACCCCCCTGCCAAGGCAGGGCCACCTAGAGCACATCACACAGGAACGTGTCCAGTCGGGTTTTGAATGTCTCCAGAGAAGGAGACTCCACAACCTCTCTGGGCAGCCTGTCCCAGTGCTCTGTCACCCTCACAGTGAAAAAGTTTTTCCTCATGTTAACCCAGAACCTCTTATGCTCCAGCTTGACCCCATTGCCCCTTGTCCTATTGCTTAATGAGACCGAGAAGAGCCTATTACACATACATATATGCACATGACTGGCCACCTCTTGTAACGATCAGAAGGTTAAATATATTTTTTAACGAAAATTTCTGAACTGTAATTACAAAAAGACACTGAATTATCACCTTCATTGCCGGTATGTTTTCGGGGTGCTGTGCAGCCAGTGGCAGGGATAGTTTAGATGTTTACATTGGACAGGCCAACTTGCAGATTTTATAATTGTGAAATAAAGAAGTTTAAGGGTGCAAAAGCGCCAGATTCTTTTATTAGCTGTGACTAGCTGAAAATATGAGGCCGCAGTGAGACAAGAACGTGTGCCCTGGTCAGTAAGCTCTATTTCCCCCCCTTCTCGTTCCCAGCAGTTGCTAGTGGTGGTATTGAGAGAGCATAAAAACGGCGGAAGTGCACGATGGAATTTTTGTGCTGGGCTGGAGTCCAGCATCCTGCAGTGGGAGGCCCTCTTGGGACAGGGAGCAGGGAAACGCCTTGTCAGCTACAGCCAGTTAGCCTTGCTTCTGCAGTTCTGTAGTACCAAATATCTGAGCCATGTTCTTTGGAAGCTCTCAGGTAGTACTTACCGATGCATTTACACTTAACTGCTAAATTAGTTTAGTAAAACAGTATTCTTGTGATGAAGTAGTAGTTTGCCTAAGCATGTCATGCACAGCACTTCGACCCAAGATATCAAAGTGCCTAACATTTACAGGTTCAAGATTATTTAATATTCATACCTTTTACAGACATAGCAGCTATCTGGTATGGTGCACACAGAAGGTTTCACCACTTGAAGATGTTTCAGGTGGTTTTTACTCTTGTCATGGCTGCTCAGCTTTCCCCAATTCCTGTCTCCTAAAGATGATTTGGGAGATGATAGAATATAAAATCTACTATCATGTGTAAGAGAAATTATATCACAGAACTGTGGTCTAATACCTGACAACACTTCTAAGAATTTCTTTAGTTCTCATTTTTGCACAGACATTGTAACTTTTCATTATCAGAACTGCAATTAACAATGAAGTATTGTGGTAAACTACATGCTGGCACAGAAGCCTCAAACGTTCAGCTTTTGTGCTTTTTCCACATAAATCAATAATGTAGTTTAAAAAAAATAATTCTTGTCAAATCTACTGACATCTGTGGAAACAAAACATCTTGTTAGTGTCCCAGTTGCTTAGAATGGACGTGTGTTTGTATGTAGTTCTTCACTAGTTAGGACTGCAGGAGAAGAAACGTGAGAAGAGCTGTTTTTCTCAAGGCTGGAAATAACCAGTTGCTCTGAAGTGGTGCCATGTAAATAGTTTAGTATTAATAAATACGGGCTATTGTACTCAACAATTGTTTCGGCATGTCTTAAAAAAACAAAACACACAGTACCTTTCATCTTACAAAGTGAGTGACCTGCATAGGTTTCTTTAATGTGTTTTTTAAAACTTCAGTCCTTTAACTATGGAGCCCTTGGTTTATTAATACTCTTCCTATATTCTCTAAATGGGTGTGATCATTGAGCTAGGTGGGGCCTCCAGGGGTCTGTGGTTCATTCTTCCCAAAACTGCATCATTCCTCCTATGCCTTTGTTTAAAGGCTCCGTGACCCCATCAGGCAATTTATTCTAGGAGTTCTTCACCCCTAGAAAGTATTTTCTGATGTCTAGCACAAGTCTTTCTGACTTTAGAAACTTAATTATCCAAGTGGGCCTGCTGAATATACTTTGGTTCTTGTCTGAAATTTGTAACTATTTGTAAATACTGTGACTTTTAAATGTCTTTACATTGAATTTAAAAAAACTGTCAGAAGACAAGTGTGTGTGCCTGCCTTTTTCTTACTGCTGCCTTCGGTACTGAAGACTAAATCTGCTTTTGAAGCTTGCTCAGTTCACGTTATGTGTGTAGTGTATGCTTGGGCATTATTGGAAATGATTTATGGGAGATCTGTGTAGCGTGTGTGTGTGTAATATGTAGGCACTTACTGTATTCTACACACCAGTACCTCTGGTAAGTAAAAGAATTAGTTTCAAACTATGGCTTTTCCTAATTTGTCAAGAAATCCTGTGGGTGAAATACCCCTCGCTCCAGGCAGCGGTGGCAGCCAGACTTGGAGGGTGTGATGTACGTCCATTTGTTTTGAAAGAGCTTCATCTTCCTGCACAGATGTGAGGTGGTGCCTTTGCTGTACTTTAGTAGTTGATCTTGGAGAGGGGTGAGGGCTGACACGCAGGAGCGCTTTGATCCACTGTTCTCCACACCCACCTGCCCACCCCCCATTTCTGAATAGAAGTTGGAACAAAACACTATGGATTTGGGTGATTAATTACTAAGTGACTTTATCAGCTGCTTCCAGGGTGTGCAGCAAAACTAGCAATTTTGAGATGCTGAATTTAATTTCCTGGTAGAAAAATTATGGAACAAAGCTTTTTGGCAAGTAAGTATCTCGCAGCATGATCTGAGCTTTCTAGTTAAATGGTCACATTCACGTTGCAGTAAACTCGAAACTAACACCTCTGAAAAGTGTGAAAACCAGTGATGCTGAGCATGCAGGAGTCTGTCCTAAAAATCTGAGCACACTGATTCCTGAGTGCCAGGAGGCTCTATCCACACGTGATGTGAGACACGCTGTTTAAAAAAAAAAAAAGCTCATAAAATTACAGTATGTTTACAAATGCAATAGTAATCGGGAGATGGTGGTGGTGGAAATTGCTGTTAGAATAGAGCCCTTCTCTAGTGTTCGTGTTCCTTGGGTGATGGAGAAATGATAGAATTCAAAGTGCAACAAGACTGCTGAGCCACAGGCTGGAAGGCGTGATGCTTGCAAATGAAACTTGCAGAACAGATGAGTGAAAGGCACTTCCTTCTTTTTTTTTTTCTTTCTTTTTTTTCCTTAGCCAGGGAAACCTCTGGGCTTGCATCTTCTCAGGGTTGTTTTGCCAAAAGCAGCTACCAGAAGCGTTTGCAGCCCAAGCCTCGATCACAACTGTGGGGGCAGGCATCCCGGTTCCTTCTATCTCCTCCCCCGGCCTCTTGCCACCCTCACGCTGCGTGGTGAGTCAGCCCGGCGTGGTCTGGGCACAGGGCTTCGGTGATCAGGAACAGACTTCTAACTGCTGCCGACGAGCAAATGGACGTGCGGCTTGTACTCTACCTGCGCTGGTAGTATTTCAGGCGTAGCCTCAGCTGCTGCCGGTGCCATTGCATCGGAGAGAGCAAGCACCAGTGCTGCCAGGCTTTGACCTTTCCTTTCTTTACATTAGTAGGTGGACCAAGAAGGCATGAGCAATGTTTGTGTTGTACCTTTCCAGGCTTATCTGTGATTTCTGCTGGCTAAGTGAGCACCTGGCAGCTTTCCTATACTGTTGAGATTGCCTAAGCAAAACCAACAACCATGTTCATTCCACATGTCTCTAAGCTGGTGGGGGTTTTTTGTCTGTGGATGATTTGGTGAGGGACACGCAGCCTAAAGAATAGCAGGTCTCTTCACAATGGGCTTAGACAAGCTACAGTGCTCCTTAGTGGGGGGCGACAGGAATCGTACGGCTTTGCAAATGAGAAAAAAACCCGACAAGTTTTAAAAAAGCTTGTCATGTCAGTAAGAGACTTTGAACCATTTTGGGGTTTGGTTTTACCTACAGTTCCTAATGAACATGAGTGTTGGTTACTAACATTCTGCTGCAATTCAGTGTCTTGTACATAGTTAAATAAAGTATATGCAAATAATGACTTGCCACTCAGCAAGCCTTCAGCAGGTCATCTTTAATATGTTCACATGTCTCACCATCAAGATGCAGCTATGGCACTGGGAATTTCTAACTCTGATCTTAGAGGTCCGTTCCAACCTTAGGGGTTCTATGATTCTGAAACGTTGACCGAAGCCCGTTAAGAGTGAGAGCTGAACGATTTGTACCGGTGGGCGGGAAGCAGTGAAGGCAGGCCGTGCAGTGAAAGTCAACCTTGCTTCCTCAGAAACTTCCCTGTCAGAACCCTTGTGGTGCAATCCCTCTTCCCTGAAGGGCAGGGGGGGGGGGAAAAAACCGAAAAGTCCCTCTTGCCTGATGGTGGGTGGGTTTTTTTCTTTTTTTCTTTTTTCTTTTTTTTTGTGTGGTGGGGTGTTGTTTTTTGTGTTTGTTTGTTTGGGTGTTTTGGTTTTGGGGTTTTTGTTTTTTGTGTGTGTAGTGATTCACTTTTTTGTAGTTCCCCACCGAAGGGCTGCCTAGCTGCATATGACACACTAGGAAAGGCTGAGGGAGCTGGGAGAGGCGACAGCTGGGGAGGGGGTCTGATTGCGGTTGACAACTATATAAATGTTGCAGAAAAGACAGACTTTTCTCTGAGGCCCCTAATCAAAACAAACAAAAAAAGCAGTTGTCATAAGTTGCACTTGGATATATGGGGGAAAAACTCACCCTGGCGGTGGTTGAGCATGGGCTACCACTGCCATCTGAGCGTTAGGCTGGGCTGGGTGCCCTCCGGAGCCCCCTCCCACGACAGATTTTTCTGTGAGTCCATGCTGGCTACACGGAAGGATAAAAGACTGAAAACTATGACTCCAATTGAGAATAGTTTTGGGGTCCAGAATAATCTGAAATGCTTTTTTGTTTTCTGTCGTCTGTCTGTGTTAAATGCCACCCATAAGAGGGACTTGCCCAGCCTCTGCCGGTTACTGGAAGTATTCTCTGTATCCTTTAGGAGCTTCTCTCCTTCCTTCACCTTCCTGTACCCTCATCCAGACATGTAATCAAAACTCATCTTCACATCCACTGCAAATATCAGTGATTCACATCTGAAAAGCCAAAGGTGATGCTGCAGAAGCAGCTCCAGGGTTAAATTTTTCTCCTCCAGTGGGTGGGAAAACACTCGTTCAGGGGAAAAACAAAGCAACAAACCCCAAAACTGATGAGGTGGTGCTATCAGACAGGATGAGTCAGGCAGCTTACAGCAAGATTGTACTTGACTTTTACCTCTGTGTAGCAATATCCAATCCTCAAGAGAAAGAAATCTGTTTACCCAGCATTTGGATAGGTTTTTATTCCAGGAAAGGAAAAAATTCTCATGCCCCCGGTTCTGCGGCTGTTCACAGAAACTTCAGTGCTGATGTTTAACAGAGGTTTGGATCAAAAAGATGCTTCAGTGTAAGCTAGGGTGAGCTAGTAGCATAACTACTTACGTGGAGTCTGCAGAGGAAAGTAATACATTTTCATTTTCCATTTCCTCATAAAGCACCATTCAGAGCATTCTGGAACAATACTGTTTCTTAAAAGTTCTCATTTAAGTAGCACTGCAGTGCGTGTCGTACTATAATGTTCCTCAGATGATTAAATTTTTAAATGTACTGTCTGTAACTGTGTTCCATTAAACTCAAGACACACACGTGTCTGTGTGCGTGCGGAGCTGGTACTTGTCTGACTGTAGCTGTCTTTATCACACAAAGCACGACTGAGGCTGATGAGTAGGACAATGTTACAGATGCTAATAGCCTGGGGATTACCAACGGCTGTTTCGATAATCACAAAAACAAATTACGTGAAGAGTTACCGATTACTTCAGGCTGCCAAACCCAATCGCAGATAAAGCGCAATCAGAGGGCAGCGCGTCGGGAACCCCGAGTTTTTCCGTGGGATAGGCGTTCCTTTCCCCATTTCACCACGCCGCAGAGCAGCCTTCTCTGAGCGCAGCCCACCGGCGCCGGGCAGGCTGGCCCTCAGCTCTGCATTTATAGGAGGAACCGCCATCAAAAGCAATTTTGGCAAAGCTCCACGCTTCAGCTCCTGGCAATGGGCTGTTACGTGGGGTACGGGAAGGTGTGTTGGTACAGCTCAAGTAAGCAAATATGCAACCTGTGACTAAACTGATGACACTTCTTTCTGGTGATTGGTTTATAAAAGTTCCCTATTCCCGCATTTGAGCTCATATAACATGATGAAATACTAATTGCATTTGGTGTGGGGAACTTCTTAAAGGTCATTGGATTTTGAAAATGTGCTTGGGAAATGGATAGATAAAAAAATTCCCAGCCAGTGGTGGCAGGGTGGCCTTTCTGCCTTCTACCTCCATTTGGGGTTTTTTTTTCCTTTTCTGCATTTCTTCTTAGTTCATTAATGCCCTTAAGTGGGCTGACTAGTTAATTATTCAAAGGTACACATCTAGAGTTTTAATATATCTGCTGCAGGTTTGGTGCTTGGCTAATGAGGTAGCGGTGATCAGCTGAACCGAGAGCCTGCGCCCTCAAGTCTGACGGAGGCCAGCTTCTTCATTAGATGTTGTCCAGTTTGCTGAATATAAGTGGTTGTCTTTAAATGAAAAAAATACCTTCCATTGAACCAGAACATGCACTTTTTTCACCTGACAGCTATTTTGCTTCCAGCTTTTCCCAAAATAAAGCTGATTGTTAGGCACTTTTTTGTTACCACAGACAGGTAGTGCTGTGCTATGTCATACAAAACTCAGATTTTTCTCTTCTTGCTTGACGATTTGAGCTTGCAGAAGGAGAACGCATCCTGACCTTTGCCCAGATGCAGTGGTGCACAAGCAGCGAAGTACACGTGGATGTCGGTGCCGGGGAGCTTTCGGGGAGGGAAGAGTGGGGGGCAAGGCTGGCAGGAAGGCCAGCAGGCTCCCCGCAGCCTCCAGCAGCACCACATCTACTGCCAGTGCCTGACTCGGCTGAGCTTTCCATACATCCCAGAGTGTGAAACCTGGCTCCTACCGGGCAGGCACTCGCAGAGCACTGAAGTGTTTACGAACACAAAGTGAAATTGCTTTTGCTGGAGACCCCCGGCATCCCCAGCCCTGGGGTTGGCTCACAGGGATGCGCGTATTGGAAAGGCAGGATTCGGAGGACGGCGGCGACAAACGCCAATATTTGTGCAGACAGTGTCACGGCACACCCGCATCAGTTGGGACATATGACTCCTGGCAGTCTGAAAGTCCAATATGAAGTGGCACTTTGGCCCGATGGGCTGGGCTCACCTCTCTGTTCCCGTCTAAAGGCTGGCAGTGC
>VWZZ01005404.1:61205-95823 GCA_013399095.1 Psophia crepitans | reverse complement strand
AGTGCTGCGGCTGCCCGGCCTCTCAGCATCTCTCCAGCAGCCAGCGTGCTGTGCACGGCTGGCGGGGATTTTGCAGCCCATCAGTTCCTCCGATGATACATGCCTAGATGAATTCCTGCCACAGACATACCTGCAAACTCCATCCGCTTGCATTTGACCTGAAGACAGGCCACCAAATCAGATGACATCCTATGGGTATGTCTTTCACATCTTTGCAGCAGAATTTCTTGTGTTCTTCAGCTCTGAGTGACAAGTGAGCTGAAAAATAAATAAACAGACAAATAAAGAAAATCTTAGCACGGCAGGCAAGCAAGCTTGTGTGACAAATTTATGGGAGAAAGCCATGTTGCCAGACATCATTTGGGAATAAGTGTCCCAAAAAAAAAAAAAAGGACCTTTTTCATCCTGGTTTGCTTCATAATTAGTTCCAAACTTCGGAGTGACCACGGCTGCCAAGTAAGAACAATTGCTTATGTTTAATTTAGAGCAACTCATATGTTTTTCAGCTAAATTAAACCAAAACCAAACTGGGGATTTTGGAAACCGCTGAAAATAAGGGGAACTCTGGAGTGTTTAATAATTACTTCCTCATAAGACATGCCCAAGAGGAAGAGAGATGCTCTTCAGTCATGGAGCTGCTCTCCTAAGCATGAGAGGGATCACGCTTTCCTCCCTCTGCTTGCTGATGCACCTGCTTCAGGATGAGATAACCAGTAAGTAACAGCTTTCTGCCCTTTTTCTATGTGGGGAGGGGGACGCTGGGACTGTTATTGAATCTCTGGGTGAGTCCATAAATCCCCGGATCTTTTGGTGGGTTTCAAAAGTCCTGTCATTTCCAAATTAGTCTGTTATTTTGTCTTTGAAGCTTCTGAAGTGCAGCTAAAGCCAGCACGTTGCCCATTGAGTTTATTCATAGCTGTTTTACCAGTTTCAGTTCAATTAGTGAAAGTCTTAGTGGATTCTGTGATATGGCAGGGATAAAGCTGCAGTAATACAGAGTCATCTGGGTCACAAAACCCCAGAAAAATATTAGCATTTGGATGCTTCGGAGAGGTTGTTAACTGACTGTCATCTGTAACCATCGCAGTTTGAAAATTATCTTGAGAATTGGCAGGCAGCTTTTTCCGGTAATGCAGACTGGAAAAGCAGTGAAGTTCACTGTTATTTTTTTTTATTAGGCAAGAGCTGATAAACACGGTTATGGCAATTGTTAAAACAACAATAATCCATGTAGGTTAAAGTTGAGATGTGGAGGGAAGGGCACTTGGCTTGAACTACTGCTGTGGGTGCTTACTGCAGGCTCTGTGAATTGATCCGAAGGGTTTGTTGCCTGGAATGTCCAACCAGCATCTTTCACAGCAGTAAACTTACTAAGGAAAAAATTAACAAAACCCACGAAACCAAACCACATAAAAGTGCTCCTTTCATAATACTGCGCATAAACATGCAGTTCTGTAACTGCTAGGTTTGGTTACTGTGACTTGGAAAGTTTTGAACATGAGTTCCAGGAGGTTTAATTTCCCTGCAGTCTGCTAGCCTGAAACCAAATGAGCTGTAGCAATACCCCCGGTTGGAGTACAGAGGAGCATGGCTGTGACAAACTCATTCTGTTACCGTTCCTTATTATTTGCAGCAATTTTAGTTTTGGAAAATCAAGACCTGAAAGATTCAATTAAGCCACAGAAGGTAGAGTTTCATTCATTAAACTTCAACAGCACTTTGCATTGGCAGCCTGGGAGCGCCAGAGAGGCAAGAGACATCATCTACTTTGTGCAGTATAAAGTGTAAGTACCAAGGGCACTCCAGCCTCCCGCCGGGAAGGGGTCCGTCCCCGCTTGGGATGTCAAAGGGATTTCTTAGGTGACACGAGATATTCTCCCTACACGCTGGGAACAGCTCAGCTGTCAGCTCTTGATTGTTTCTGCCCTTGTTGATAGCCCATAAGGCGCAGCTAAACAGCCCGAGGCAGGGAACGCCCACCTCCAGCCATATGTTCTGCATCCTCGTTGCACCACAGAGTTGCAGAAAAATGTACTTTTCAGGAGACCTCTGCCTGAAGCAGATCTAGCTGCTTCTAGGTACTTCTGCAATAGGACATTTAAAGTATTTTGGTGGCCCACCTTGCCCACGACAGCCCTTCGCATGGCAAACTTGAGGCAGTGCTAGGCACTGGTCCTCAGAGGAGGTATACTTCTGTTCCTGGTATGCCTGGTGAGCACCTGAAATCACATTTGAGAAGTCAGTTGGTGGAAACCAGCATTCTTCCCATCATTAAACACATTGGCCAAGCCAAAGCTCTCCTGAGAGGCAAGCGTGCAGCAGCTTCCTGCCGGGCTGGTGACCCACGCCTCGGCTTTAGGTTTCTTTCAGAAAAGGCAGAAACCCGTAGCTCCTAAATGCCCATGAAATCAATCTTCGCTGCCATCAAGTTGAAGAAGAGCGTTAAATTCCATGGCAAAATGCTCGTCAGTACCACCGAGTTAAAACAGATGGTTAAAAATCTGTACTTACCCCGTTGGTGATAGCTAAAGCTTACATCCTTCCTCCTCTTTCTCCATAGGTATGGGCAGAGCACGTGGCAAAACAAAGATGACTGCTGGGGGATTCAAAACCATGTCTGTGACCTAACGAATGAGACCTCTGACATCCAAGAGCCTTACTATGGCAGAGTGAAAGCTGCGTCTGCTGGTGTCTATTCCGACTGGAGCCTCAGCTGCAGATTCACTCCCTGGCGAGAAAGTAAGTACAAACATATGGGTGTCTCTGAGAAAGGAATTGGATTTTCTATGGTGTGGAATGCATCATTTTTACTCACAGTTTGCAAACATGAGTAATTCTTTTTTAGCTACAAAGCTGTACCAAAAGAAGTTGCGAGCCAATAGCTCTTAGGTGAAGGGCTGCAATAAAATAATTTTCCCCGCACTCGGATGCCAACCAATTATGGATATGTAGCCACTTATCCATACTTAGGGGACCACAAACGCCCAGCTCCCTTTAATGCAACCCCTTCCTCAAAGCATGGAATTACAAAAATTATTTTCAGCTGTTTTCAGTGCTGCTGGAAGGATTAGGCACAAGGTGGAAAAGAAGGAAACGTTCTCTGCTTGAGGGGAAAAGGGAGAAGAGAGCTGAGAGCTGCGTGACCACCATTCTTCTTGCATTTGTTTTCCTGACTGCAGCGTATTTAGAAAGGACATGAGCAAAGCTTTTAGTGAGTGCAGTCGTTATAATGCCATAGTATGTTAGAAACTGAAGGACTGTCAAAACACTGAAGAGTACCGCTGTACCTACTAGTAAGTTCCCTGTGAAGTAATAAGTTTTCCCTCACTGGTCAATGCTAAATTGAATTGTGAATGTTAATGCAGGTCACTTCATAACGCTGAGCTACCCTGAGCTTCTTGTACAGACAAAACCACAAACAGCCCATTTTGCCCTGTGCCACCTCCTGCTCCTGGACAGACGCATGGGGCAGCGGCTGTCCTGTCTCCCCAGATCTCTGGGGCTGCACAGGTACGCGGACACTAGTTTGAACCCGTAGCTGTGTTTAACCAAGCAGATTGCGAAAATGTTGGAAGTAATGATTGAAGCTGCATCCTTGACATAACTGAAATGGTTCAAATAGCTGTTTCATGGAGGCCAAGCGCACAGATACACTTGGGGAGAAAAATATCAGGGTGAAGAATCCAGAGTATTCTGTTTGACCAGCCTGCAGTCAGCAACGTGCAGCTCCGAGAGATTTCAAAAAGTTTAGCTCAAAAATAGATTTACAAACATGGGAAATGTCACCTCCAAAATGTCCCAAAAAATAACCACCAGGAAGTAAGGATTTACATAGTAGCACTTCAACAGTAAATACAGCATAATATCATGTCGGTAACAAGAACAATAAATCATTGAATGAATTCAAATTGTGGTCTGAGAGACATTATTAATAAACTGTAATTTTAATAATAGCTTTGGTGGTTTTTTTTAGCTATGATAGGACCTCCGATGGTAACTCTGGTTCACAGCAACAAATCCATAATAGTAAAGCTCCAGGCTCCACGTTCTTCTTATAAAAGGAAGAGAGGCAGCATGATACCGATGACAAATTATTATGATCTGCTATATCAGGTCTTCATAATTAACAACTTGCTAGACGAGGTAAGTGCATATTCAAGTATAAACCCTTTACCATTGAAAAGTCAGGAAAGTATGGGCTTATCATACATGTTCTACAGTTGAAATAGTCTTTTGGGATTGTGAGGGCATCCATGACTGGGTAAGTATTTGAAAACCAAGTAGGTTTATTTTTCAGGAGTTAAATTTGATTGAACTGAGTTGTAATTTCTCCCCTTATTCTTTTCGATCAACTTACTATTTCATATTCTAAGGCATAGATTAAAAAATAAACACACACACACACCCCCCAAAAAAACCAACCAAACCCCAAACCAGTAAACCTTGGGACAAGATGGGAATTTTAGGGAGAATTTTCTTTACAAATCATAAATAAATTATTAATGCTGTTGAGTTCATGCAAGTCCACGTGCTGCTCTGCATCCACTGGCCTTATCAAATATGAGTCACAGACATACTTGGCCAACGAGCTTGACTGGCTGTTTTTACTCTACTCTGAAGCAACACAGAGTCCTGGTGTACGAAGGAAAAGACAAGCTTGTTAAAATAGAAGATTTGAGGCCCGGAGTCAGCTACTGCATCGTGGCTAAAACATACGTGCCATTGCTGGACCGCAGCAGTGCCTACAGCAGCAGGCAATGCACTGTGCTGCAGTGACAGGGCCAGAACCTCTGCAACCGGTAAGTCACCAGCTGAAACTGGAGATGACTCTGGAAGTCAAAAGCTATCCCCTCACCAAAGGCAGATATTCTCCAAAAGCAGAAAAAAAAGGTGTGGCATAAAAACTGCCATTTCATATGACAATATTAGCCAGAGTTCTTACATCATCTCAGCTAGTTTCACACCAGGTAAGAATGACACAGCTAAGGAGATTAGGTGAATGGTGTGGACAATTATTTGCATTCTGGCATGGTTCTCAGAAGCACCTCCCTCTTCCCTTTCTTTAAACAGTTATACAGATTATTGCTTTCATCAGTTTTTATTGCTGTCAAGTAAAAATTAACTAGGAAAATGAGTGACCTCCAACTTTACTAACATGCAATTCTGCTGCAAGCTCTGCAGTTCTGTTCAGGGATTTGTCTGATCTACTTAATTCAAATGAGCAGGTCCTCTTTTCACCACTCTTCAGGTGTAATGTGTTTAGAAATAAATCAGTTATCAAAATGCATGAGTTTCCATGGGCCAAAATGCAAGCGCTACCTCAATTAACTGATCGGAAAAATCTGTTTGTTTACTTACCTCCGTCACTAGACTACCTTCACATACCATATTCTCAGCAGAGAGATTTACTATCAGTCCTGCCTTGCAGATGCTCAGGCACAGAGTGTATAAAGACCTAAGCCAAAGCTGACTTCAGTGTCATTGCCCTTAGCAAGCTCTGGATCCTTTCTAGGGCTAACGGGGCAAAACTGGAAAAGCATCAGAGTTTGAACCTGTGCTTCTGTTCTTGGATCAGTGCCCTCCCTCACTGTGAAAGATTTTCTTTCTTCTGTTTCATAACAGAATGCATAATGTTGGTCTCTCTTGAGACTTGGCCAGAGGGTTTAGGCTCAGGAGGGAGCCAGTTTCTAGGTGATTTTCCTGCACTTTTGCTTGCTTTCCCAGTACTGTAAAAGGCTGGAAGCTCTGGTTAGAGCTGGACTGCTGAACAACCTGCAGAGGTACAGGAGAGCTGCAGGCAAACGATGTGCTGTGTTTTCAGTGAAATTGAATACCATCCAGGTTAAATGCACACTCCAGCAGCAATTCTCTTTCTCTTCTCAGTTACAGGGATAATGGCGGAAGACGCCTCCCATCACAGATCCAGCTATAAATCAACATCTGTGGTTTATGTCTGGAATACATACTTGGATGCCTTTTAAATTGACCTTTGCTGCATTAAAGGATATGATTCATCACAATTATTTTATGCTACATAAAGGACAAGGATTCTTGCTCTGTCCTATATTACAATTTACAATGGTATATATTTGCGTTTACAAAGGAAACAGTCTTGTAATATAAAAGGAACAAAACCAAAACATGCAGAAAGACTTGTGAAAATACCCTTAAGTTTGTTTCTAGCGTTTTTCTATTATAAGCCTTGAAATTAAAACACAATTTATAAGATAGACGTTTCAGATATTTTATTTCTTCTAGAACAAGAGTTGCAAGAGAAGATGGGAAAAAGTGTCCTTTCTTTAAAACAATAACTGTAGAGTACAGGAGCCTTCCCCACGCTCAGTCTCTTTATAGTGCCCTCAGCATAACATTTCTGACAGTGAAACCAGAATGTGATTATCCAGGAGCTCATTTAAACCGAAACAGAAAGGATCCTCACTTTCAGTCAATGACAGCTAAAGGGAAGAGACCTCTCTTTCAACCATTTCACAATAAATGATGAGCAAATGCTGACCATCACCTGGGAATTCTAATGGCTTTACTCCTACTAGTCTTCATCTCACAAGGGAAAAGATTTCTTGGGCAAGATTTGGGTAGATATCCCCTAAGCTACCCTGGGATGGAGGGGTGAAGTGGCTTTTCCACGTCTACACGGTCTGTAACTAATGAGAATCTTAATACTTAACTGCATTCCTTTACTGCAAATTAAATGAGGAGGTGAGAGTGGGCCAGACACGAGAGACAATGCAAGCCCTGGGAAAAATGGAGCTCCCTGCTGCGTAATGACTATTCACTTTTCCCTTACCGCACATAGACAAAGATGTCACTTTAAATAACAGACTTTGAGTTCACCTACACCACATCCAAAGCTTCGTTCATGGTCTGTCACTAATCCCTCGCCTGGAGGCAGCACCACTGAATGCCGCATCAGGACAGTGGCAGCAGGCGTTTGAGAGGGGACTGAGCTTAAGTAAGTGAAAACTGGTCACTCTACCTTTTACCAAAACAAAAAAGGGCAATACATATTAAATATTTCCACTATCTGATTCTAGCACATAATAATTTGAACGACTGGATTTGCAGGCATCTAGCTGTGTCTAGTCTATAAAACCAGACTTCTTTCAGCATGCTTCCCTTTTCGCTGCTTTCCCATTTCTTCCAATTGTTTTACCCCTATATCCCACAGTTTCTGAATTTAGGTACGTTTTTTTTGGGAAGTGAAGTTTATTAATTCTCTATAGTACCTAGCACCATGATAAGTCTCAGATCCAGCACTGCCCTGCCAGCCCTCTTGTGCTGGCAGAACCACAGTGTAACTGTCCAGGCAAGCTATTAAGAAATAGTCTGTCTTATATTTCAACAGTGATGACTTCATCCACTCGTGGGTTATCACAGCCTGAAAACAGCATCTGTAGTAATTCAAGTTCTTTATCAAATGCACTTCTTTCCTTCGGGCAGCTCATGTTGCCATTGTTACGAAAGATAAAGCTTTATTAAGGTAACATCTACAACCCTAGGCAAGGAACAGACTCCAACAATGCCAGGTACTGCACCTATGTCAGATGCAGACAATTAAACTATTTAGGGCTCTCAAATCTTCAAGAAGACATTAAAAAAAAATTAGCAGCATCAGAGTCATAGGGGTGCCGGAAAGATTCAGACCTGGCTAGAGATGTAGCAGCTGCCACGCTATGGATCTTTGGAGGCACTGGAAACCTGAAAGTTTTTCAATTTGATAAAATAGTATAAAACATGCAGCAATTATACTGAAAAAAAACCAAAAAATAAGGTCTGAAGACATCTTGCGTTGTAATGGTTGCTAACCGGGTTTCACTTCCTCAGCAGCTCAGGCTTACAGAAAGCAGTGCAAGAGTTGCAGGAACAACCCACTTCCATTCTGACAGTACCAGGATTTATTATTGCCAACCGCATCATGTTCTGCAAAAGCCAATTTTCTCTTTCCATTTGAAATGCAAATGTCCTCTCTGCTGTGACATGTAATTTTACTGGGGACAGGTTTGGTGATATGACTGGTACTGTATATCTTCTCTTCAATCAGTGGTAGTGGCATGTTCCCAAGATATGCTCCACTGGGCTCACATGGGGCTTCTGCAGGGAAAAGTACTTTGCTGTAGCGTATACCAGTTGGGTGATCTTCACCCACAGCTTCTAGATAGAACTGGTAATGTAGTTTTTTAAAACAACTTCATTGGTGCCTTAGCCTGTATGCTGCTGTTTACATCTTCATGAAGGGTTAACGGAGGAAGAGCTCACCTAGGATCTAAGCTACAGCTGGGGCTTTCTTGCAGTTTGGGAATACCCGGAAAAGTGAGCTCTGGCCCTCCTTCCCCTTCCTCCTTGTGGACACAAAGAGACCATCTGCTGTGGATCCACCTCTCCAGAGCTGCCTGGGATGGCACATGGCTCCACGGTGGTTAGCGCAGATGCACACCACTCAGAGCAGGACGCCTTTACATTGTCAGCTTGACTTCTTCTCACCATAAGTTTGCAAGGTCCGGCTGAAAACACCCTTCTCTTGTTTTGCTTGTTTTTTTGTTGTTTTTTTTTAAGAGCATTTTCTAACAATGTGCCAAATGCCAGTTTCTGTTTCAGGAAAGAGAGAAATAAATTGCAAGCTTCTAGAGCTATGGCATAGGGTGGGGAGGACTAAGCAATGTAACAATAGCAGGACTTGTGCAACCTATTCTGTAAGCCCACATCTGCGGTGCCACCAGGGCACGTCTGCAGTCATAGGCACGGCCTGTCGCAGTGGCCTCGTCTGGCCAAGCCCGTGTCGCAGTTGAGGGTCCTGCCAATGAGAAATAGATATTATGTCTTTTAGAGTTTGCAGTTACTGATATTCCGGTGAGGTGGAGCCCATCTCACAAAGGCCTACTCTTCTGTCTTCAATGACCATGGCTGAAGATTATCTTATCTGTCAGATGGAATAGGAGCTTATCTCCCACTGTAAATGGCTTTAACTTCCCGTTCCATCGGCACTCAGAAGAGCAGAATCCAACTACCAGAAATTCAAGAACGGGGCTCCTGAAAAGCTGATAGAGCAACAGCAATGGACCAGATGCTGCAGCCTTATAAATTAGGAGAAGATTATGCGTAGCCAGCTGTATCGTATAAATGCCCAGTTTTATACGATGCCATGATCCTTGGTGTTTATCATATGGTCTAGCATCTGGCCAGTCCTGTTCATACCTCCCATATATCTGCCCTAATCAGACGTGGACTTGGGGTTTATTTACTTGCATGACTTGATTTCAGCTAAGAACCACTCTTGTGGCCCAGGGGCGGGGTGCTGTTGTGAAATGACATTGGCTTTTGCCACGGATCTCTCATGCGTTATCAAGTATTTCAAGCTGCAGGGAATTAATCATAAATAGGTGGGGTTTTCTGTGGATTTTCTATGGATTTCAACATTTGCTACACTGATCAAAGATATTAATCGGTAAAATCTGCCTGATAAGATAAAAAGAAGACAGAAGGAAATAAATCCCAAACTCCTGACGGTTAGTTTGCCACAAAGGACGTGGGGCACAAAACAAAGGTACTTCTGCAGAGAAGTGGAGAGAAAGAAATAACACCAGTGTTTGTTGTCAGGATAGTTGCAGTCTGCTTTGAAACTTGCTTTCAGAATCTTTTATAAAGTGCTTCCAAGGAAAAAAAAAAAACCTTGACAATTTAATTCCCCAAATGATGAAACCACTGTCTGATTTATTGCAGCTCTTACATGTTGAGTCCTCTGAAGGCCCAGCTCAAGCAGTCATTGCTGCCAGAATTTTGGCTTGAGATAGGGAAAAATGGAAAGCTCAAGCCCTGGTGTTTACAAGGAACATTCAAAAAGGGAATTCCTGAAAAGACTCCATCATCTGAGATAGATACTGAACACCCACTAACAACTTTAATTTTTAAAATATTGTGCTCTTTTCTAAGGCAGTAGGCTCCTGATTGCTGAGTTGCCTAAATACTCTCAATACTGACAAAATGTAGCCCAACAGGATCATGCTCTAAGGATCAGGCTCTGCATCTTTTTGCTGTCCTTCTAAACACAGGAACAGGATGACGATGAAAAGCCATTGTGATAATTGCTATACCAACAAAAGAGCAATTTGAAAATTGTCATTAAATTCATTTATTTTGGGTAATGTTGCCTGACACAGCTCCTTTTTTTGTTGTTTTTGTTTTGGGGGGTAAGAAACCATATAAATCACATCAATTTCCATGGAACAACTGTAAGCTCTTGTTTTTCACTTTGTAACAACAGTCGAGTATTTTTTAATGTTGCTTGTTATGGGACACTGGGTTTCTTTCATAGCTGACAAGCACATGATTGTTACAGGACTGATCTAAGCTCTGATTTCTGGGATAAATTCTCACTATAAATTCTTATATTGGAAAGAATAAAGCTCCTAAATATATCAGCAGAAAGAAAAACAATTGTCTCCATTAAATCAAACTTAAACACTTCCAGAGGGCCCGTGAATTCGAGTGGAATGAGAATCAGAGAGACAAACCTGTGGGAGAAACTGCTGGAAAAGGCTGATTTAAGCTCTGAAGAATTAGAAGGGGTCTGCAGAGCAGCAGAGCAACTAATACAAGGAGAGAAGACAAAGTACGCACAGAGAGGAGCTGGGAAGAAAAGAGCCTGCAGCATCAGAGCAGAAATGTGTGTTTCAACAAACTTGAAAAATAGGACCAAAGTGATTTGGCCAGCAACACAACATAGCTGCTGGCACAGACACTAAACAGTTTCTGCCTTGGGAAAGGACTGCTGTATATCTATGGAGCAAAACTATTTCATACTTGTCCATAGCCAAGAAGAGCATATAGCTGTAAGGACACAATGTTCATGTATTCTGCTCAGAGAGGCCATTTCATCTATTTCAGCAGCAATCTTAGAGGGCAGACAGCCATTACCAGGAGGATTTGAAAAGCTGGAGAGAGAAATTTGTCAGTGGAAAAAGCCACACCAATTATTGGCTTATTCGTTGCAACTGTTCCAGGAGCAGGCATAGACACACCGTGGGACTCAGCAGCTTCAAAATAGATGTCTAGTGCCATTTAAGATACTTCTGAGCTTCCAGAACATATGCACATGGTTGTCAGATAGAACAAGGTATCTGCAGGAGTCTCTCACCACTCAGGAGTGGCAGCTGAAGTCATGAGGGAACATCCCGCAGACATGCACTAGACATCTTTGCTTGGGTGATTGAAGCTCTACCCAAGTCACTGAAATTCTACTGTAACGTAATAATGGGGTAGTTACCAGCTATAAGCTAGACCCTGAGGTCATGTGTAGATGATTTGTAGGGTTTCATTAATAAATCTGAAAAGAAAACTTGGCTATAGGGATGAAACACAGATGAGAAAATCTTGGTGTCTACACTGGAGTTGCAGGCTGCCTGGGGCACATTAGCCTTTCTAATCATAGAATCATAGAATGGTTTGGGTTGGAAGGGATCTCAAAATCCATCCAGTTCCAAACCCCCTGCCATGGGCAGGAATAACCTCCACTAGATCAGGTTGCCCAAAGCCCCATCCAACCTGGCCTTGAGCACTGCCAGGGATGGGGCCTCCACAGCTTCTCTGGGCAGCCTGTGCCAGTGCCTCACCACCCTCACAGTAAAGAATTTCTTCCTAACATCTAATCTAAATCTCCCCTCTTTTAGTTTATACCCATTACCCCTTGTCCTGTCACTACACTCCCTGATAAACAGCCCCTCTCCACCTTTCCTGTAGCCCCTTCAGGTACTGGAAGGCTGCAATTAGGTCTCTCCGGAGCCTTCTCTTCTCCAGGCTGAATAACCCCAATTCCTTCAGCCTGTCCTTGTAGGAGAGGTGCTCCAGCCCTCTGATCAACTTTGTGGCCCTCTTCTTGACTCAGCTCCAGCAGCTCCATGTCCTTCTTGTGTTTGGGGTCCCAGAACTCCTTTGCAGGGCCTTCCCTTTGCATTCGAATAATTATTGTTACATTTGAATGATCTTGTGGAAAGTGGAGTAGAAGACTCAAACTCTGAAAAGTGAATGTGAAGAGACTGCAGAAATTGAATGAGATCCCAGTTTGGTACTGCTTTATGGCATGTTCCTTCTGAATACCTTCCTGAAGCTGATTCTCTCACCTGCTGAAATATTGCTCCACACTAACAAATACCATGAAAAATTATGCCAAAAGTACATAAAAGGATTAAATAAGTTAAATCCTTTCAGCTGCACAATGGGATGTATCATAATGCCATCTCTGAGCCCACAAGGCCACCATCTCTTGCCAAGTCATGGTGTTTGCCACAAAAAGATAGATTTGTAGAAATATAAGAGACACAATGACTTAAAATGTAATGTACTTTGAGTCCTCAAGTTTTGAAACAGAAGAACATGGGATCAAGCAGAAGCAATGAGAAGAACTGAGCAGGACATCCCCAAGACTAGGAAGTCCAGCATAGGGAGATCTATTATTGTATACATTCCAGGCATGTGTCTCCTTGCTCTGCAAGCTGTGCTACCACCTCCAAAAATACACAGAGCCACAAACAAGCAAGAGCTACTGTAGCTGTGCCCTGCTTTGGCATGTGCAAACACAGTACCTATGATGCACTGGAGTAAAGCTGGCCAAAATGGCTTAGACTGGGAAAGATTTTTTTTTTCCCTAACTTGTATACCTGCTGTATGTTAAAGACAGCTGAATGCACCAACTCGTATTACCAGCAGCCATCTAAAGGAACATTATGTTGCTCATTTTACCATGACTGGCCATTACAACAAAAACCATACTGCTACTTTCAGATGAAGTAGAAAAATTAACATTTTAGGGCTAGGCCATGAACCTGTTCAAAAGAAAGAGCCATGCATTGGTGAACACAACACCTGGTGAGCTATGGCCAGAAACATGATCTCTCAAGGTCCACTGATAGCCAGTCATGTCGTAGGATAAGGTGGGGAAATGAGCTGAACAGGGGAGGGCAAACTGAATAGCAGACAACTTCCAGTTCATTTTTCATGAGTCCCCGCACTGCATGGGAATAGGGTCAATGAAAACACTGTTCCAGACAAGTATCTCTAATGAAAAACTGGAACTTTACTGAATGAAAAAAACCCAAAGCACTTACTAAAATATCTTTCATAACATTATGTTTTTCAAGGAAAAACCAAAACAAATTTCTCTGTGGCCAAAACACCGTAACCTTCATTTTCTGGGCTGTAAGATTTCCAATGCCATGTCTAAATTTCCTGGAGTAGCACAGGAATGGAAGTTTCCCTTGACGGCTCTGATCAATTTTTATCTAGCAACACATCCAGTCAGAGCTCATACTCCAGTCAGTAACCTTTGGGAACGCTTTCAGTGAGGTGCTATTTCTTTGCAAGCAGAATAATTCAACAACCTTTCCTGGAATGCAGCATACACCCATGACCCAGGCAGGAGTTAAGAAAGAGGACATTGCTCTGCACAGCCTTCAGTCCTAAGAGCTCCCATCAGAAGCTGAGGTTGCTCTGGTCATCCTCTGCTTCTTATTAATGACACCCTATGATTTCACTAACCAGGAATGGACATATCAGCATTACATTGACACGAAACCGAAGAATCTCCCCCACCTCTGGACAGGCCTCTTCCCTGCTGCAGGGGCTCTCCTTCCACTCACTTTGTGCAAATTTCACAAATTACACCTCACAACACCTTGTTTCCTTGCTGCACTGGCTAGAAAAGAAGAAAACAGCACAAATTCTTATAGAAACTTTTGCTATGTAATGACACGGGTCCATATAGCTTACTGAGGCTTCCAGGTAGCAAACTGGGTATTAACTCCCCACTCTGCGTTTCATTTTAGAATAGTGTAGAGCAGGGTGTACTGCTATAAACAATCACTATTAAAACCATCTGTTTAATGTTTATAATCCAAGCACCACTGCAAGTATTTCTAATGAATTTCAAGACTTGAACAAGCTGAAGACTGAAGTGTGACCAGCCAGCGGGCCAAAAGAAGGGATTGGAAATCATTAAATCCATATCCCTGGGGCAACATGCAAGCAGGCCCAACAGAACACAGAAACTAGCTGCTTGTATTAATGAACATGCTAAATTAACAGTAATATTTCTTAAGTAGAAATGTGTTCGAGGCACTTATCAAGGCGTCCTGTGGATTATGTCTCTACCAGCCTTCAAGCATTTCAGTTAGCTGGAGAGGAACATGAACAAGCTCACTGAGAGAAGGTCAGTCAGTCCAATGAGTGCACGTTCTAGGACATCCTTGGGATTTGGAGAACACAGAATTCCCCTGAGCTATTTATAGTTTCTTACTGGCCAAGTAGGACAAAAGAGTGAGAGGTTCACTCTTCCCTCTTGTCTGTCTTGGGTTGGCTGCCTTTACTCAGGAGCCTGTATACTGAATTCTCACAAGCTATTTACTCATGTGTCAAGAACAGTTTCGAGGTAAAGACTATGCAGGTACTGCTCAGTTGTACTGGACATAATGGGTGTGGATGACTCTAAACAGGGGGGTGTTGTCACAGCTACTGCAGAGAGGCTGTGGAGCACAATTGGGGACAGACTCTTCGCTTGCTATATGTTGTGCCAAAATCTGAACCAACTTTCACAATCTGATGGCTAACTTCATGCCATGACACAGGCCATCTGCATTCACTTGCTTAGAGACAGCATCTTAGCCACGGTCTGTGTAAAAACACCAGATGTGACTGTTTCACTGCCACAGAAAAATAAGATTCACTTGGTAAAGAGAATCCCAATTTCAAAAGTACAAGGAAAAAAACAATCAAACCACAGTCATACGTATAATTTCTTTGTATTTGCTAAGATTATCTAGCTTGGATGAGCTGTGCCTGAAAGAGTGCATTTCAGAACCGAAACCTTAATGAACATTTCCACTCCCTTTATTCGTTTAAAGAAAAGCATAAAAAAACCCCTGAGAATGAAACAAATTCAAGTAGTTTTTTAGTTCCTGAAACAGGTCTGCTTTTATTTTCTTGTAAGACGTACGTTTCTACTCAGTGCACACAGCTATTTCTCCACAGATGGAAAAAAAAATAAAATCAAAGCTGAAAAGAACAACAGCAAAATCCCAAATCCGAAGGCAACATTTTCTAAATAAACCAGGGAACTACAGAGAAGTCTGGCTGAACCATGCATGGGATTATACTGACATATTGTGGAAAGACAGTGTAATGCAATGCCTTAATCACTCCTGTGACCAGCAGGAGCTTCTCTGCTACCCTCCTCCCTCTGGTTCAGGAGCAGAGAGAAGTCTGGGGGCCTCAGTCCCAGGCTGAGGACAGGGATAAGGAACCTGAGAAAATATTTAAGTAAGACCTCGTGACTGGATCCTTCCAATGCTTCTAACCATGGTATCTGGAACAACCGAGTCGTTTCCACATCTTAGCATAGTGAAAAGTCTCATCCAGCTACGGAGAGGCAGAGCAGATTGCCTCCCTGCCTGTGAACCCAGAGCTGAAAACCTCACAGCCCCCACAGCTGCAGCTGCGTGTTTGGAGGCCTCCAGCCCCCCAAGGAGCCAGAAAGCAATTTGTTGTCCAAAAGTTATCCCTGAATGACTCAATTGAATCATCTTTCCCATATCACTGACGCTTTGAAAAAAGTTCAGGCATGAGCTGTGCCCTGAGACACGACACGCTCGGAGGAAAAAGAGCATGCAGACAAATAACTCCCAGAACTGTGGCAATGAATAAGCCGTCTGCACCGAAAGTCCCCTCGGCCGTGGTGACAGGCAGTCAGGCAGGACCTCGCCAGCCCGCAGAGCTCAGAATTGCAGTTTTAACAGTGTCAGCCTTTTCAAGTAAGAAAACATGTTGTGAGCATGGTGACTGTATACTGCTCTGTCCCAATGTAATTTCATCACCGGGTGGAACTCCCCCTTTGTCTTCCCAGCAAATGCCCCAGGCCATTCATAACAAAATATTGTCACCTCCTTCTAATGACTTATAGCACTAATTTTTCCTCTAGCATCGACTTAGAAACCCTTTCAATCCATGGAGTCACAAGAATCAGACTTACTGCCAGGGAGCTACAATTCACGCTGAGCTGAGAACTGTTGTGGTAGAGGGGTAAAAAGTGACATGAACCAAGGCTGACCAACCACAGTCCCACCACGCCACCAGTTGCACAAGCTGGAAGATTTCTGCAGAGTTACTGGGTGCACAGCACCAGTCATAACCTTCTTTCCAGGTTGTGAGAAATGTTTCAAGCACTGAGTGTCTTTGTATGACCATGGAGACTGCAATCATTTAAAGAGCAAGCCGGCTAGCGGAGCTCATGTGTCCTAGGTAAAAGGAAAGAACCCTATTCAGAGACCATTGACTTCAATAGGGATTACTCACCTAAATACGCCTAATTTCATAGTGCCTTAAAACTTTTAATGCATTTATCTTTGCAGTATTCCTGTGAAATAGGGAAGGGCTCTAATCTGGTCCATAAAAATATGCAGAGATGTTTGTAAAAATATACAGTCACTCAACCACCTTTGAACTGAGGGATTTGCTAAGATTCCGTGGAAGGGTTATGGGCAGTGCAGGGAACTGGACCTTGTTTGCTCTGAGAATCTCAAATACTAGACTGCTGTGACACTGCGTATCACTCAAAAATAATTAGCAAAGTAATACATGAATGCCAAATTCAAACAAGTCTTCCTTTGCAATAAAGATAATGACAGAGTTTTTATCACAACTGACTGACTCAGTGGTTAAAGGTCAGCCTGAACCGTAAGTGCCAAGTCATTTTAAGGGGAAATATCCGTTCTGGCAGGCAAAGGTGCAGAAAGCTACAGAACAGCTGGCTCAGCAGCAGAAGCGATGCTCCCTTCTCTGAGTCCACCCTGCGTGACTAAAGACACATCCCTGTTTTTGCTACTTGGAAGAAAACACTAAACAAGCAGTAAATGATTTTCACTGAATAAAAAAGTATGTTTTCTGCTTCAGCAGAAAATGCCCACTGATTTACTTCTCAGGTCAGCAAAAATGTGGATTCTCAATCTACAGCTTGAGATGTTTCAACCACTGACCTTTTAGCCTCTGTTGTAATTAAAACCAGGTTCCTACCAATGGCACTATTATACAGCAGGTGAACTGCGTGAAGCAGCAGCAGTTTTGGCTCTGCTGAACTTTATGTCGAAGTGAATGTACGTTTGTTATTCACTGTTACCTCGCACAGTACTTGGCTCCTCAGGCACAGAGGAGTGTATGGCTACAGAAGAGCTGTGACTTTTTGCAAGAAACCCACAGAAAGGAGCAGGCAATGCCTGTTCTACCTCCTGAGGGAATGTTTTCTGGAAATGAACCACATGTGGGTTTAGTACCGATAGTAAAAATAATTTTTCCATGGCTGTTGGCACCTGAAAAATTTCTTTCACATCCTTACCACTGTCTAGTGCATAATTCTCTTTTCTGTCCTGATATAAACATCAGTTGTCAGAATAAATAGAAATATAAATACCAAATAACTTGAGGATTTCTCATAAGAAAAATAAAAAGCATTACCTGTAAAACACTCAAAGTACGCCTGAGATGAGAGGGTTTAAATGAGTATTTCTTTAACATAACTTCCTTGGCCAGAGAAAAAAAGTTGAAAAAAGCTATTTCACATCCCAGCGCTTCTGCTGCTACCTTGTGCTAGTAATTATTTTGGTATTTTATGTTACTGCAGAGACTAGAGAAAGCCTCTCCAGGCAACATATGGCTCCCCGGTTAGCACAGCCTAGTGTCACCCTCCTGCTCTGTACGAGTCACTGCCCATGTCCCGGAGGAGCGCACTCAACGGCTGCATGAGTGAGCTGCCCCTGGCTGAGGGGAGCCCAGCAGGGACTGGGGCAGCCCACTGGGCACACGCCACAGGGCCAGTACCCTGGTTTTGGTGACACTCATCTTTATCTCCCAAGTAGCCACAGAGGGGTGAGCAGGCAGCAGGGCAGCAGCCCCTCTGGGGCTGCGCTGGAGGTTGCACCTGTAGGGCGCAGCATGCAGCGGCATATCTCTAGCACCCCTGGACCCCTGGCCCTGCGAACTGCAGGGGTGAGAGGAAGACCCTGCGCTGTCTGCCACCTTTCCCCTTCAACAGCTTGCTTCAGGGACAGCTTCAGGTGCTGTTCAGGATCTCCAGCATGCCGGGAAAACAAGGGCAGGGCAAGAAAGCAGCAGTCGGGGAGTACCAATAGGCCAGACTACAACAAGGGGCAAGACACAGAACAATTCCATTCCAGCGTGGGAGTACAGCAATAAGAGCCTGTAACAGCAGAGAGACTTCTTCCCAGCAAGTTAGGCCCTTCACCTGGGATTGTGCACTGCACTAGGCATGATGCCCAGAAATTAAGTATTACAAAGCTGAGTGTTGCAATGCATGAATCCCATTTGTCTCCCTACGCCACGGAGCCCTGGCAAAAGTGTAGAAGATTTTTTTAGATAAAGGCTTACACAAGCCACGTGCTGACTAGCAACCACCTGCAGGAAGCAGACAGGAGGAGACTAAGTGTACCCAGAGGAGACAACCCGTCCACCCACTCACTGCTCCAAAGCAGACCACGTAAGAGCATCTTGCAATTTGCAATATGGATACGTACAAGCATTAGATTGAAAAACCTATCACTTGAATGCTTGAGAATGAGAAACTGCTTTGAAAACTCAATGGACATTTCCAGTCTATTAGATACAATATCAATGATCTTGCCAAAGAAACCTGAAGAGGCAGAAAACCTCGCTTTCCTCTTGAACTTCTGCATCTACTCGGAAGGGGGAGCGCAGCAGACATCCCCGCTGCCTGGCCGACTGGAGAGCGACAATGTGATGGTCCTATGGTTTCTTCACACTCACACCTTGTCCATGTGAGAAAGTTTCAACGGGTGATCTGTGAATTTTAAACCTGTCGAGTTTTCCCATATAGCTAGGTCTACACTCGGACTTTTTTTTTCAGTTTTATTTATGTGATAAGCTTAGGTCCTTGACTCCCCTCCAGCTACGCTGACATTAACAGTCCACAAAACAGATATAGAAGCTGAAAATCTGATTTCCCAAGGCTGAAACCTCTTACACTGTGAGTACACATGTCAGTGACAGAAGATAACTGGTAGAAACACAGATGTTTATGATGCTTACTGCTATTTAAATTATTTGGGTTTACACTATTAGTGATGCTGATAAAAACTTTTCCACAGCAGCAAAACCAGACCAGTAAGAACATAACTTGAGCGTAGTACAGAAATAGTACCTAATACTGCAGGTTGCTTGAGGTGAGACTTGTCAGGTGACGGGCAAGTGACAGTATACCTGCTCTTTGATGATAACAAAGCTCAGGGGACCACATAAAGGTAATAATAATAAAACACCAGGAGGGCAGGGTTAGATATGAATAAGCCAATTTTTAAAGGAGAAACCTCTATCTAATGTATGCCCAGAGGTTTTTGACAGAGTTGTGTGTACAAGCACACAGTCCAGACAGCCACGTAGCGGACTGGATACTTGATCACCTCTGAAGCAGGCAGTCTTGGCAGCCCAGGCATCCTCCAGCTCCAGTCTCTGTAAATGCCCCACTTTGCTGGGTGATTTGCCAGAAGGAGGTGTTACTCCAGCTGGAAACAAGTTTACGTCTGTCCGCAGTTCCTGTAAGGTCAGCCTGTCGCTCCTATCTCTTCTGCTATTGCTACTTGTCAGTAATACACAGTAACAGAGGAAGTACAAAGTATAGCAGCCATGAGATACCCGTGAGATGGTGAATGCGAGGTGCGAGTGAGCTCTGACTGACACTTTCACTACTGTTATCATCATTTGAGAAACATCACAGAATCAATCAAGAAGAAAACTCCTCAGGGATTTTCTTAGGTTTTAGCAGGGTCCCAACAGTATAATGCCATGGGACTGTAATTTCTCTCTGTAGGCAGACGGCAAGGCGACACAGAAAGCATTGCAATGATCAGTGTGGGGTGTCTCTAACACAGGAATTATTGCTCCTGGACCATAAAGTCTAGGATTTTATAGAGATGAACTACATTATGGATACATGCTTTCAGTGTGGACTCATCAAAATTACCAGAAATTAATATCATGCTTAGCTGGTGGGTACTTTTTGGGCTGATCTGAAAACTAGCTTTGTCTACATTTAGCTGTTTTCTCTTGCAGAAAGCCCTGTCAAACTCAGTGCTCTGACATATGTTTTCAAGTGTTGATACACATCCTATGAGATATGTTCAAATCAAACGGAACAGAAGCTTTACCTTTGAGAAGCCTCTATCAGAACAAACATCACATGGGAGACCAGAATTTCATTTAATTCTGACGTTTAATTCCAATTTTAATAGGACTCCACTGAAAACATACATCTGGGGCAGGAGGCAGTTACCTAAATCAGGGCAGCAAGTACATTTTAGGTGCTGAGGGTATCCTGTCTGGCCTCCAGCAGCCACTGCAGAAGAGAATCACGTCTCCGTATAACGTGTGTCATATCCTCCTGTACCTGGATACTCAAGGGCATGGTAACCTGAGTATCTAATATTAACAGCTGCCAGAGTGCTGCATATTAATACCTCTGTCCTCTCAGGTGGCGATGTAATTTTACTCCTGGCTGAGGTACAGCAAACTGCACATCTGAAACACATACCCTAAACTAAACTATACATAAACTAAAGACTGCTGTCAACAGTGCAGTCAGAATTAGTGCAGGTTCTGCATCAGTCTTTAGGTGCCCACTCTTAAGCTGACCTTTAAACTAGCTATTTTGGATGCTGTTAGCAGGGTAGTCATGAAAATGCAAAAAAACCCCAACCTAACAGCCTGAGTATTGCAGCCCATGCAGAGCTCCATATTCCTATGGGCACATTGCTATAGGTATCTCAAATACCTCAGAGATAGGTCTAAATGCCACCATCGGATAGTATAATTCTGGTCACAGCGAGTGCATAGCTACCACTGCACTGAGGATGTACACATGGCAAGTCCCTGTCTATCTTGCTGAGGCTGGGGTACGTTATACTGCTGTCCCACTGCGGCTGCAGGGCCACCCAGCTGCACAGACAACCCGTTCTCATGACTCCAGTCCGGGAAATCTTTCCCCTTCCCCGCACAAACCATCCCTGCTATGTATAGAGATTTTTGCTTGCTTGAAGCCGCCATGGCAGGCCAGTGCAGAAGCCAGGATACCAAACTTAAAAGGTTAATGATCTATCTGTTATGCTAAATCCTATGCAGCAGCACTAATTCTCCCTATTCAATCATCCTTTTCCCAAGAGCCTGGGACAATATGAGAGACATGGAAGGCTAGCTGATTTATTGCTTTCATGCAAAAGGTCAGACTAAGGAAGACCAGCCACTGGAGTCTGTTGCCCTATAAACCCAGCAGACTAGCCATTGGTTAGCTTGTCTTCAAAATATCCTTTCACATGGAGATGTAACACTTGGTGACTTCCAGTAACTTGTACTTCACTTATCTGTTTTTTTTTTCCCCAAAGAAAATGAGAAAATGGGTTTTATTACCTTCCAGAATCCCATATTGACTCTGAAATGAAAGCTAGGACTTTCTGATTTACCACATCAGCTACGCCTATATTATATCTTCATGTGGGGCAAAGATAACACTACAGTAGGACTGTATCAAAAATTTCAGGTATTGAGTCAGAATACTCAGTGTGAACAAAAGTAAGTACTAAACATTCTTCCTTTGAAATAAACAGGGATATCTCTCACTTTTGAGCTCAAAACTACAATTTAGGACTCTTGAGAGTCTAATACACACATCAGGATACACACATCAGTACAAAACCAGTACTGGTATGTGTATGGTATATTCGTCTGTGTACATACAAACATATATGCAGGTAACATAGATATGTATTCATTATATATGAGCAGATATATATTCTCTGCAAGCTCAGAGACACAAAAGACCCTAAGCTGCCACTTCTGAGCTTCCCTCTGTAGGAGAGTTACCTTCTGACAGCAAGATAAATGAAGGGGCAGCTGTGTTCATTCTCTAGCGCTCATGCTTGTTTAGTATCCTGATTAATGACGAGTGCTATACTTAGTCTAATTTATCTCTCACAAGCCTTTATATGCTCTTCCAAACCCAATGTAAAGTTTATGTGCAGATGCACCCACACAATAAAACGGTTCCATATTGAAACTTACTTTAGTTTAATTTCAAAGTGAGTCCCCGAGGACCTCATTGCTAGGGATGCAGTATCTCAGCCTGCCTGGACTTTAAGCTTGCATTATGGGTTCTTCGGCAGTCTACAAGAGAGTTATAACAGTGCAGTAAAAAAAAAAAAAAAGATGCAGTCGATACTGTAAGAAAACATGACATACAGTTGTTCCTTAGGTAAAATTTTTCATTCATTTGGACATTTTAGAAAGAGAGGGAAAGAAGTTGGGGGTACTGACAGAGAAAATAACCTGCAGGCTAGAAGCCCATCCTGTAAAGACATATCTATCTGAGGAAGGCAAGAGACTCTAACCTTTACTCTAAGCCTCCTTCTGGCTGAGAAAGTGATTCCAGCCCAGAAAAAAGTACAGGTAAAGAAAATGTCACGGCATGAGCCTTCAAAAAAAAAAAGCAAATGATGGAGTCCTGCTATGTCCTTATAAAAGATTTTAGACTACATTTCCACTTTCAGCTGACTAAATAGTTTATGGGATTAAAGTAACTGATAAAACAGCATAATGAGGGATCATCAGGAGAAGTTTCATCACCTCTTCGTGCACTGGTTTATTGCAAACCTTTGCACTGAGAAAGGTTTGCCATGTGAGCGAACTCCAGATGAACTGAGCACCAAACAGCTGCAGAAGCTTAGAAATAGCCTGTGGTGACAGAGTGGGTATCAGGAAAAAAACCACTTTATTATCAAGTCAAATGCACGTGGTTAGGCAGATGTGAACCCAACAACACTCCCTGGCTTTCAGCAAGTCCAGCAGAAATCCAGGAATAACTCTCAAATTGGCGTGTAAGCTCTTAAGAGCAGAAGGCTTATTAGTCACAAACCAAAGGATCCTGTATGTGGAAAGGCAAAATGAAAACCAAATGAAGGATAGTTCTTCACATCACAACAGCAAAGAAGAGAAGCCAGCTTAGCCAACAAATCCATGCTCCACATTTAAGTAATTCTTGCTTTTTGGCGAGATGAATGTTGCCATCTATTTGGCAGGACACTACTGAGGCCTGTAAACGGCTTGCACATCCTCATCAGTTGGCTAATTGGACATTAATTTTGAGACTAATCTTACTCAGAGTTGCAACTTCAGCTTCGACTGTGTATTTCCTCTTTGCTTTGTATTTAATTTTAAATGTAAGCTAATGCCTTTGTACAACTTCCCTAACTAACACAGCTCTAGGGCAATGAATACAGATATTCTCCTATAATTTTTTTTTAATTAGAGGTGGTATAATAAGCAAACACAAATAAAATTTCTCTTTAAAATCTTTGAAATTTTTGTAACAAATATAAATTTAGCACCTATTTTTCTAAATCTAAGATGCTCTAACGTATTCTGTGTGACACTGATGTTGATAAACGTAATGAAGAAGTGGCAGTTTCCTGCAGACAGTGAAATGTTCACATTTTAAAAAACAGATTTAACAGAATTTACAATGACTCAAGTATTCATGCTATCAAGTGTTTGTGTGGTCATATTGATTTCTTTACCATTGCATAGAAATCAAGTAGCAACAATGCTTCTTTCCTTCAGAAATGAACAGACTGAGTTACAACTAAAGCTTTCTGAATTAGACGATTATGGTTTTTTCATAGGCTATTTGTTTCTTCTTTCAGTTTCCCACAGCAACAAAAATAGTTGTAAAAACTTCATTTCAAGGCTTAACAGTCTGATACTAGAGTTAAGCAGAGAAGATAGAATCAACAGAAACTTTATTCAGAAGCTATGAGATTTGCTCATTTTCTGAACTATAATTCCTGTTTAGGTTATTCCTTTTACTACTATCAATGCAAACTTATCCTCTAGCCTCTGAAAAACAAGACTGTGATTCATATACCTAATTTCTAATTGGTAGCCTTATTAAATACTTGCAGTGTTAAATTTCTCCATATGCATACATTCATTGTGTTGCTGCTTCTGTGAGCTTTAAAATCACACGCCACTTCCACGGGTTTCAAGGAACTTGCTTGTATCATAGTAACAATTATTGCATGCAGTGGCAGTAGAATACAGACTATTAATTAATCTATTAATTTATTCTAATTCTCTTGTTTGTCCACAGTAAGATGCCTGTGATCGCTGGCATTATCTTTGCAAGTTACAGATGTCTTCAAGAAGTAGTGTGTCATGGATCGAGAGCAGCCCTGAGGAGAAGGCCTTCGGGGGTGTTGGTTGATGAGAAGTCCAACATGAGTCAGCAGTGTGCGCTGGCAGCCCAGAAAGCCAACCATGTCCTGGGCTGTGTCAAAACCAGTGTAGCCAGCAGGTTGAGGGAGGTGATTGTCCCCCTCTACTACAGTCTTGTGGGACGCCCTCCCTCGTGTACTGCGTCCAGCTCTGGTGTCCCCATCACAGGAAAGACATGGAGCTGCTGGAGTGAGTCCAGAGGAGGGCCACAAAGCTGATCAGAGGGCTGGAGCACCTCGCCTGTGAGGACAGGCTGAGGGAGTTGGGCTTGTTCAGCCTGGAGAAGAGAAGGCTCTGGGGAGACGTAATTGCGGCCTTCTGGTACCTAAAGGGGGACTACAGCTGGAGAGGGGCTGTTTACAAGGACAGAGAGTGATAGGACAAGGGACAATATGTTTAAACTAAAAGAGGGGAGATTTAGATTAGCTATTAGGAAAAAGTTCTTCCCTGTGAGGGTGGTGAGGCACTGGAACAGGTTGCCCAGAGAAGCTGTGGCTGCCCCCTCCCTGGCAGTGTTCAAGGCCAGGTTGGATGGGGCTTTGGGCAACCTGGTCTAGTGTAGGGTGTCCCTGCCCATGGCAGGGGGGTTGGGACTAGATGATCCTTGTGGTCCCTTCCAACCCAAACCATTCTGTGATTCTATGATTCTATGTTCCTAAGAAACATGATCATGGGTCTGACTGTCCCGAAACATCCCGCTGCGGGCTTCATGAGGGATTTCACCAGATGAAAGACAGCAAGTCACCTCCTTAAATTGGATCCAAAGCATCACTGGAATATTAGAGGCAAAGCCTTATTGCAGTCGGGGAGTTTGATGATAGAGAAAAATAATCATGAAAGAAAAACCCAAGGAACAATTTTATTAAAACTCTAGGTAAATTGCGTTCATCCAGTTTAAATGCACTACCCTCCTATTACCTTCAGACACAGCAAATACAGGCTAGACTTAGGCAGTAATCTCAGAAAGTCTACACTGCCAGAGAGGTAGCCACCAGAGTACTTGGCTTTGTATTGCATTTTGCAGGAACCAGCACAAAACATGTTGTTACCTGTTCTTTTACATCCTCCAGATGATGTTGAGACACCTCAGAATCTCCTCAGTTCCTTTTTACTGCTATAACTCAGGAAACCCTCTTCCTGGTAACCCTGTTCCAGTCAAGGACCATACTCCAACATCCTTTTTAATCATTCCTTTTTACTCCTGTCCCCATGAATGACCTACTCCAAATTCCTCTGCACATGTTCATTAGTACTTACTTCCAACTACAGCTGTCCATGGGCCAACTTCCACCTGGCAACCAAGGAGCAGTGCATATTCAGGAGAACAAGCAGAAAAACAAGTCAGCCTGACTTGTACCGGATGATGAGATGTTTGAAGTTGTCCTGCTGTATCCCTGCCTTTGCTGACAGGTAATGCCTAAGCACACGTTTCTTACCCAAGACTACTGGGATATATCCTCAGGAGGAACCCAGGTAACAAAGCATGTTCAAACCATGCGAAACCTGGGAGGCTGGACCATGCCAAGACAGGAGGTTTGATCACATAGTTTAGTGGTGGACTTGGTAGGGTTACATTAACAGTTGGACTTAATGATCTTAAGGGTCTATTCCAATCTAAATGACTACACGATTCTATGATCTGACTCTTCCAACCAACACTTCTGATTCTGTGACATTCCATGCTGTGTTCAATTAAACATGGAAATGGTGGCAATAACCACCTTTACCACTTGATCTTGGAATGACTGTATCCACTTAAGATGTAGAATCACAAAATCATAGAATATCCCGAGTTGGAAGGGACCCATAGGGATCACTGAGTCCAGCTCCTGGCTCCGCACAGGACCAGCCCAGTCAGAGCAGATGACTGAGAGCACTGTCCAGGCGCTGCTTGAACTCAGCCAAGGTCGGTGCTGTGACCACCTCCCTGGGGAGCCTGTTCCAGGGCCCGACCACCTTCTCAGTGAAGAACCTGTTCCTGATCTCCAACCTAACCCTCCCTGTCGCAGCTTCATGCCGTTTCCTCAAGTTCCATTGCTGGTCACCACAGGGAGGAGATCAGCACCCGCCCCTTCGCTTCCCCTCCTGAGGAAGCTGTAGGCTGCCATGAGGTCTCCCTTCAGTCTCCTCTTCTCCAGGCTGAACAAACCGAGGGACTTCAGCCTCTCCTCATATGTCTTCCCCTCTAGACCCTTCACCTTCTTGGTTGCCCACCTCTGGACACTCTCCAATAGTTTTATGTCCTTTCTGTACTGTGGTGCCCAAAAATGCACGCAGTACTCGAGGTGAGGCTGCACCAGCGCAGGGCAGAGTGGGACAATCATGTCTCTAGAGCAGCCGGCAGTGCTGTGCTTCATGCATCCCAGGATGTGGTTGGCCTTCCTGGCAGCCTGGGCACCCTATTGACTCATGTTCAACTTGCTGTCGACCAAGACCCCCAAGTCCCTTTCAGCATGGCTGGTCTTCAGAATCTCATCCCCCAGCCTGTATGTACAGCCAGGGGTGCCCCTTCCCAGGTGCAGAATCCAGCACTTGCTCTTGTTAAAATTCGTGCGGTTGGTGATTGCCCAGTTCTCTAATCTGTCCAGATCTCTCTACAAGGCCTCTCCACCCTCGACGGAATCAACAGCTCCTCCCAATTCAGTATTGTCTGCAAACTTGCTCATAATACCTTCTAGTGCAACATCCAGGTCATTTATGAAAACATTAAAAAGAACTGGCCCTGAAATGGAGCCCTGGGGAACCCCACTAGTCACTGGTCACCAGCTTGATGTAACCCCATTTACCATAACTCTTTGGGCCTGACACTTCAGCCAGTTGCTCACCGATTGCATTATGTGTTTGTCAAACTGTATGCTGGACATTTTGTCCAGAAGGATACTGTGAGAGACAGTATTGAAAGCTTTACTGAAATCTAAAAAGATGACATCATCTGGCTTCCCTTGGTGAACTAGATGGGTGACCTTGTCATGAAAGGAAACCCAGTTTGTTAAACAGGACCTTCCTCTCACGAACCCGTGTTGGCTGTGACCAATGACTGCATTGTCCTTCAGGTGTTTTTCGATAACTCCCCACATAATTTTTTCCATAATTTTACCAAGCACTGCAGATGTGAGGGACTTAAATTCCTTTATCCAGGAAGGAATGTCTGTGCAGATGCCAAAGGCTGACAGCAGGATGTGTATATTTCAATGGTCAATAAAACATTGAGGGTCCAGCCTCACTATACCGATAGAGTGGAGATGCACTGCTCACCCCCTAACTCTGTAAGAGGCCAGATTCATTGTGCAGAGGCACTCAGAACCCATGGCAAACCATTGGACCACCTTCTAGGGCCCTTTCCAGCTGCTGTGAACCTCATTTTGGGTACTCACCATGCTGCCCCTCACTCAGAGGGAACGGAGGGTCCCAGGGGAAGTCCACCCTCCTGAACTGCTCTCTGTGGTGTGCGATCCCTCAACACTGCAGTGCCAAAGGTCTCCTGCCTCTACTGAGCCTTGAGCACCTTCATCCTTTACCACAAAGGTAAGGCAGTACAGCCAGCCATGGCACCTCTTCTAGCAAACACATCTAGCTACCCTTTAATGCCAACAATTGCATCTCAGGTGTGTGCCACAGCTTGAAGCAGCTGATGGGAAGTATCATGTTATATCAGTCGTGCATGCTCCTGCTCCACTTGAAAACACTTTTTCCCACTGTTAGGACAAAACCCTGCTTTCGGGCATCTCTCCTTCCTCAACAAAACTGCTACAGTGACACGCTCCCTCTTACATACTTACCATCTTTTTCAGAAGTTCAGTACAAGAGAAGCCATTCATTATTTACATTGAACTAAGCCTTCTCCATTCATTTCAATGACTGTTTCAACCCTCTCTTATGATTTATTAAGTATTTGCAATGTTCTTCTTTTCCTCTGTTATACTATCATAACACATCAATATCACTTTGAATGGGGTGGTTTCCACTCTGTTCCCAAGGGGATGTAGCAGAGCAATACAACACCTGTGTTGATTATGTTATGGCAAAACCTTTAAACGCATGGCTTCTTTATTCATGGTTTCCTGCATATGCCCATATTTTTGCCCATGTAATTCCTAGATGGCTGCCTGGACTAACCAGGCTGAGTTAGGCCATGGTCTGAAAGGTGATCCCCACAGCAAGCATGCTTTAAGTACAATTCTGGATGTGCCATGCCTACTTGTGTGATGGCCATTCAATCTACATGTCTGCAGTGAACCCTGTTCTGTGTGTGGTGGCTCCAGTCTTATTGCACGTGTGATGAAGAGCCCTGACAATATAAGTGAGCCAGATTCAGGCCTCTCCAGTTCTTAAGACATAACTGACTCTGAGCACCTACGTTAATAATTACGTGCGGCTGTCAAGCTGCCTGAGCAAGGACACTAGTCACAACGAAGCCTTCCAAAGTGAATTAGAGGCCTCCATTTTAGGAAGACACTTAAAATAGCTGTTATTGTCAACTCATGAACAGTTGAACAGCAGACTGAAAATCAGGCTTTTTAAAGCTCGCACACTAACTGTCCAAATACGGTAGCGCCCCAACCAACCAGCCCTAAAAAACCTGCAGCTGCTCAAAAATCATTTGGGAACATAGGGCAAGCCCACAAATACAGATGTCTGACCTAAACCCAGGTGGGATTGCATCATTCTTCTACTTCTCAGGCTAGGAATGATACATATAGCAGCAGGGGACATAGCTGAGACACATGTCTGCAGTTTCTAGGCCAGGTGACACAGTATGAAGGGCAGGTTGTACGCTGAGGACCCAGGTAGGACTATGTACCCCTCCTGTTTCAGGTGTTTCCTAGACTCATTTTGTTCTACAAGGCTGTATCTTAAGGTTATAAACGTTTCTGATAAACAAGTTAAGAAGTCTGGTTTGCAGGACAGGCACTTTTTTTAGCATACCATGATCCTGGTTTTCTGAAGGCTCATGAGTGACCTCTTGGGAGTCATGCTAGATCCTTTCTACTTTGCACAGCAGAATTTCTCTCACTATGTTTCTCCATACTGCTTAATTATCCAATAAATTAATAAAAAGAAGGAGATTAAAGAAATAATATGGCTTGACTGGCTCAGTGAAACCTATGCACACAGATGACTTACTGAATCATTATTTTCGTCTATCAACCCCTTCCCAAGAAGCAGCAGAGGGATATGCAATTCACAGTCGATCCATTCAGGCTGCTCTTGATCCTATTTAATCCTTGGGTGCAACTAATAATCTGGGGGTTGTTTTCTGAGGACAGGATAAATTAAGTTTCTTTGGGAAGGATGCTTTCTTCTAGAGGAGGCATTAATAGATCTCCACCAGCAGAGGATCTTAACTCAGAGGCACATTTCATATTGGATGCTGTTGGGCTCAAACATTTCTCAGAGCTCTTTGCGCTTCAGTGAGTGTCCTCGGTCAAGCTCCGTCAGGGATAGTACTGTTATGATTATTACTTCTCTGTCTAGGTTAGATTTTTCTGTCTCAGTGAACTCCCCTTGGATTTGGTTTTACAGAACAGGAGGAGCACTCTTGGCTGTGGTCAGTGCTTGGGCCTGCTGCCTGGACTATGCAAATCAGGATTTGTAAATACGCTGTTAGAAATAGCTCTGCAGCTGTGACTATGGAAGGTGGAAGAATGAGTTTCACTTCCCTTATTAAAATTATTTAACTTTATGGGGTTGGGTAATATCAGTAGATGGAGTCAAATCAAGACCACATGCCATATCCTCCTACATGTACCACCTGATGTAATATGATGGTGAATCATAATTAGTCTTTTTAGTTGAATTAGAGACAGGCAACAACTCTGGTAAAGGTATTAACAAGTGTGGTCACTGGGAGGCTCACCATGCTTTCCTGCTCTGGCAGCCCTTACAATAAGCACTTTATTCTTATAGAGATTATTAACAGCATGGTAGATTCCGTAGTCTGAGGCATTTTGCTGGGAGAAGATCATGTACTTTGGTATTTCCTTGTCCATAAAACCCAGACCAGAGTGCAGAGCTATGGCTGCACTGACCTGCAACAATCAAGAAGGTCTCCTGAGGAAGACTCACTTCAATTCCACCATAATGGGGCAGGGAAGATGAGGGTCAGCTGCAGGTGGGACCATCTCATCTGGCACAGGTAGCACTGCCACTCTGGCTGCTGTGGAAGGGGACAGGGCTGAACAAGGAGGTGTAGCTCCATTTCCACCCTTTTCACTTAAGGGAGCCTGTATGCAAAGCATGCACACACACACACTGGGGCTTGGATATCAGAACTTTTTCCCTGGTGAGGTTTGCAACAGCTTGTAAGAGGCAGGAGGCAAAGCATTTGCAAAAGATGCAGAGTTTAATGACCTCCAGGGTTTAGAATACGTATTAATCTCATTCACCTGAGTTTGTGCTTTAGGGAGTGCTCTGTAAAGGTGTATTTCTAATTACAGCTGTGTGTAAGAATGATTTTTTATTGATGCTGATTTGTTTAACTTATGAGTTTAAGATTACTTGTTTTATTTAGTCTACAAAGAGCAAAGGAAGATGCAACAAGCAATTTTTAAAGTGTTCCAGTTCATTGTGGGCAACAGTAGGACTGTCCGAGATGTTTCTTTTTCCAGAGTTCTGGAGAACACCTCTTAAAGGAGATCTCTTGATCTCTTCCCCAAGTTCTTAGTGAAATATAAACATCCAATCCTTCTGTTTCAGCCTACGACTGAAAGTAACTGTGCTATTTTGCATACCTTGAAAATCATGAACTTTTATATGATCTTTTATAGTAAATGACTAAAATATCTTAGGAAACAAGATGATGAAGAATCTCTTTCACAAGAGGTACTTTATGGGGGAAGATGAATAACTGTTGTTACACTGAAACTGGCAGCATGAGGAATAACCTATAAAGTCTGTCTGGAGGAACATGAGTCATCAATCAAAACTCTCTTCAGTAACACTTAGAGCAATTTCGTTTTGCTCTCCTCAGCTTTCTCTTTGAAAGCTCTGACAGATTCATGTACCAGGGAAGGAAAAAATACTATTTAACTTACTGCTGTCTAAGTATACATTTATTTTATTTGCAAAATGTGTCTGAATTTCATAATCAAAAGGAAGAATCAAAATGAATGAAGTCTGTTTGTATTTTCCTTTGGATACTTCCGTGTTACGATTTTTTAAAAAACAGCACGGAGAGCAGCAAGCTAGCAGTTGAGCAGTTGTCCTGTTTACATGGACAGTATGCACTTATTTCCCATCTATCTGCTACGGAGCTGAACAGCAAGACCATTGCCTCTTGATTGCACCAGTAAAAGAGAGTAGCCTGCGCCTACGTTTTCACCTGGCTTGCAGAATAAAGATTCACAGCACAGTACTGATGAGCATGCAAACGGGGTGGCAAAGATGAAAGGCATAAAATCGTACATTATCAGAACAAAACCCATCTCAATCTAACCCTAAATCAATTGGTTAAACCGAAAACCCCCAAAACTTACACCTGTAAGGCAGCTGGCATTCAGGGATATACAAGGTCTGTTCCTATAGCAAGCACAAAACACAAACAATGTCTTTCTCAGTTCTATGTCTGGATTTCAAAACATAAGTCTGATAGCATCTTTTAATATTTTCAAGCACTTTTTCTTTAATGTTCCACTGAAGAATATTAAGCTGCAACTGTTCTATCAAATTAATGCGAAGGCAAACATTTCCCGTAATGTTTTCTGAGTAACAGTGTGAGTTTGTCTTTTCCATGTGTAATTTAAAAATTGGCCAGGGCAGGCTTCCTGCATATTTAATTATAACTGTTCAAATATTTCCATAGAAAGATCAGTTTTGCAAGGCTATATTGGATCGTGGCCACATCTCTGAACTTTCCCATTCCTTCCTAAAGCTCACATTGTTCTTGATTAATACATTCAGCAATGTCTGATGCTATCTTCATTGAAACGAGTCTTTTATTTACACTCCTGAGTTAAACAATTTACAGACTAAAGCGTAGGCTCTCATTTTCTGAGGCAATCTCTGTATTTTTTTGATGGGAGGGAAAGCTGTGTAAAAGTTTTGGTCTTTACTGTTCAGCAGGCACAGATTTGGGGAGGTGGGGTGTGGTGGTGTGCATCAGCAGCCTGGTGTTCTAGACTAAAATCAAATTCTATTTTGTTCAAACAAGGGGGGGGGCGGTTATTGCTTGCAGACAATAAACATGATCTGTAGTAATATCTATGCAGTTCATCTACCCCATTTTTCATCCATTAACACACCCAATAATAGTCACCACCCAAGTGTAGTCAACATATCACCATCATCAGGCATAAACGCAAGGCCAGGCACCGCATGCCTCACTCAGGCAAATCCCCGATGGAAGTCAACAGCAACTTAGACTGAGAAAGGAGGGTAGGATGAAAGATAGTGTTGAAGCCAAAAGCTGTGTGTATTCATGTACACATGCATACGTGTGCACCGTTTGATAAACATCTTTCTTAGAAACATGAGCAGTACTCAGAATGAGAGGGAGATTGCTGAAAAGCACAACTCTGACTTGATTTCAGTTGCATCTCTCCTGATCAGGGAAAAGGAAAAAAAAAAAAGAAAAGGACCCTTGCAGTCACACACTGATGCATTTGAGCTGGGTAACATCCTCATCCCTGTCGTGCTCAGCATCTCCTCCCTCCTGCTGGGCTTTTGGGGCTAAGGAGATCAGGTGAAGAAGCAAAAAAACACCCCAAGCCCGCCGGCAAGTTCCTTGGAGAAGCAAGATGCTCCCTAACACCCACCACAATGCATTTTATCAACAAAGATTATAATCTCTTTCCCATGCTTGTTGGACAAAGGCAGGAGCTAATCCCAACACCATCTCATCACCCCAAAAGCTAAAAAGGAGTATAAATCAACATATCTAGGATTGGAGGTTTTTGCAAAATTAACTGGTGCATAATCCTAAATAGACCTCTGACTTTTTCCATTGTATAAATAACTTCACTTCTTGAACTATTATAATGAAGAAAAAATATTCAGCCAACTCAGTCTTTTAGCCACTTTGAGTAGATGTTAAATTTTGCTCTTAACCACTCCTCTCCTACAATTGATCTGCAGTAAATCTACAGAAGCTAAGGGCTAATCAGAATTTACTGTCATGTAAATGAGAGACAATGTCCTGCTAAAATTAGTTAGATTCTTCTATCACTGATTTGTTACATAGATCCTTTGTTTTAGAAAAAAAATGGAATCGGGGAAAAAAAATGTCAACTTAAAATGGAAACAAAGGTCCACCTTCATGGATGCTACAGTCAGTCAGAGGTGACAACAGAGCATCTAAGCAGTGTCAAACTCTAGCAGGAAGCAAAGAAATACTTTTTTTTTTTTTCTTCAAGAAAAAAAGGAAATTGGAAAAGGAGACGCTGAAATTGAGGGGCTAGTTTCACTCTTTATAACACTGACAGATTTTAACCACATATGACAAGGTTTCCAGTCTAGAAGCCAGGCTGAAATCTTCCTCAGGCTTTAAGCCAAGTCAGCTGGGACATTTCTAAGAACAAGGGTAGAGGAATAAAAAAACACTCCCCCCACTTCTGCTTAAAATGCCAGCAATGTTTATTCACAAGAATTCAAGAAGTTTCAAGTGAATGTGAAAAAATTTCCAGTATGAAAAAGCAGTGTGCTCTTTCATCAAAGTACCTTTTTGGTACCCATGCTGACCATCACTCCGAAGTTAATTGATATGCAGCCGTCAGGTATCGGCTCTTGCTTGTAGAAAAGCCTGAGGGAAATGGCAGGGAGGTAACTGGTGATGAAAGGACTGAGAAACCGAAAAGAAGGGAGCGAAACCAGGAGGACAACAAACAGGTCAGTTGGCAGGACAGGACCTGGCAGGGGTCCATCTGAGGGAAGGAGAAGGGCCCGTATCACAGCACTTTCAACTTCTACATCGTCCCCAAGTGTTTGGCCTATAGCACCCCATGAACACATGCTCCCTTTCGGGTTCCCTCACCTCCTTCTGCTCTGACGGACAGTTGAACTGGGCAGCTCTATACAAACTCAGTGAGAGCTCTGTTCACAACATGCTATTTCTCATAATCCGAGAGTCGCTGAGGTGGGAACACACCTCTAGTCCAACTAGAGTCAGGTGAAGCTGGGTGCTCAGCTCCACGACCAGTTGGATTTTGAACATCTCCAAGAGTGGAGACTCCATAGCCTCTTCCCATGTCCAAACACACTATTTAATGTAAAGTAACAGGAAAAGTCAGGCGACCGAATCCCCAAAGATGCAGCGTGTTGGCCTTCAGCTTCCTCTGGA
>VWZZ01005404.1:21348-60669 GCA_013399095.1 Psophia crepitans | reverse complement strand
CCGGCGCGTCTCGCCGTGCCGAGCCGAGCCGAGCCGTGCCGTGCTCCCTCTGCCGCCGCCGGTGGGGCCGGAGCTGGGGCGCGGTGTGCCGTTCGTGTTAGACAGCGGTGCCTTTACTAAATGTCCGTGTTTCTGGCCTCTGGTACCTAACTGGAAGAAGAGGGCTGGGTATTTCTGTAATTTGCTTCACCTTTTTCTTCTGTGCATAGTTCTGCTGGAATTAGGTTTGAGAAGCTGTATGTTAATGCAGGTGCAGCTGTAAGTTGATAACGTGCTCTTGAGATAGTCCTTGTTCTCTGCGGCCGGGCAATTCCCCAAATACCTTTAGAGTTTGCATCTTTGTGCTTGACAGTGGCCAAACCCAGGCCCCCTACCTGAGCGATCGAGAGCCAGATTGAAGCAAAAGGCAGGATGGGTTTTTGGCAGAGGAGTTCAGCTCTTGTGGCAGGGTCCTGAGCGGCTCCGGTTCCTTTCTCCCCCCTGTAGACCAGGCGCTCCTCCAGTGACAGGCACGCATCCGAGCACAAGGAGACGGAGGGAGCAGAGAAGGTGGCGGCTGGGGTGGGCTGTAGGAGCAGCTCTAACAGCAGTCAGCTTGGGGCACGAGCAGTGATGTTACCGAGGGGGAATGAGCACGAAATCATAGCTGTTGCACGTGTCCGCGTGGTGAGCCCTCTGTTAAAAGCATCACACACAATTTCTTTTTTCGAGTGTAAAACTGGGCAAGGCATTGCAGAGATTAGATCTTCTGAGAAACTTACTCTGTCTTAGTGCTCTTGTTCTCTGCTGCAAATGTTGCCTCTGAAACTAAATACATAGAGGCAGAGTCTGCTCCCATTTAAATCCACAGCAAAACTTCCAGATCCTGTGGGAGCTGGGTGGTAGCAAGGACTGCTCTTCATGTCCTGAGTGCTCTTGAGTAGCACCAAGTCCTGTGTCTCAGTTAACTCTTGACAAACTACTCGGTTATGCATCAGTAATTTTGAGTGGCTTTCACAGGTACCAGTGCCAGCTTCTTTTTAGGTAACTGACCACATCGTTTTCATCATTTAAGTCTGCTGATCGTCAGTGCGAGTGTTTTGGAAAATCTGTATAACTGGCATTCAGTTGTCCTTTAAAAAAACAAACAAAAAAAATCTGTTAATACCAAAGAAAGTTTAAAAACGTATCAAGGGAGTTATGTTGTTTTTGTCTAATGGTTGTTCAAGGGGAAAGGGAATCTGTTTGTGCATTCCTGAGGTTTTAGCTGGACAGAATTTCAGGTTTGTTGACAGCAATGCCAGCACGGAAGGGAGAGCTGTGTCTTTCACTAAAGGCTTAGAGCTTCCATTTTTCTCTCTTCAGCGTGAGACAGTAAAATTGTTTTCATTCAGCTGATCAGTATTTTGCTAATAATGGGAAAAACTCTGCAAGATGCAGAGCTGTCAAAGCAGTGCTCCTGCTCTTTCTCCAAAGTGAGGTGATAGGTAGAGGAGGCTCTTCTGGGTACTTTCTTCCAACAGAAGCTGGCTTCGGTTGCCAGTTGCAGGTACTCTTGAAAATACTACAGGTGTCCTGAGGGCTTGATCTGGTGCCGGAATAGGAACAGACTGTACAGGAGCCCAGGTGCCATGGAAAGTGGTTTTACAGCAGGACTTCAGCCCTTGCATCTTACGGGATCTGTGCTATGCCCGTCCCTTAGGGCTCTCTTGTTGATGTCCTTTCTGAACTCCGTGGCGGCAGCAGCATTTAGATACTAACTTATAGTTGGACCTTTGCAAAACACCTTTTGTTTTCACTGTGGTCTGTTAGTGGGTATAATCTTATTCTTACAGGCTCTCTGAGCATTACTTGGTTTTGCACAGGACAAAAATTTTACTTGCCACTGCACTCCAGTGAGATTTTTGTAAATTGGTGTTTCACTCACTGTTTAAAAATCTGTACTCTAGAACAAATGAAAAAGCACAGAAAATACAAAATTGAAAAGCAAATGGGAAAAAATGAAAATAAATTTTGTCATCAGTAGGATCAAGAAATGTAGCGTGTTCTTCTTTACCACATGAGAGAGTTTAGCAGTTTTTGTACGCAACTCATGGGGAAAGGACATTCTGAATTTTGGAAGCAGTAGAATCATAACCTATTAATTTGCCAAGCTCCATCTTAAATCATTCCCCGTACTCCCAGTGGAGATTTCCATAACCTTGTTATTCTGAAATTAGAGAAACCTTGACATTTCTAGCTCATACAGTCCAGTCTCTGTCTTGTAGATGTATACAGAAAAAAAAACAGAATGCAATAGATACAATATATACTTACTCTGAGGAAAGGGAAATTAATCTGAATGCTGTACTGCAAAAATAGAAGCTTTTTGATACATTTAAGGCATGCTTACTGTTTTTGTTCAGGTAAGGCATGCGATTTTGAAGAAAATCTCTCAGTCATTTCACTGTACTTCTGCCTGTATTGTGATGCAGCCTCGGAACTGGATTTCTTCTGGCTGAAGGTGCCCTGGTAGGTGTGCTCCATCAGCATACCTCATGCAAGTAAAGCTAGGTCAGTGTTAAAAAGAAAAAACCTGAAATGTGTATAGTGTAGACAAGATTTTCTCAATACCAACATTTTCTTATAACACACTTGCTCCTACTGGGTTGTGTTAGTCACTAACGTAGACGTAGCCTCAGATCCCCCGGAGCTGGTATGTGCCTATACCAACTACACTTCTTATGATGGGACCTTGAAAACTTCCCCTTTTTGATGTTTTCTAATAGTTGCATAAGTGACTTGGTCTCCATTGAAACACGTGGTTTAATTTACTTGTCCTTCATCTTCCCCTTTATCATATTTTTACTAATAAATAGATCTAAATTTTGAGAAGCAACTTCAGGCTTCCCTTTAAGCAAATTTCAGTACGTTTTCTTCCCCAGTTACTAGAGCATTGAAATGTACAAAACTTCCTTTTGATCAAGGCGTTATTCTGGAAAATACAAAATAAAAGGGGTCATGGGCTTTGCAGTTAAGCCATTGAACTGGAGTTCAGGGACCACACTGATGCCCAGACATATTTTACTATGTTAAAACCATCCAGAAGGCAAGCAGTATTTGAGTGCTAATAATCCACATCCTTTCCTTGTCACGTACCCACAGTGAATCCTTGAGAAGGCTTCCTGAGGTCACCATACATGCAGTGCTTTAAAAACTGTGTGGATGCTGCTCCTGGATTTGAGAGGAGGGCTGAGACTCCTTGCATTTCACTCCCCCCGAAAACTGGGACATCAGAAACAACTCGCTCATCTTCCAATGATAAAAACAAACCCTGAACAACCACTTTCATGCCTGCATGAATACACAGTCTTTGAGCACCAGTCATGATTTGTGAAGGGCACAAGTGAAATCCTTGGCTCCAAGCTGAACAGTGCTGAGGTGTTTAGGTAGGGACATAAGGTGATTTAAGGTACATTTTGCATCTGAGAAGAGGCTGATCTGTTGCGTTGACATAGCCAGGAAGTATTAGCTAAAGTATTAAATAGCTTACTGAAACGTTAGATTATTTCATATGAGGCATGCAGTATGCACATAATAAATAGGTTAATCGCCCTGTGGATATACACTGTGATGTCTTTGTCCTAGGAATTTTATACACTGCATTTGAAGTGATATCTGTTTATTAGTCAAATGCAGTGATAACTCTCAGAAAATTTGATTAGTCAAATGATTCAAAGAAGAAAAAATATATTCACACAATAGTAAAGATGAGAAAAGCGATGGGGAAAAACATTGTAAAATATAATGATTTTTGAACCCTTAGAAAGCTAGACATTTTTTTGTACATGTAGTATTTTGTGTTACCTAGTATATGTCTATATATTCAGTAGGGTTGAACTGCTTTTGTGGTGGTAATCTTTACTGGAGAGGGCATTAAGCTTTGGTAGTAAGTGTGGAAGTATATGGGAGGGCTGAACTTGTGTTTTTATGTGATATTTCCAGGCTCTCTGCCAGCGTGAAGAGGAGAAGAATAAATGTAACCTAATAATAAATAAAAAGGGATATTGGCATAAGGAGAACTACAGTATGTGAAGAAGGAGTGTCATGTTCATGCAGTCGAAAGGCTCATCCTTACCTCCTCATCTCCAACTTCCAATCTCACGTCAGGCTGTTTCAGACAATGCCGCAATCTGTGCCTTGATGGTTGGCTTTGCTTACCATTTCCCCAACTTGACAAATTCTTATTGCCTGTTAATTAGGAATGGAAGCGGTTAAAGGAGGTGGTTCATTTGGCAGAGAAACTTCATACACTGTTGAGATTTGTGATTAAAGTTCAAAATTTAGATGCACGTTGCAGTTCCCCGTGCTAACATTCGGGTTCACCATTCTAGCTGATAACCTTACCCTTCCGGGGCTGTTGTTCTCTAGTGGCCTCTATGGTCTTAATTCCAAGAGAAGCAAGTGGTTAGGATTACTCAAGTTACTTGTGCGTGTGTTGTTCCAGTTTATGTTTGGTTTTGTAGTTGTGGCTTGTACAGATTGATTTCGGCTGATTGATTTCTCTCCAAGAAGTGATGTTGATTATCTACAACTACAGAATTAGTAGCTGAGAGAGAGAAAAATCACCCTTTATGAGCCAAACAAGAGCTCACACATGTTAAGAAGCTTAGCTTTGTAAGAGCCTGGATTCTGGAAGCCAGGCCCATCTCTAGACAAAAATGAGGTTTTATTAGAGAGCTGTGTTTAAAAGATGTACAGATCTGTTTGTGCTTTATAGTTGGTGTGCCAGTAACTTGAGGGTTTTTATTCACTGCTCATCGTGTCTTGAAGAAAGTACAGTAAAACTAGATAAATCAGAAAGAAGTGGAAACAAGTTGTAGGTCTGGAGGTATGGGATAGTTTACATATGAAGAGATTAAATAAACTCTCTCTTTTTCTCATGGAAAACAGATGCCTGTCTACCTGGCTACTGCACGAGTATTTTTAAGGTCAATAAAAGTTGAGGAGAAAGAAGGGAAGAAGGAACTACAGTCTGTATACCCCAGCACCTGCAGTTAAGTTTCACTTGATGGCTTTGCTATTTTTCAGCCTTCCATTTTCCACTCCCATTTCTGTGAATGAGAACAGGAATGTGTTCAAAGAGAAGTAAGAGAAGAAGAATGTTGCTTCGGGAAGTACAGGGCACTTACGTGCTGTTACCAAGATTTAGGTGTTTGAGCTTAATCACACTCCATGCATAAAAACACGCAGTGAGTATTGCAGCTCTTAGATGAAAGGGGTTAATTTATTTCCTGCTGGTTTCTTAAAGGCTGGAGGGAGCAATTGAGCTAGTATTCATTATTGCGTCTGCTTTGCACCAGACTTCGTTTCTCTTGACTTTCCTTGTCTTTCCTGATCTCTTGACTTTCCTTGTCTTTTCCAAAAGTACATCAAGATCCTGCTCTTAGGAGCTACTGTCGTCAAAATAGTGAGGTACAGGATGTGGCTCAGAAGCACTGACAACTGACTGAGGCATGTTGTAGTTGCTGACAGGGCTTTTTTCTGCCGTAAGACAATAGCAGACAGACACAGAAGTAGATCTGTTCAGCTCTCTGAACCAAAATCAACTTGCAGTAGCTCAAACATGACCAAGCGCTAGCTTCTCCATCAGCCCAGGTGGTGGTCAGCCTCCTCCCAAGCTCATCAAAGTGTGTTGGCTGTTCCCTTGAATGTCAGCGACACTGTGCTGTCCCTTGGATCCAGCTGTGCACGTTGCCACCTTTAACGCCGTTTCTGAGGCAGTCTTTCATAACTTAGATGTGAAAGATGTAAATGATTATGCTGAATAACTTCCTCTGTACAGCAAAATCACTTTAAATCTACAGGTGGGTAAATGAGTCTAAAAATCATGACTGGTGGTTTTAACAAAAAAACGCTTGTTGAGTACAGGAAAGATAGTAAAAATACTACTATGCCTATAATTAGCTACTGACTTGTTCACATGTGAAATTACTGTGAGACACTCTGAACAGTCATACGGTGCCTCAAAACACACCAGCCCGCACCTGGCAGGAGACCAACAGAATTGGGTGGGTATCCCAGGAAGCTCTAATTTCCTGAGAGTTCAGTGCGGGCAGTTGCATCCCAAAGGCGCTTATGTCCTTGATCATCTGGGATCTCCAGCACTGTGCAAGAGATCAAACCTAGGGCTGTTCCACAGGGTGAACTTGAAATCGACTCTTGCCATTGCAAGCGCTGGCTGGGGACTGGAAATAGGCTGTTTATGGTTGTTCAGACAGGGGTGGCTGTGTGACACCATCAGCCTGATTGCCTGTGAGAGATGAGGCATTGGAAGCCTCAAAAAACTCAACAAAACCAAGCCAAACAAAAAACCTCAAACACAAAACACCTCTGATGGATAATGGCTCTGAAAACCTCGAAGGCATTGTATGTAAATTTAGGCAAGCACACCTTGAAGTTCACTCACTGTGTTTCAAGCCAGTATTTATTACTCAGAATTGACAGAAAATATACCTACAATAACTTTCTCCTGTTGGAATGCATGAAGGAAAGGTTTTTGCAGCAGAGCATGGTTAGGTGGCATCAGCTCTACTCTTGAACTTGCAAACCTTCAACACAGTGGGAAGAAAATTAAGTTTCTTTCTGTCATACAAGTTAGCAAAAAGGAATGGATGTCAGCTGCCATGGCCCTCTCCAGCTGTCTCGCAGCAAGCCTTCAATGGGCTGGAAAGACTTTCTGCTCCTTTCTGAGGTTGGGTCTTTCTGGACTGAGTCTGAAACGTTCTTTGACCAATATTCTCTGTAGGGACGTTCTTGTAAGTTAGGACGTGGTTTGCATAAATAAGCACAGGGCTTCACACAGAGGAGGAGAGCATGTCAGGGAAAGCTGCAGCTTCAGTTCCTCTTCTGCATCTCTCCCATTCTTGTAAATTGTGAGTATTTCCACTCACACTATTTCCCCAAATGACCTCCTCAGGTTCATCTGTTTCCAATGGGAGCCCACTTATTTCTTCAAAAACAAACCCCAGTGTCATCCTTATCTCACATTTCCCCACCTCATCTCTCACGCTTTTCTGTCTGCTCCACCGCCTGGTTTACGTTTAGTCTTACGAATCCGTTTCAGTCCCCGTCTTTCTCTCCCCTGTGCCCCTTCTGAACGGGGAGTGATGGGCTCCTGTTCTGGGAGGGCGAGCGTGTGCTTTGTGGTTAGCTCTTGAGCGCTGTTATGACTCGAACAGGAAATCACCTCCGTGCTCCTCCCCACATTCCCACCAGCGCTGCTCGCGTCAAAGCATTTTGCTGGCCCGGCTTTCTACCCAGCGGTCCCAGAGCTCCAGCAACCCACCAGGAGAAAGGCAGCTAAGCTGTAGTGACTCCTATCTCCTCCTCTTTGTTATCCAGCCTGTTGAGTTCAAGTCTAAAAGAATCAGCATAGAGGAAAAACTTTCAAGCCCACTTAATTTAAAAAAAAAACACCTAATTTGTTTAAATTGTTGCTAAGATGACTAATAGGTAATGACATTTGCTAACATGTATTCCTGGCTTTGCTGGGTTTCCCTTCCTCTCTCTAACTTCTGATCTCCAGTTTTGGCTCTGCTCCCCTCTTACCACTTGGTGTACTCCCTTGCATTCCTGCATGGCCAGTGCCAGCTTGCTTGAGGCTGCAGATGTGCCAGAAAAGACAGCCCCAACCCTCTGCTAGTGAGTGCCACCAAACGTGATGCTAAATGGACGTTTGTTCTGCCTGAATATGGCCATTTTTGTGTTATGCTTAGGCATGTGATTGAGAGAATATTTCAACAGCCATTGAAACAGATGAGCTGGAGGAAGAAAAGAGAGCAAAAGTTCCTCAAAAAATTAAGCACAGCAGTATAGAAGGAGCAAGCAAGATTTTGCAAGAGTTTGGTGGAAGTCACCCAACGTTGAACAGAAAGAATGAAACGGTAGTGGCCTACAGCGTTGTCAGAAGAGAATGTTTGATGTCCTAGATTGCTTGATGCTTCACTGGTGAGTCTAAGCTCCCAGTGGGAAAAGGTGAACGGGGGACTCAGCCTGTTTGAGAGGCCGCCATCTCACCGAGGTGTGTGAGCGTGGATTAGATCCGTGGCCTTCAAGTGGCACCTGCAAACGGTGAGGCACAGGGAGTGCCTGCAGAGTTGTCTGTAAATTTGGTGCCCAGCACAAAGGAGCCGCCTCCATCAGAGGTGCTCCCAAGGGCCACTTTCGTGTAAGAAAATGCAACAGTAATTGAAGCTAACCTCTCCGTCATTGTCAGAAAAGGAGTTCCTCATTTAAATTCCCAGATGATAGTAGGGGAGGAGTCCCTGGGTTTTACTGCTGTGGCTATTGGGAAAAGCTGTGTTGCAGTAAGGCTCACCTTTCTGTCTTAATGCTTTCCATATCACTCACTGTCTTTAATTATATCTTACAGTTGTCCAGAGAAGCCCTGTGACCTTCTTTGTTGTTTTATTTTATTGGATAATTTGGTGTTTGCACCCTTGTAGCCATGCCACAGTAAAATACAGCAGATGATGGCTCTGCTTGAGAGCAATGCCCTCGACAACAGTACTTACACAGGAGGCATTTCTGTGCCAACAGGTCAGCTGTCAGTGGGTCCTCTGCCGTCTCCCCACCCCAGAACTGTAGCCAGTGTACAGGAGAAAAAAAATATCTATATTTTTATGTATTTGTGTACTTTTACACTTAGCAGCTGCTAGGTTACCTAACTCAAGTGCAAAGTTAACAAATCTGTTTTTAGCGAGAGGGCACAGGTAGTTGCAGCTGTATTTGCTCTGCAGCGTTGAGATTTAACACAGCTGTTTGTCACCAAGTTAGGCAGTGGTGCCTCCTAGCAGATAAAAAGCAGATACGCTGAACAGCCAATAGTTGTAACATGGAAATTATACGTGTTTACACTTTTACTTGTATATATATATGTGTGTGTGGATGGATGGATGGATGAATGGATGGATAGATAGATAGACAGAAAAACTAAGTTTTGAATAGACTCAAGCAAGGCATGTTACCTGGCAGGGAGCTGACCATGTTTTTAAACCCAGCAGACACTTTCACCAAGAGAAGATGAGGCACCTGCCATGCAGTCTTTTACTCATGTGAATAATTTCACTGACGTCAGTGGGTTTTTTTGCTCACACGTGAAGGTGTTTTCAGGCTAAGTCATGTCTGTTTTGGAGAGTCTCGCAATACCTTGTTCTAAGATCAGGACTGGCTCTTCTTTGTGGTGGTGAAGTTTGCAAACCTATATTATTACTTACTTTCCAGTCCAGGTGTGCAGAGTCATGAAGATGTAAATAATGATATTACTCAAGGTTTGATTTACAGTGTTTCCACAGACAGTAATAAGGGCTCCAGGTTTTTCCATGCAGAAAACAAATGAAGTGACTTGATTATACTGGAAGTGATGACAGCCATTGCAGACTATTGATGAGGCAGACTAAACCTAGCAAAACAACACGTGTGACTGATTTCTGCTCTCACGTAGGCCAGTACCAATTGAAAATACTCCATGTGACACCCATGTCATTAATCCTGGTTAATGGAAATAAAGTCACAATATAACTGGATGTATTGAGTTTAAAGACAGGATACTGACATAAGCAGCTGATGCATGTACTTGAGTCCTTTCCTGACTGATAACCATGGAACATACAAGATCTACATATGATCTATTTTCTACACGTTTCTCCTTATACTACTGAGCGTTGAATACACATGAAGGAGTTTATTCTTAACTCTTCCTGGAGAAATAGGGGAGTATGGTAATTTTATTCTTGTTTTACAGATGCAGAACTGAGGAGTAAAAAACTTGTGTGATTTGCTGTAAGGGCAAACAGAAGCCTTTAACTATAGGAGCAAGACCAGAAATAGAAACCAAATCTCTGCTTTTGCAGCAAATGGAAAGTTAACGGTCTCAGTCCCTCTGCCTTCCAAATCGCGCTGAGCCGGGGGCAGGTGGGAGCATGCCGGCAGCCTTGTAATGCTTTAGATCTTGTAAAGATACAGGCTGTGGGTTCTGCGTGCTCAGATTGGCTCATCTTCTGCAGTCAGTGTTTCTGTTTTGAAACTTCATTTACCACAGCAGAAACCACACTGGTAGGAGGGAAATTTAAAAAAAAAAAAATCTACATAAAACCTCCTTTACACGGTACTAGTTTAAAATATTCAGTGCAACAGACAAATGCACGAATCTTGCCACTTTAAAATGTGCTCAAGAAATCTAAATGTTTTTGTGCAAGGATGGACAAATGTTGAAAGGTGCAGGCGAAGAAAAACTATTCAGAAAACCAATGGAAGTGATTTCCCTTGTCAGCGATGAGCTATCTGCCTCCGGCCAGTTCAATGCGGCAACTGGGGATTAGCCTGATAAGCAGCACACATTTTAAAAACCTTTAAAGAAAAAAAGTGTGAAAAGTGAGCTGTTAGGGATATTTTTGACTGTCCTGTACCTGATTCAGCAGTACCCCTGCGAAGCCAGATGTATCAGATAGTATAAGAAGGCCTATCAAAATGGGGCTGGCAGTGACTTTAAGAGAGCACCTGGTCCATCCCACTACTCCTAGGCAGAATCAGCTAAATTAGTGTCATTTCTGGCAGATGTTTCCCTAACCTGCCCTTCGAAACATCCAGCAGCCCCCCCAGGTGACCCGCCCGCATGTGTCGCTCCTCTCCCCACAAGGGGTTACTCCCAGCACCTTCTTTCTTGTTGAAACTGAACTCTGTTCCTTTTCTTCCTTGTTCGTGGTGGACATGGGGGATAGATTATCCTTCTCGTGTAAAGACTTAAGTGTTCCCTGCTACTCCTTCCCGGACAAGGTGCATCTCTGATAAGTTTAACTGCCAAGGAACGGAGATCAAGGCTGATGGGCTTGACCACCATCTCCACTGGAGGCAAAGAGATGCACCCGGTCTGGTCCGTCCCAACTGGGGAGATGAACCAACCTATGCAAGAATTTACCTTCCTCTGCTCTTGATGACCACTACAAAGTAGGTGCCTCACTCAGAGCCCAACATACCAGAGACAAATCTCCTCCTTGTCTGCTGCTGATTAAGGGCTAGAATTATTTTAATCTTTCCTCCGGAGGTTTATGCAGCGTATACTGTATTTTCCTCCACACTGTTTTATTCTTAAATCTCTCCTTGTGGGGCATTTTAGTGGTTTTGGGGTGGTTTTTTTTGATTTGTTTGTTTGTGGTTGGTTTTTTTTTATATGAGAAGTCTTTCATGGCTTTGATTCCTGGCAATGTAAGAAAATACATTGTATTTCCTCTTACTTGGGAATTTCTGCGGAAAGTTTGTTTGTCCCTCCTTCCCTCTCTACATGGATCTCCTGGTTGTCTTTCTCAAGGCTTGGACAGGATTGTGTGACTTCTGATTTTTTTACTTTTTTTTTTTAATCTCTCACTCCTAGTTGTTGATTATGTAGTTGATGGATTTCCTGAAGTCTTATACACTTTAGTGCTGGGATGTGGTACAGAGAATGAAACAGGATGCATGGATGATTTCTTGTAATCCATGCAATGCTGGTTTTGGTTTGTTGTTCTTAGTAGCGTGCACGTCAGTGGTTTAGGAGCTTCTCTTTTACAGGACAGATTTGGCAAATTTTAGACTGTTCTCATCACTGTCTTGGGTAGCTTCATCTTTACATTTGGATTAGTTTCACCTAAAGCAGTTGCAGAGGACACATTTTAGGGGAAAACAGACCCTTTTGTTTCTTAGGTTCTGTATCTCCCAATTGGAAGCAAACTCTAGAGTAAGGCAAATTCTTGTACTTCTCTTTCTGCTGCTTTCTCATCCCCTGGCATCCTGACACTTGTCTTATTTCATTATAACTGAGTCGGTAGTTTGAACTCTCGCAGGATGACTGTCACTGGGTATATCTGTGTCCAAGTGTTCAAGGAACTGGGACTTTCTATGTACTTTTTGTAAATAAAAAAGCTTGGCCCTAAGGACTATACCTGACAAAAATTGTTCTCCAACTGGAAAAAACTTGAAAGCGACTGAACGCTAGCTAAACTGCTAGAGGTAAAAGAGAGCAACATTAGAAATACTCTCCACAAACAGCTTTATGATCTGAAGGTACAGATGCAGGCATATACTGGGGTTTGTTTTGAACATTAACATACAGCTAGAGGCTTGGACAGCCCGGCGTTTCCACCGAGACAGTTTAAAGTAATTGGTTTCTAGAGAATTGCAAGGAGATTGTTTTAGTAAATGTGTTGAAAAGCTTTTACTATTTGGCTCAAAGGCAGCTAGAAGTCAGCAAGTCAATCAGGAAGATGGTAGTGACTTTTAGTTACAGAAGCAACTATATGCTACACACACAGAAGGATGAACACTGTTACTCTAGTAATAGTGAAATATCCTATAAAAACCCCTTAAGGTCTGCTTAAGGAAGTAACAAAGGTCAAGGACTATTGATTCAGACAGGTTCCCACTGTTTGTGTTAATATGCTTTATTTCCCCCTTTCTTTGTCTCATTTTTTTATCTTAAGAACTAGAATTGCATCCCTGGAGGAAGAGCTTAAAGGGTTTTGAAAAGTCCTGAAGAACCACAGATTCACTTTTTCTCTTCCCCATTATGCTCTCGTGGCCACTCGTAATGAGAAGCTCCTTACCAGCAGCTGCAGTTTCAAGGCTGGTCTCAGGGTTGCTCCCATGGGCGCAGGTCCCATGGCAGGAGGTGCAGGGGATTGAGTCACAACGTGGAGCTTGGGATTCTGCCCCTGGGCCCACGAGCCTCCGTTTTGCAAGCAGTTTAGCAATGTGAGCATCTCCATTAAATTTCTTAGGAGTGTGTATTAGGAAGACATGAAACTGTGTTCTTAAGAGCCTCAGTCTTCACTGGTTATTCATTTCAAAGGCTGGTGCAACGAACAGCAATGTGGATGAGTGACCTAACCGTAGGTGCTTGCTTTTGATTTCCTGGAGAATTAACATGGATGATAAATGACGCTGGGGCTATTGTGGTCATCCAGTCTGATTCTCCAGTGTGAAGCCATACTTCGGCTTGTAAAGCTCTGTTTGCAGTAGACTCCACGTGTCTTTTTAAAAATACCTGGTTTGATTTTTTAAAAGTCTACTCAGCTACAGCAAGAATTCTACTGAAGCATCAAGGATATTTTTGTAATTTCTGGTGTTAAATTCTTCTGATATTCAAATACCTTTACAATTTTAAAAATGTGTGTCTCTTCTAGGCCAAAGTTTTCTAGGTTTAGCTTTCAGTCCCTGGATATTTCCATGCCAATGTCTGTCATAAATGGCAAAGCCATTTTTGGTAGAGGAAAAGCACATTCGTACAGATGGAATTTGGGACTGAACTAGCTGGAACCCTTTTGAAAAAATGGAATTTCCATGGGCAACAACCTTGCGCTTTTAATGATAAGAAAGGCGGTGTGTAAAATTTTATGGCTTTACTTAAAAATAAGTATCTTTTTTGTTAATTTGGAAGCATATGTATTTGCAGATTCTTAGTGTATGTTGTTCCTTTCTTATTTTCTTTCTCAGGAGAGTTGTATTGTTCTTTGCCCAACCCTAGGAATGTCCATTTTGAATCTATAAACATGAAGAATGTCCTTCGCTGGTCAGCACCAGAAGGCACAGGAGATGGAGTACTCTACAAGGTGAAGTATTCAGTGTAAGTTGGCTTGTTTATATTATCCCCCACTGACTTTTATTTTAGCCTTTTAAATAATAATTTAAAAAATCTTTATGCAAGACAGGGCTGCTACAAAGTAAAGAAAGGAGAACTAATTATGGGTTAGGCTTAAGTAATGTGGTTTTTAACTTTCACTTCTGGTACTGCTTACTTCAGATCCAGTTAAAAAAATGTATAAGGAGACTTTCTGCCTATGAAAGAAGTGTAGGATGCAACATGGAAGCTTTCAGGGGTGTTCCTGAGAAACGAGACAGAAGGATGAAGGAGTACTGTGCTGCGGATTGGTATCTGTACACATTAGCCTTCTGTACACGTTTCAGTGGATCTGGAGATGTAGTATTTCATAGAATGTTAACAGCACCCAGGGTTTCATTGGTCTTTTCTAACAGTCAACTCCCACAGATTCCTTCTGATCCCTCAAGTCTCTCTAGTATAGGAGAAAATCCACTGAAGTCATCTAGGTGGCCCTGCCTTGGCGGGGGGGGTTGGACTAGATGATCTTTCGAGGTCCCTTCCAACCCTTGTGATTCTGTGATTCTGTGATATTGCAGAAAGCCAAGTGACATGGTTGAAATCAAGCCCTTCTATTTTCAAGGTCTGCAGCTGCGTAGTACATCAAGGAATTTGAGTGAGAACCAGAATCCACTCCTTTTAGTCCCACTGAGAAAGCCTTGGGTCATTCTGCAGGACAGTGCGGGAACTTTAGCTTATAAATAGGCATAGCATGGTAGTCATGGATGATGCAATGGTCCCAGTCTTCACCTCCAATATGAACACTTCCCTCGGTCAAGGGATTTTTTCATGACACTAAAACAAATTTAGATTTCCAGAAGTTTGCTGTAACTTGTACTGGCTACTAGAAAAAGCAAGGAGTTGCTTCTACAGTCAGAGACTGCAAGCTTCTTTTGCCCAGATCTTGTTCACTGTGCTAACAGGGGAACGACATAGTCCACCTCTTAGAAATGGGGAGAGCATTGAGTAATTATGGAATGAATGATAATTTTGTAGAAGGTAAAATGAAGTCAGCACTAGCTATGCTGACTCTGCAGGATCAGCTGGTCCATGGAAGAGTCTGTGGTCATAGGTATGGCCACCTCTCATGGCAAAGACAAAATTATTTCTGTGCATCTGCCTGCCTAGGAGAGCAAGGCCTTGAGCTAGACGGAAAATGCTGGTGAATGGTACTGTCCTGCAGTCATGTAGAAGCTGCCCCACGCCCTTACTAATTAGCAGCCAAAGGGGAATTCTTTTTCAGCATAATGTGAATTTGAGGAGCAGGATTTTCTCTGCAAATCCAAGCAAGAATTTTCCAAAGAAACCTTGATTTCTTCTACTAGTATATAAGAGTTGGTCAGTATTGAGACATTGTTGGTGGCATGTATGTGCCCCTTTTTCAACTAGAAGGGTCCTGAAGTTCATTGCATTGCAATGGAGCCTGTCTTTTGAACAAGAAAAAGTAGTAAGTCAGCGATGAGTAGTCTCCTGTCCATTCATCTTCGAGGCCCTGAGCATCATCTGTTTCTGTACACCAGGATGAACCACTGACCATTCTCACAGAACTTTTTTTCTATATAGTTATCCTGACTGTTATCCTGTGTTTAGAGTTTAAGCTAAAGCTATGGGGACTGAAGTTCAGAGATCTGTGGTCTGTGTAAGTAAAACTGGGCTTAGATTGGTATCAGTAACATCTAAAATCCCAGTTAGTTCCATGTGGCCTCTTCTGGATAGGGCCTTTTCTGATCTATTTTACATTAAAAACTTGTGGAAATCTTGTGGTTTATCTCAGCTGAATTTGGCAATTCCTTGAAATTGCAGATTTCTACAGAACAGGCAAACAGTTTGATCAGCCATAATATTAGTTTTGACACTCTGTTATCAGGTGACTAATATGGTGACAGCTTTTGTACAGCTCCTCTCCCTTTCTTTTTCAATATAGATACGGTGTTGGCAAATGGATCAGAAAGCCAGAGTGCAGGAATATCAACAGAACATGGTGTGACCTCTCCAGTGAGACCTCTGACTATGAGGAACAATACTATGCAAGTGTTAAAGCCTTCCTAGATGGGATGTGCTCTGACTGGATGGAGACCACACGATTCAACCCTCTTACAGACAGTAAGGAAAGCTAATCACACAGCCAGATGTTCAACAGCCTTGGTTAATACTGTGTGTTCAAACTGCATGTGCCTTCATAGCAGATGGTATTTTAACATGAGGTTAGATTTTTTTTTGCAGTTGTTTCACATTTATGCTTTTGGTGGAAGTAATTGAAATAATCATATTAGAATTTGGATATATGTGTGTTATATATACAGTCTTACATATACTGAATACTCTTATGCTATGGTAAACCTTTACCCATCGCAAATAAAAGCTGTGGCACATTTGCAGTATAAAGACCTCTGATTTTGAAAAGGCTTTATTAAACCAAGTGATAATCATACTCTAGAGCACAGAGTGTCTTATCTGTGCCAGACAATCAAAGAACATACTGGTAATTTAGCTTGTTTTGGCAAATTGAGTTTCAAGGTTGTTTATCCTGTGAAGTCACAGGAATTTCTAGGAAAAATTCCAAGTCGGTGAATGAATTGTTTGAAGTCCTTCTTAGACTCCCCAAGATATTACAAAAAATTTAGAATCATCCACTTTAAGAAACTGCACGTTCAAATCGGTGTGGCTCTGCCGCATTTAACTGCTTTTTGTACGTGTTCATTTTTCCAGCTAAAATTGATCCACCCATGGTAAGTCTATCTTCTACTGAGAAATCTATTTCAATCATTCTGACTGCTCCCGAGAAGTGGAAGAGAAGTCCTGAGGGAGAATCCGTGTCTCTGCTTCAAGTGTATCCTGGCCTGCAATACAACGTGTCTGTCCTCAACAAGAAGACAAAGAAGCGGGTAAGCTTTGACAAGGCTGTAGAACTGCACCAGTAAGCTCTGGGCTTACTGAAATGCACTTGTCTGTAACAGCAAGGATGCGTACCCTCAGATTAATTGTAGGATCATTCAGGTTGGAAAGGAGCTCAGGAGGTCTCTAGCCCAAAGTCTTGTTCAAAGCAGGGTGAGCTATGAGCTCAGACTGGATCACTTAGGGTTTGTCCAGTTGCATCCTGAAAACCTCCAAGGATGGAGACTGTGCAGCCTGTTCACCGCTTGACTTCAGTCATGAAGAAAAAGTGTTTCTTTATATCCAATCTGAACCTCTCTTTTTGAACTTACGTCTCCTGTCTCTCATCCTCTCACCATTCCACACTGTATCGGGGGAACAAAACTGGACACGGTATCTAGATGGGGTCTGATGAGTGGCAAATGGAGAGGGATAATCCCTCCACTCCATCTGCTGCCTCTTCTCCTGTTAACGCAGCCTGGGATGCTGTTGGCTTCCTTTGCTGTGAGGGCACAGTGCTGGCTCATGCTCAGCTTGCTGCCTGTCACCGGTCCTCTTCAGCAGAGCTGCTCCCCAGCCAGTCTGTCTACTGGCAATACTCAAAATACATCATGAAAAAGTGCATCCTTTGTCACCACATCTGAACATTTTCATTTGTCCGTCTCTGCAGATTTACATTTCATTATCAAGCAGTAGTTCCCAGCATAAACGCACTAGAAAAGGAAGAGCTTGATGATCAGTTACAAAAACATTAATTCTTCTATTCCCATGCTCCAGACACAATCTCTAGCAAATCTCTGAATTCCTGAAAAGAGACAGAAATTTTACTCCAGAAAGGTCACCTTTTGTCAAAGGAAATATTAATACCAAGATTACCAATTAGAGATATACAAAAGTTATGGTCTGGGATGTTTTTTTTCCTTGTTTACTAAAGATATTTGACATAGAGCAATTACTTTACCTTGAATTCCAAGGTCTACATAACACCAATTATTCTAAGGCTCCTATCCTTACCAATTTACATCCCAATTGGAAAGATTTTGTGGAACTGTACCTTGTGCCTTTTATTGGCCTAGGCATCAGGACAGGACTGGAGTAATGCTTTAGCTCTATTGCAACATCAGCATGAGAATGTGGGCTAGTGGTAGTACATGGTCCTACTTCATATAAAACATGAAATTTTTCAGTAGTGGTAGAAGAACAATTGGACAGAAGATAAAATATTCAGAGAGGACATGATGTAATTGTATTTGGGGAAAAAGAGGATGCAGCTGGCAGTTCTTACAGTATCATTGTTCTTTCCAGAAAATTTGTGTGCTTACGATACATTTTGTATATAAGATCTTTACCTTTTTGTAAGTGAGGAGTCAAAGTGAAAAAAATAATTCCTGTCTTATTTCTTCCAGTGGTGGTTCTCCATCAGCAACAACACCTTGGTTGTGCCCTGGTTAGACCCTGGAACAGCTTATTGTGTCAGTGCACAGATATATGTCACCACACCACTTTTGCACAGTGGCTTCTCTAAGGAATATTGCATTGCTACTTTGAAAGGTATGCATCAGCTGGCAAATTACAAAAAGAAGATGCAAGTTAGAAAAAAAACCATAGTGACTGAGTTGTAAGGTTTTTATGTATCCATTCTGAGAGTGAAAAATTAGCATTAGCTCCCCTCTCTGTGCATTTGTATTGATGGAAAAAAATCTTTGCCTTTAATAAAATGTAGCTGGAATCTACTGACTGGAAGGTAGGACAGTACCTCTGAAGAAAAGGATCTGTATTCTTTGAGTCTTAGTGAATGGAGAACATTTTTTTTCTCCTCGAATGAGTCTGGAAGTGGCAGAGCTGGGTCAGTCTCAGGGGGCAGAAGTTAGCACCAGGAGAACCTGAGGGAGGGACTGTTACTTCTTTGCAGAATTTAATGTATTATTTAGATAATAATAATTTTTTTTCCTGTAGCTCAAATATAATTTTTTTAAAATTTCTGCAAATTCCCTGTTTATCTAAAACATTTGCATCCCGTATCCAAAAAGCAGTGTTGTGAATGCACATTACTCTCTGAATACATTAAAAAGTTGCTCAGTACAATGAAAATTTTTGTTTTGTTAACAGATAAAACAGCAGATGAGACTATAACAATCGTATTTGGATATGTTCTGCCTCTCATGCTTGCTGTCCTTTTTATTTCAATGACATGCTACTGTGTGCACAGGTATATTCATGTCAGCAACCAGAAACATCCAACAAACCTGGTAAGTCTTCAGTGAACAAAAGTTATTAATTGGTTTAATCAGAAACAAGAATAGATGGATAATTAAGCAGTGCAGAAACCCCATGATGTTTTCTTGAACTATTACTGGGTATTACCACATTTTACTGTTTAGTTGTGATTATGAAGGATTTAGTGCATGTGCATCATACAGGTAATTTAACCTGGATTTCAGAATGTTTTCAAATACTGGACCATTTCCTAATACCCAAAAACGTACCAATAAACAGGTTCTGTTATTTACACAACTCAAATATGCTTTCTATGTAAAAATGTTTCCAGGTTTCTCAGAGCTGCAAAGTTAACTTTTAGAAAGAACACACAAAGTCTAAGAAACGCTATCGGTTTCCAGCTCATGAGCTCAGGAGAGCTTTCTCACAGTTATATCTAAACAAGTTGCTCAATCATAAATATGCAACTACAATGATGAATGAACACTTTGATGTTAATCCAATCTGCATGGCACCATGGGGTGGGAGGTATAAGGGAGTTGATTTCAACATGCTGATCTTTCTGAAGAAATCTAGAGCAGCACAGAGGTGATAGGAGAAATGTTCACAGAGGGACTGTGGGTTTGGAAGGAGTAGAGCAGCTACTGCTGCAGTGTGTTCGGATGTGCACGGAGCCACCTCCTGCACCTGATGAGGCACTGGCTGTATCACAGAATTGTGAAATCACAAGAGAGGTTTGGGTTGGAAGGGACCTTCGAAGATCATCTAGTCCCAACCCCCCTGCCATAGGCAGAGACATCTGTCAGTAGCTCAGGTTGCTCAAAGCAAGTCCATCCAGCCGGACTTTGAACACTTGCGATGATAGGTCATCCACAACTTCTCTGGGCAACCTGTTCCAGTGCCTTACCACCTGCATAGTGAAGAATTTCTTCCTTGTATCCAATCTAAATCTACCCTCCTTCAATTTAAAACCGTTGCCTGCTGTAACTACAGACCTTGGTAAAAAGTAATTTTCGATCTTTCTTATTCTTTACTCTTCATCCTGGGACGCAGGGTATGATAGGGGGAGATAGCTTGGTCTCCTTTGGACAGCTAGCAGGACAGACCTCTTTACAGTCCAAGAATGTAAAGGACTACTTAGTGAAAAATTCCCACTCATTAGTAGACTAAACTCCAACTCCAGGAGTTGTTTTTTTTTTTCTCTAATAAACATATAATTTGTATGTTGGGGCTGTTTTTATTGTCCATTGCACTTTTTTTGACCACCTTGAAGCTTTAATTTTATTTCTCTGCCTCTGGATTCAGTTGATGTTAAGGTAACGAGTGTAGACCTGGTGTTGTAATGATGCTCTCTGGCTTTCTTAACCTACAGATTCTTTCACATGGGCACCATGTGATCAGAGGGAAGTGGAATAAGCAGTTTGTTTTGGTTCAGCGCTTCTGACCTGGGAGAGCTTTCAGACTACCTGTTACATTGATTAGTGGTCTTAGTCTTCCATTCAAGCTTGAAAGCACTGAACTGCAGCTTCTGGTTGCTGTTTTTCTCTTGCACTTCCCTTTGGTGACTGCTCATACAGTATTTATTCCTGTTAGAAATAGTACTCGTTTCAGAAAGGTTCCTGTTGTTTAGCTGGGTGCTTTATCACAGTCACAAAAGCAGCTTGTGACAGAGCACATGATGCAGGCTCCATGCACTGCACTTCAACCTTCTGTATGGCTTCCTCTCTGAAAGGAAACCTGGTATTATTTAATTCTCTGTAAGCTATACCTTAACGTGGTACTTGACTCTGTGCTTGTGGGATGTGGTTTTGACTGCACTTCCTCTTCACTGGTTAAAAAGAATGGAATAGATTCTGTAATCTCTGACTCAAGGACAACTTCAACGTTTTCACCAGTCACCTGAGTTTTTGCCGGTTGAAACAAAACCGGATTTGACAAAATTGTTCAAAATTGACAGGGGGAAGATGAGAAAATGGATATCAGAGCTGGTCATAATACAGTTTGACTTCAGACAGAATAAAAAACGTGAAGCATATTAACATTCTTGGAGGTTTATATGATGAACTTTCTTCTTCCCTAAATTGAAATAACGTCCTAATAAGGTCTAGCCTAGCCTTATATTTTAAATATATATGACAGTATAAAAAGCAGCCAGATGACATTTTTATTATACTTCACTCAAATAAAAATATTTTTTGCTTTCCAGGTATGGCACTACACTGACAAATGCAAGGAAAGAGTTTTAATACCATGTGAAAAAATAGTGGTCAACCTTATCACTGTTAGCATGGATGAGTACAAGCCATCTCAGGAATCCAGTCATCTGTCAGAAAGGAAAAGTCCCCATTACTACACTGTTTACAGTGGCACTGAAGGGAAGGATTTGCCTTCAAAAGAAGTGCTGGCAACAAAACACTTGCTTGATATTTCACATGAAGAGGATATTGTAGCAGAAAGGAACCAAACTGGGAACTGGCCATCTTACGGCCAGCCTGGAACAAAGAATATGTTGAGACAGAAAAATGCAGGGACTGTAGAGTATGAACGTGATGTAAGGGCTGAAGACTTCAGTCCTGGTCAGAAACTCGAAGACCTCAGTTTGAAAGAGAAGACCTCTTCTCCCAGGGGACTACTTGATGAGCCACAGATTGCTGTGGGGGACTTTTTAAATATGAGAACAGGACAACCATATTGCCCCCAACTAGAGGTGAGGTCAACAGACCTTTGTTTGAGACAGAAAATAGAGGAACTTAATTTGAAGATGGTTGATGCAGCAGATGAATTGCCAGGTGAGACCCATATCAACTTGGTGAACTTGGATACCGAAAAATCTGGGCAGACATCCTATCCTCAGCTGGAAGAAACAGCACATGGCCTCACGGCGAAAGAAGGTGGACAGACCATATTAGTAGATTGGGATCTTCACACTGGAAGACTGTATATTCCTACATTGTCCAGTGTTGAAAATCAGGTGTGTGAAGGAGTACTCAAGTGTGATGATCCTGACAAAGAGGTTATTTTGTCCAGACTGTATGAGAAAGAGGTATCTGATGAATCATCAGAGGACCAAGGAATGTATCTCCTGCAATTCAAGGAACAATGGGGACTCCATGTAGAAATGGAAGAGTGAACAGTAACTTTCTAAAATATTCTAAAGTGGAAAAATCTTGTTTCCTTTGCCGAAAGAGAGCGATGGACTCAGTGGAGCAAACGCATCGTAATGTATTGAAGTTTTCAGAAACATCACAGTTGAACAACTTATTCATAATATGTTATTTATAGCAGTTCCCAGATGCAATATAAGAGATTTCAACTCCTGTCATAAACTCCTCATGTAAAATCTGATGGTTATGAGATTGTCTGCTTTTTAAAAAAATACTTATTTTTACAGAGGGTGCTATTAGGATTTTCACACTGTAATTTCTACCAAAACAAATGATCGGCATTTGAAAGCAGTTATTTTTAGCAAATAAAAAGCAACAATATGACATTTTGCTGGGCTATTTCATGTATCTTGACACAATGCAGTCTATTCTAGGTCTCACTCCTGCTGTTGGTGATGGTTTGAGCTGACTTTTCTGGTAAATTAAGGGCATTCTAGTATATATTTTTTTTCTGGTTTATAAGCATTCTTCTACTTAATGAAGTTCTTAGGTATTTTTCTTGAAAGACTTTGCGTGAGGTTGTGGGGTCCCATCCATACTGTGCCGCACAGATATGCAGCCAGTAACAGTTCTTTGAGCAGATGTGCCTGCAGGCTCAGCAGACATGAGGGAGGAGAAAGCAAGCATTCGTTGTATTTTAAACTGGGGGAAGTGTGGCACAGAGGGTTTCAGTGAAATGCCTGTAATCTTACTGGATGGACTGTGTCTCACTCAGCCGTAGACACTCGCAGTACAGCAGCTGTGTGACTCATGTCCTGCAAGTGTCCGTTCTTCTGCAATGACTTTAGTGGCAGGCTGGCGTGACTAGCTCAGATGGAGAAGTCTGCCCTAGACACACCGCTGCTTCTTCAGATACGTCCCACTTGCAGACCCAGAAAGTGTACCTGTGGGCTTTCTCTTAGTATCTCATGTCCTCACCAGGACTTTCGATACAAGTTCACGTTTTCTCTATGTCACATGATATTTATTTAGGGTAGTAAATTTACAGCACATGCTAGAAATTACTAGATGATATTTTTCTTTTCAAAGCCTATCTGTTACTTTTCTACTTAATGGACTTTTTTTAACACAAAAATAAAGGTAATGATTTGTTTGGTTTTGAAGAGGAGAAGTAGGGGAAAAAACCAACAGACCAAGTAACTTTTCTGTGGTGTTTAAAGCTTGTACCCTCCAAACGAGGTATATGGTTAGGTATATTTTTGAAGGAAGACCTTTACCAATATATTTTTTTCTCGGTAATGTTTTTGTTCTGTGACTATTCATCCTCTGAAATATTTCGGTTGTAGTCATAGACTTTAAAACCAGAAATGATAGTAAAATATTTCATGCTGATGACTCCTTTTCTGACGTAAGGAATGCCCTCAACTGCTTTTCTAATAAAAACACAGATCATGTAGCAATGTTATACCTAAATACTTATATGAATGCATTTGTGCATCCGAGGTTCACAGAGGAGGGTTATAGCTCAGTGTGTAAGAAGAAAATAGTTGGAGATGTGAAAAGGTCAAAATTTCTGCTACTACCAGCCTCATCTAAAATCTTTCCCAATATTTCCTGAAGATTTCTTAAGTAACATCTTTGTGCATAATCTCTTAATTGTCTTTTGAAATGTGAGAGCTCTTAACTCAGAGGTAGGAAACAATTATTTACTTTTTTCTGTAGCCCATTGAGTTTTTTCCAGTTACTGCTGCTCAAGGATCAGTCACTTGTGTTTAGTGTATATCTTCCATATGGAAGGATGAGGATACTCCAGCTCCCTCAATAGTGTGGTGCAGCTGCCAACCAACCTTCCTTGAAGAGGAAGGTATCCCTTACTTTTGACTTGTATTTTCCCTGGACTTAGAAGCAGCAGACACCAGCAGCTCGCAATTTTATTTTTTTATTTTTTTTTTAGATAAACAAACCTTGCCCCAACAGTTACTATATGTAAGGACACTTAATGTACCCTAATTGAGTAATTGCAGATTAAAATTTGAACACTTGCTAACTAAAACATGGGGTCTCACTTCATTCAGTTGTTTTGTGATTGTAATCTTCTTTCTCTGCATCTTATCCCATACTTTTTTTTTTCATTTTCAGTTACAATTAAGTTGTACAGTGTTTATTTAATCTTTTGTACTTGAAAAGGCATTGCCTTTCTAGTTAACATTACTTGTGATCAGGGCATAGGATACAGAGATTCTTGCAATCAAATACATTTTCATGATAAATTTATGCATTGAAATAGTAGTTAATTTTTGGACCAAAACATTTGTAATAGAAGTTTGCAGCACTTTCAGGATTGCTTCCTTTTGATCTGAATTTGCGTTAAATTCAGAACCTATATGAGATTATGCAAACAGTCCTTCTTCAAATTTATAAGATATACTTTCACAGCAAAAAAAGCTGGGGGAGGGAAAGTAGATGAATCTAAGAACTTTGTTTTATATGCAAAAGAATCTTTTGGGTTGGCTAGTCAAGCTCTGGAATTGATGAGACAGAAAAAAATGGTACCAATTTCCATCAGTATAACACCAGTAAATTGTTGATGGTATTTTTAATATCCTCAAAGTTACTTATATTTTGCCTTAAAATCTTCTAATTGTATTGAACAAATGAAACTGATTAGACACGGTACCTTCAGCAAGCCAAACAGTCAGCAAGGAGCAAAATACTTCCATGTAAAATTGTAATTCTACCTGCAAGGTTTCAGACAAGAAGGAACTATTAATTACATGGCAAATCCAAGCAATAAGAGAACTGACATGTTCCTAGTCTTTATTACACTTTATTAAACTCTGGTTAGCCACATTTAATAGACTTCATGAAGCCAAAAGCCAGGTCATATATCTAGAAGCAAAGACAACAGACTATGCTCAAACACAAGGCTACTTGTAACGTTGAAATCTGTGATTTTGAAAACGAAGTGGGAGATTGATAGAACTATGTAGGGGTATGTTGAGGACAAAAGGATATATATTTCTTGACTACAATGGCAATGAAAATAGAACTTCACCTGTGTTTGCAGGGCTGATGTGACCACTACTGGAAAAAAATAGCATCAAGTTTACAAAATAAACCAAGCCATAAAGGTAGAAGGCAAATACTACTATAAAAGGCTAAGGCAATGCTCTTTCGAGCTTGAAAAACAGGAAGCCTAGCTATCAAAATGAGATCTAATGGTGATGAAACTGATAGCTAGGTGTGGGTACACATGGTTTTGGAAAAGCAACTACAATTTTTAAGTGTGGTTTTGCTGTCTACAACTTAGAGAAAGTGACTGGGTTCTTGAAGGAGAGACTGAAACAGGCAGCTGAGTGCAGGATCCTGCAGTCTGACTTACAGCAGCCCTGGAAAAACTTCTTTGCGATGCAAACGAGTGGATAGAACAGTCCAAATACAGCAGGCGAAAATGCAGTATGAGGTGCGTGCCTGGCACGGTAAGGAATGCAGCCAGAGTGCCTGCCCAGTGCCTGAAGGTAGCCAGGTGAGGAATACGTGGTGACTGCCTAATACATGGTGCAAGATAACCTGTAACGTGAAGCATAAGGGAAATGATCAAGTAGTTAGAAGGAAAACCGAATTATGCAGCCATTGGATACAAGCAGTTGGATTGCCTGGACTCCATGGATCTCGCTGATTGCCTCACTGGAAGACCTCTAAAGGTGCGTGGGTGGCTGGACAGGGCTGAGATGAGGATGTTCTTTGCAAAAGTGGGATCAGAAAGAGTTCTTGGGGTGGCCCGCTGTGGGTAGAGGGTAAGTGGGTGCATTTTGGAGCTGTCAGCAGTGCATTAGCATCTGTGATGATCCAGTAATTTGCAACACATTGGTAGTGCACGTTAGGAGAAGAGGTGGGCCCTGGAAAGAGTAGCTAAAACACTGTGAATGAGATAGCACAGATTTTCCTATGGATATTAAGGTAGGTCCAGTAAGTTCTCAGGGTCTAGAAAATGCACAATATAAAAACATGCTGAGCAAGAAAATACTTCAAATTTCATTATCAATAAATGACTGCATGGAAACATGCTCAATTGCTACTGATTTCAAGTTACATTTTAAATTAACCTTATGCTTTAGCACTTCCCTAAAGAGGAATGAATTCCTGAATCTGGGACTAACAAACTCTGTCAAAGTTTATCCGAAGAGAGTTAGGTCATGACTTCCGTAAGGTCTAACCTGCAAACACAGGCTTAACCAGACAAAATGAGTGAATGTGAGGCAAGCAAAACTCAAAGTAGAATGGCATCATGGTTTGAACATTTTAAAACAAGGACAATTGGCTGTTTACCAAGGGCTGTGAAAATTCTCTAATGCCTGTAGGTCTTTCAAACAAGCTTATCGTTCTTCGACAATAATGCTAACAGATGGGTGACATTTTTCGCCTGGAATATGCTGAATGGTATAATGATGATCACATGCTGTCAAGTCTTAAAACTGATTAATCTTTTTTTCCCCCTTTAAATAAGAAATGTTGGCTCATCTCTATAGTGGAGTTAAAAACAAAAGTTATTCCAAGCACCGTATTTTTGAACAATTGCAGCATCTATGTCTGACACCATTCATTCTTGCCAAGTCAGAGATTTAAACCTCTTCAGCTATCTCCTATTGTCCAGTCAAAGTACAGACATTCTCCATAAAAGGAAGACACAGCAGCACGTCAGAATCTTTCTACTTTGGTTTTGCATATAGGTTTCAAGCTTCATCAGCTCAGGATCACATAGCAGTAAGTGTAGGAAGTCATTTTCATGTTTAGCATCACCTAGAAACCATAAAGATTTTTGGTAATTTGTACTGGCGATAACACTAAGCCAATCTCCTCGATTTCTCACTGTCTTTTCCCTTTCTGGTACAAAAGAAAAAAAAAAAAAGAGAACAAAAAGTACAGACTTCTGGTTTTTTAAAACCTCCAGAATCAGTTTAGCTGAGACAGATTTTCCTAGACTAAGTTAGGTTTTAAGAAGAGAGAAGATAGAGAGAGATTCCAGTAGCGCTTCTTCAGCTCTTGGCTTTTGCACCCATTCTGCTGGGGGAGCAATATCCTGCATTACAGCAACGGTTTTCAGCCACGCTGTTCCTGCTCTGAATGCGTGCTGCTTGCCACCGCTCTCTACAGCTCTGTAAGGTTTTGTGCAGGCTGAGAAACCAACAGAAAGGGAGCAGTCCTAACTCAGATCACTTGCAAGATAGCCTCCTAGATCTCACTCTGCCTTACTCATCACCTTGTCAAAGTTACAATGAGGTATTCATCGAAGTAGAAAGCTAGCACTGCTCCTCATCTCCGACAGCAGCTTCAGCCAAAGCTGTCTTGTGGCATCCGAAATTGCTGCAGTGACTCCCGCAGTGCCAGAAACCATTCCCGTTCCGCAGTAACTGGCCTGGATGCTGGCTGCGCAGCGGCAGCCTGTGCTGTAAATATGCACCGTCAGCTCTGCCTCCCAAAAACTGGCGTTAAGAAACAATGTCTTCCAGCTGCCCAAAGCGAGTCAGCACTCTGACAGCAGCGTGGGCCAGCATCAGAGCAGAAAATTGCTTTGGGTTTCTGAATTCTCAGTGGTCATGTCATTTGAAGTTGGGAATGGAGGAAAATGTTCAGCAGGACCCCCTACTGAAATCAAAAGGGAACTCTCAAAAATATCTGGATTCTTTCAGTGTGACTTCTGAGATCAAAAGATGTAAGCACTTTGTTATGGATTAGAAAAGTTAGCACTTCAATACATCATTTGTGTATTTTAATTTTGGCCTTGATTTTTATTTCTGCTCATTTCTCAGGCGCTCCAAGCGTTTTACAGTCATTAAATACAAAGAAAGAGTTTGCTCTTCCAGGTTTACAGACACGGAAATTGATACATGGAAATGCTAAAATGGCTTGAAAACCATCATACAGTAAGTGTGGGGTGTAGGGCAGGAGAGGACAAAACACAGATGTCCCTTCACCAGTGCCATACATTAACCACTAAGGTCACAGTTCCCCTCACTGGTATGTCAGCACAGTGCAGGTTACTCTGAGTTGTTGGAGGTATAAGGCTATACTCATTCACAGTTTGGCTTGAATTAAAAAAGTGACATTTTAAGGTGAAAATTTAGTGTGTGAACCAGCTGCAGAGTCCAGAGATGAGAAAGGCAACGAAACTGGTGAAGGGGCTGGAGCACAGGTCTTATGAGGAGCGGCTGAAGGAACTGGGCTTGTTTAGTCTGGAGAAGAGGAGGCTCAGGGCAGACCTTATTGCCCTCTACAACTACCTGAAAGGGAGTTGTGGCGAGCTGGGGGTTGGCCTCTTCTCACAGATAACTAGTGACAGGACAAGGGGGAATGGCTGCAAGTTGCGCCAGGGGAGGTTCAGTTTGGAGATGAGGAGGAATTTCTTCTCAGAAAGGGTGGTCGGGCATTGGAACNNNNGGGGGGGAACGGTTGGACTGGATGATCCTTTAGGTCTCTTCCAACCTTAATGATTCTGTTCTATTCTATTCTAAGATCAGAGGTTTGGCAAACTCAACCCGCAGGACAAAATCAGCCAAACTGATCTAGGAAAACTACGTTCTAGGGAAAACAAGGTAACAAGTGATGCCATGCAGCCCTCTTAATGTGGCATTAATCTCTGCCATGCTGAGTGAGCTGAGTTCCCCACTGACTGCAGTGCAGGGCCATTCTGTCCCACCACTTCATTAATGCTGATACTATTGGTGTTTTGGTGGGTGCCATCTGTTTTCTTGTTTGTTTTGTAGCACTGTTTTCTCCCAAGAAGGACAGTACACCAGCGGAATAAATAGCCTGGGAAGAGTTGACAGACCTTAAGAATTAAAAAAAAAAAAAATAGAGAAAAATCAGTCAGGGGTGGTTTAGATAGAGTTGATCTTGCCAGGGAGAGGGGTAAGAATTAAATGAACTGCTCCTGTTTTACATCAGTGAGTGCTGACAACCAATGCAAGGTCTATAGCAAGCTGCATCAACTCAAACAGCAAAGACAAATCCCACTACACAGTCAAGCTATCGATGGGAGAGGTGCTTCTACACCTCTCCTTCATTCTTGGCCTCAGGTGAGGCGTGGGTTGATGGAAGTGGTACTCTTCAAGTAAACACTGTGTCTGAGCTGAGAGGGGACCATCTCCACGGGCAGTCAGTTTCCTCAGTCATGCCCTTCACTACCTGTGCAGGCTTCCAGGCTTCTGGTCATTTAAGCATTGAATAAGTTCTCCCAGCTGCCCCCTAACATGTGCAGGACTTGCTGCTCCACCTGGACACATACAAATCAACGGGGACAGATGGAATTCATCACAGGTTGCTCAGAGAGCTGGCTGGTGTCATTGTGAGACCTCTCTCAATTATTTTTCAACAGTCTTGGAAATCTGGAGAGGTCCCAGTGGACTGGAAGGTGGCAAATATTGTTCCAATTTTCAAGAAGGGCAAGAAAAAAGACCCTGGTAATTACAGGCCTGGCAGTCTCACTTCAGTGCTTGGTAAAATTATGGAGAAAATTATGTGGGGAGTTATCGAAAAACACCTGAAGGACAATGCAGTCATTGGTCACAGCCAACATGGGTTTGTGAGAGGAAGGTCCTGTTTAACAAACTTGGTTTCCTTTCATGACAAGGTCACCCATCTAGTTCACCAAGGGAAGCCAGATGATGTCATCTTTTTAGATTTCAGTAAAGCTTTCAATACTGTCTCTCACAGTATCCTTCTGGACAAAATGTTCAGCATACAGTTTGACAAACACATAATGCGATCGGTGAGCAACTGGCTGAGGGATTCGGCCCAGAGAGTTATGGTAAATGGGGTTACATCAGGCTGGTGACCAGTGACTAGTGGGGTTCCCCAGGGCTCCATTTCAGGGCCAGTTCTTTTTAATGTTTTCATAAATGACCTGGATGTTGCACTAGAAGGTTTTATGAGCAAGTTTGTGGCTGACACCAAATTGGGAGGAGCTGTTGATTCCATGAGGGTGGAGAGGTCTTGCAGAGAGATCTGGACAGATTAGAGAACTGGGCAATCACCAACCGCGTGAAGTTTAACAAGAGCAAGTGCCGGATTCTGCACCTGGGAAGGGGCACCCCCGGCTGTACATACAGGCTGGGGGATGAGATTCTGAAGACCAGCCATGCTGAAAGGGACTTGGGGGTCTTGGTCGACAGCAAGTTGAACATGAGTCAATAGGGTGCCCAGGCTGCCAGGAAGGCCAACCACATCCTGGGGATGCATGAAGCACGGCATTGCCAGCAGGTCTAGGGACATGATTGTCCCACTCTGCCCTGCGCTGGTGCGGCCTCACCTCGAGTGCTGTGTGCAGTTTTGGGCGCCATGGTACAAAAAGGACATAAAAGTATTGGAGAGTGTCCAGAGGTGGGTAACCAAGAAGGTGAAGGGTCTAGAGGGGAAGACGTATGAGGAGAGGCTGAAGTCCCTTGGTTTGTTCAGCCTGGAGAAGAGGAGACTGAGGGGAGACCTCATGGTGGCCTACAGCTTCCTCATGAGGAGGAGCGAAGGGGCAGGCGCTGATCTCCTCCCTCTGGTGGCCATCGATGGAACCTGAGGGAATGGCATGAAGCTTCGACAGGGGAGGGTTAGGTTGGAGATCCGGAAAAGGTTCTTCACCGAGAGGGGGGTGGGGCCCTGGAACAGGCTCCCCAGGGAAGTGGTCACTGCACCGAGCGTGGCTGAGTTCAAGAGGCATCTGGACAGCACCCTCAGTCATCTGCTCTGTTTGGGCTGTTCCTGTGCGGAGCCAGGAGCTGGGTTTGGTGATCCTTATGGGTACCTTCCAACTCGGGATATTCTATAATTCTATGATTCTATGAATAACCATTTCATGCCAGAGGCCAGTGCTCCTCATCCTGTCTCTGGGAAATGATGTTCCTTAGACTACCCCTTGCTCCTTGTAATGTATGCACCATCACATCTACAAAGAGATCACTGGGACTCAGCTTGTGCAACACAGTTCAGAGACAGGTTCGTCTTCTCTCACTGGACTTAAAAACACAGTGTGGTCTATTTCTCTCCTCACTTATGCAAACACCCCAGAATAATTCTCATTGTAAACTGAATGTGTTTATGTTTTCCTGTGTCGTCTCAAAGATATTTTACTTTTTAAGCAGTTATCACAGATTATATGCATCCTAACAGAAAACAGAACTCTGATTTTAGGATTAAATAGGTTTTAAAGATAGATCTTAAAAATCCTTGGGGTGAACTTTTCCCTGATTTGCAAGATTGAACTTGCATAGCTCATAGACTGATGGAATCAGATGTTCATTATTTACCCAGCTCCATAGAGATGTAATACAAATTTTAGTAAACTTCACAGAGCTTTCATGGTCAATCAGAAATTTTAAAACACCCACACAACACTCCCACCCCCAGACACACACACACACCCCCCTCCCATCCTCCCAACACCGCCCCCCCCATCCTCCCACCCCTAATTTTAGCTGTGGAAAAAATGTGGGTAACAGTCTGTTCTGCTGCCCAATGCTATTGCCTCTTTCCTCCCTCACCTTCGTTTTCCCAGGCCTCAAATTTTTAAGCTGTAGCCAAGAAGCAGCCCAAGAGTACGGCAGCAGTTATCCATTGGAAAGGGATAGTCAGCAATTGTTTGGGAATAACCAGCAAAATTATTGTCAGGCAGTGCAGTTGTTTGCGGTAAAGATGGTATGTGTTGCCAAAGAGCAAAGGAAAGTAGTAAAAGCTATTTAAGGGTTGTTTTCTGTTCTACTGAATCAGGAATTTAATCATGCTGGAAATGAGCAGAGAAATCCTGTGCCTGCCTCGGGGCAGTGGCAGGAGCTTTCTACCCTCTTCTTTTTGGCAGGGCTGGAAATAGGAGTGCCTACATCCCAGCGCTGACCTACTGGGATTCTCAATATGCAGTAATGAAAGCATTTGGCAGAGGGCTCCAAATTAACTACAGCTACAAATTTAGCCTCTGCCTGAAGCTGGCACCCAAACTGTTTCTGTAAGGATTACAAGCAAAGACACTTCCAGGGAACAAAAGGAGTAGTGATAGTACCTGAAAGGGGCCTACAGGCAAGCTGGAGGGGGGCTGTTTACAAGGGCAGGGAGTGATGGGACAAGGGAGAAGGGTTGAAACTAAAAGAGGGGAGACTTAGATTGGATATCAGGAAGAAATTCTTCCCTGTGGGGGTGGTGAGGCACTGCAGCAGGTTGCCCAGAGAAGCTGTGGCTGCCCCCTCCCTGGCAGTGTTCAAGGCCAGGTTGGATGGGGCTTTGGGCAACCTGGTCTAGTGGAGGGTGTTCCTGCCCATGGCCGGTGGTCGAAACTAGATGATCTTTAAGATCCCTTCCAATACAAACCATTCTGTGATTCCATGAATGGAAATCTGACTTTTGCTCCTTTCTTTCAGTCTCCTGCTCACTAAGGGACTTTATTGCAGCTGCTGAGAAAGGGCCTGAAGCAATGTCACCTGCAGCAATGTCACCTGCAGCAATGTCACCTGCAGCAATGTCACCTGCCCGGCTGAGCCTCTGGCACCAACAGGGAGCTGGTCTGTAAGCTCCTTTCCTGCTAAAGAAGCAGGAGTTTGTCAGCAAACTGATCCCATGGCTTTCAAACATGAATCAGAGCATGAACCTAAAAAAATACCCCAAACCATCTACCGTATCAATCTATTGATGGGTAGTCCACAATATCTTCGGTGTACCTTACACCACTAGTTAAACATTATTTTACTTCCATCTGTGTCCTTCCTATATTTGCAACATCCTTAATGTCTCATTGCCATCACAAATATTTAATCATGATCTTTTGGGACAATTGTACTTGTAGTTTATCAAAAATACAGGTGTCAGAACTACCCAACCTCGCAACCCTTGTCAAAACAGTCTCAGGTCTCTGTAAACACACTCCAGTCCAGTGGACGAAGATGCAGCAAGACTATCACCTTTTACCCAATTTGTAAACACAATTGATTTGTGTGGCAAAGAGAAGACTCTCACTTCCATTATGCCAACTGGTAAATTTCTCATAAACAGGTCTCTCAGGAGGGACCGGTTCCATTCCATTTACACCACTATCTTTAATAGAAACCTTTCCATAATCAACACAATTTCGATCTAAGCAAGCTTCTCAAAGCCTTTTATTTTTCAAAATGCAAGGTATGCTTATGGGCTAAAAAGTACTCCTGTTTTCCAAGATTGTGTCAATACCATTAATAAAAACAAGCTGACCCAAGATTAAGTGACACAGAGCAGCCAACCCCCAGCCTCCTTCTAGAGCAGAATTTCTGTGCAGCATTACACTATGTGAACAACACTATGTGCTCTATTTTTTCCATTCTCCTGACAGTGGTACGCTATTATAGCTGTAGATGTTTTACCCGGTTGCTTGGGCCACGCTATCTTTCATCAGTTCTGTTAAGGTTAATACCAGTTTTTTCCTAATTAACCTCAAAGGAAATCTTGGCAAAATCATGACATTTTAGTGCTTCTCTCAGATGCAGTGTGCACCCTGGCCACCCAAGCAAGCAGGACACTTAGAAGTCATTGCCAAATTTCCATCTTCCTTCTCAATACCTCACAAAAAGTAAGAGAGAGAGATATCCATCACTTCTGCCAGGGCTGGAGAGTCTGAAAAGCAGCGTGGTTAGCACCTGAAGTCCTGTGATTGCACTGAGCACTGGACACTCCTGCCAGGGACTGGGTATTTGGAAGAGAAACTCCATCTTCTCCCATGAAAGGGGGCTCAGTCCTACGTTTGATGGAAGGTGCAATGAAGAGAGAAAACAGGAACTGTTGATTTTATTCTGAATGCCTGGAGCACTCTCTAACATTTATAATGTTAGGAAATTTATAATTTCCTGACATTTCTGTGACATTCAGCAATGCAGAATCTCCCACTACTAGGCGTCTTCTTGATACCTGCGATTGTTTTGAAGTCCATCCTGCAAAAAGCAAAACCATCCCACCTATCAACTGTAGTTTGTGCAGTGATCAAGTCATGTTACTACTGGCTCCCTTAAAAATAAGCAGGTTAAGTGCCCAACAGAGATGAAACATGCATCTTCAAGGCTCCTGACTGATCCAAAGCCAAATATTCCAGTAAACGGTAATAATCAAAATCCATTAAGAGGATGGACCAGTTGTGGCTTGCTTTCCCTAGCTTTTTACTGTTATGTTTTTCACTAGTAAGAAGACAGATCTGTTCCTCATAACTTCATTAGCATTTATCAGAAAGCCATCTGCAATAATGAGGCCATCAGAATTCATGGGAAATAAATATAAAGACCAAAACAAGCAACCTCATTGAGACTAGGTTTGTAAATTTCTTTATCTAATACCTTCTGGTCACCATGACACAGGGCAGATGGCTAGATTTCTTTCAGTCTGATTTGATTACTACTTGTTTGTGTCTCTTCTGTGAGGGAACACATGAGACTCCACAGAGTTAGCTGGGAAGGACCTCATCCTGACAGTCTCACCAAGGTAATCTTGTTACTCCACGATCCAGTGCTCTCTCCAGTGCTCCCAGTAAACATCAAAAGTCAGTGTAGTCAGTCGAAATTCAATTAAACTAAGCACCTCAACTAGGTACTCTGAATTTTATCTATTAAAAATAGAAATCTGATAGCAACAAGCATGGTAGAAATAGCAACATGGACAAACTAGTTTCAGCTGGGGATGGAAACCTGTTAGCAGTTCAGACCCAGGACAGGGACTTAGCTTTTAATCCTCAGACTTGCAACAGACTTCATTAGGACTTTAGGCAAACCGAATTTATCTTCCTGTTATCTACTTCTGCCTCTATTACTCTGTGTCTATTACTTAGAAAGTTCCCCAAACCTCTCTCAACTTTTGTCCGCCTAGTGCTAAACATGTAGAGACTCATTTTCTGCCTCGGGCAGTTTTCATTCAGCTGGAGCAGAACAGAAGGAAACAGCAGCATTCTGGCGGCCAAGACACATTGCAGCTTCTTATAACAGACACCAGGAGCTGCAGGGGAAATCCTTTGATTCATTCTCTAAGCCACGAAAGCTGCTTGGCAGAAATGTGTCACACTACTGAGCGGGGAGGCCAGGGCAGTGCCTGAGAGCCTGGCTCCAGGTCCGTGAACGCACCGAGATGAGGAGACCTCCCCACTTTTCCAAAGCCCTCGCTTTCTCAGAGGGAGGGAGGATGTCCAAGGGGCTTTGTACATTAAAGAAACCATGGACGCTTGAGTCTTCCAAGATGACAGCTGCTGAGCAGTGCCAGCACTCCCAGTGAAATTGTCCATTGAATGAAAAGCTCTTCACAAACAGAATAGGAAGTTAAAATCACAAAATGGATGGAGTAAATGGATGGACTGAATCTGCTGCAGCTTTTTGACATTTTAAAGCTGTTGCCAGCAGTGCAGGAGGAAGTAGAGAGCCAGACACTCGTCAGCCACAGAGTTTCAAGGCGAGCGGATGACTGAGAATTTGGTCATACTGGCTTATGATGAACTCCACCGTTCAGTCCCTTTTTTCTCAGCTATTCCATTTCTGTGTTACTTGTCCAGACTGCAAGAGCTTTGGAGCACAGTTCAGACCCATCTAATTTCCTCTGCATCTTTTCAGTAATATAAAAACGACAAAAATGGCAGAGTAACACATTCAACATGAACCTTGTGGTGTGTAATGAGCACACCTACAGAGCCAAAAACTTGCAGTGGGTGAATACACATGTTATTTCGATGTCTAAAAGTGTAAATCAAGTGCATTCCTCCCAGATGAATACATTACAATACACAGTAATGTCAGAAGGCTAAACCGGGCAGGCTGCTCCAAAGGAGGATGAGTGTGATGCACAAGTGAGGCTACTGCATAAAGCTGGGGCAGCCTTGGCCCTGTAACTAACCAGAAATGAGCGCACACACTGCTCTAACTCACTTTCGTCCATACATTTGTATTTGTTTCCAAATGAGACCTCTTTGGGATGGCTAGCTCACGATTTTGCATCTAATCTCAAGGACTGCTTATAATCTTGTCTAATTTCCATCCATCAAAATTAATGTCTCTAGCTGAATAGTTCAGCTAGCTGGGTAGTTTTATCTGTGAGGCGTCCAACATCGCCAAGAATTTTCCTCTACAGGAAACATCAGTGCAGCTGAGGCAAACCTCGGACATGTTCATCCAACTGTACATCCAGGAGTTCATCCATCCGCAAGCAGGCCAACAGAAACCAGAGACTGAAGACGGACACTTGTATTCAGTGAGGAGAGGCATCTCATGGCGGGGGGGGGGAAGAGCACCTGCCAGTTCAGCCACGGTGCTGAGCCCGGGGCTCTGGTCACGCTGCCACAGGCAGAACAAGGGGAATCTTGGATCTCAGGGGAGGTGAAGGTAGAGGAAAGACTGGTTTCTCAACTGCTCTGAGTTTCAGTATTTTAAGCAGAAAGAAGAATAGCCAAGACATGCTCTGTGTCATTTTCTTAAATATATTTGTTTCTATGTGTTTTTGCTTTTCTTTTTTATTTTTTTTCAGTGTGCTGCCTGAGGTTTTGTGCTCGTGAGACCTTGCTGTGGGCTAACCCCAACCAGCAGCTCAGCCCCACTCAGCTGCACACTCAGCACCCGCAGAGTGGGGTGGTGGGGAGAATCTGAAGGGCGAAAGCGAGAAAACTTGTGAGGAGAGATAAAGACAGTTTAATAGGGAAAGAAAAGCTGTGTGCACAAGCAGAGCAAAACAGGGAATTCATTCCCCACTCTCCATGGGCAGGCAGGGGTTCAGTCATCCCCAGGACAGCAGGGCTCCGTCATGTGTAACAGGTACTTGGGAAGACAAACGCCATAACCATGACTGTCCCTCCTTCATCCTCCTTTCTCTGACCTTTATATGCTGCGCATGATGTCATATGGTATGGAATGTCCCTTTGGTTAGTTGGGGTCAGCTGTCCTGGCTGTGTCCCCTCCCAATCTCTTGTGCACCCCCAGCCTAATTGCTGGGGTGGTGGTGTGAAACAAAGAAGGCTTTGACACTGTTTGGCAAGAATTAAAACATCCCTCTGTCATCAACACTGTTTTGATCACAAAACCAAAACACAGCACCATCCCAGCTACGTGAAGAAAACTAACCCCATCTCAGCCAAAACCAGTACAGACCTGCTAGAAACTCTTCCAGGGACAAACAGTGAACAGCACAGCTCGAAGCATGGTTGCAGATCCAGGACAGCTCCCCTGCCCTACCGACACCCTTTCTGCAAGACTAGCTAGCCCAGCATCTTGGTACAATACTTTTAATGGTCCTAGTCACCAAGCAGTCATGTCTTTGGCCTGGGTATTTCTGAAATGCATTTTGCTTTGTAACTTATACATTCAGAATTGGCAGGACTGTTTCTGCACTTGCAGAATAGGTAACACCAACGGACTGAAAGACGGCCTCTGCACACAAGGTTTTGTACCTTTCCCTGGTCTGCTCATCAGTGTAATAAAGATACAGCCTCAGCTACAAAACTTGCCCTTGACATAAAGACAAATCATGTCACCCAGGACTTCTTGAAGAGATCTTTTAATGAGAATGCCTGCTAAGTGTGGCACAGCACACAGAGAGGTGCAGATTGAGGGTTTGGGAAAATTTCAGGACTCATTACTGCCATATTGGCAGTTTTACAGGACAGCCTAAAACCCTCAGAACATATGTCTAATGTACACCTGGACTCAAACACCTTCACAGACCTGGCATACATGACCATAGGGCTCCACAAAAACTCCTCACAAAACTTTCTCCTTCTCCTTTTTGGTCCTTAGGTGAGGAGCTGCCTCCAGGCTTGTCAGCATCTTCATCCACCACATTCAAGGGAAACCCAGGTAGCTGGCAGCTAAACTGTCCTTGGGATCCACACCCCTGCAAGCCAGGCTGTTAACAAGCTTAGATGGGGCCACAGCTTTTTCCATTGCAGTCCTCTGTGTGTGCCAGTTATTTTGAAGTGGGTTAGCGCACCGAAACCCATGGGGTTCCTGGAGCCCATTGTCCCCTCCATGCCTCAGCCGTGACACTCAGAAATGCCTGTTGGGTGGCTCCCGCAGTGCTGCGCTTGCAGAGCTTCTGCAGGTGGGTGGGAAATGATCAGGAGTTTCCTTCATTTTTTTTTTTTTAAAGACACCTACAAGTTTCAATATATTTTTAGCTTAAGAACTTGGTGCCTATTTGGAGAATGCTATCCTTGGTCAGATTTTGAAAATTTATGGTGGTATTTTAGGATTTCCCAAAATTTGTTTATATTTAGCTAGCTTAGGATGCCCAGGCAGAGACAACCACAGACTCCACTGCCTGTCTAAAATGTTGCCATTGACACCTCTTTGCCACAAGAAAGTCTTTTCCTTTGAACTTAAACTGGTAAGTTTCCTTACTTGACATTTTTAAGACACAAAGATTTTGAAAAACACAATTCTACCCAGAAACACGGATTTCCTTTAATGCCCCCGGAGCACATCCCTTTATCACACATCCCTGAGAGGCCACTTGTTGGCATGCAGTGCCCCCAGCCCAGCCCACCGTGCTGGGGGTGCACAAGGAGCTGGGAGAGGACACAGCCAGGACAGCTGGCCCCAACTCACCAAAGGGATATCCCATACCATATGGTGTTGTGCTCAGCATATAAAGCTGGGGGAAGAAGCAGAAAGGGCGGGCTGTTTGGAGTGATGGCATTTGTCTTCCCAAGTCACCATTACGCATGATGGAGCCCTGCTGTCCTGGGGATGGCTGAACCTCTGCCTGCCATGGGGAGTGGGGAATGAGTTCCTTGTCTTGCTTTGCTTGCGCGTGTGGCCTTTGCTTTCCCTATTAAACTGCCTTTATCTCAGTCCATGAGGTTTCTCACTTTTACCCTTCTGATTCTCCCCCCCATCCTGTTGAGGAGAGTGAGCGAGTGGCTGCGTGGTTGTTTCAGCTGCCGGCCAGGTTAAACCACAACAGCTACCTACAATGGAAAGGATGTCGACTCCTCTGGATGTTCTGTAGCAGAACAGAGCAGCCAGCACACAATTTGTGAGGAGACCAGACTTGTCAGTGTGTATGAAAGATTCTCAGAACAGACAAACTGATAAAGCCCTTAGGGAGATTTAGGGGGAAAAAAATTTGATTTCTGGATCCCAGTCAGGCTGAGACATAATTGAAGAATATCTCCTGCCAAGACTCAAATGTTGCCAAATCTGAACCTATCTATCTTTTTCACCATTTAAATACCCCAGTTCCACAGACCCCATACCTCCAGCCACTGAAGAAATATTTTCAACAATTTTTTTTCTTTCAACAAAGGAATAGGAACCATAGAAGACCGAGATGTTCCATAGCAAAAGTTGTCTCAGGGAAGAGCAGAATTCATAGCAACCATGTCAGAAAAAAAACCCCATACTATTACAGTTTGAGAGAGTAGAAGGACTTGAACAACCAGGCACAAACTCAGGGATAATCCAATAGAATAGAATAGAATAGAATAGAATAGAATAGAATAGAATAGAATAGAATAGA
>VWZZ01005404.1:0-21039 GCA_013399095.1 Psophia crepitans | reverse complement strand
TCAGCCGCTCCTCATAAGACCTGTGCTCCAGACCCTTCACCAGTTTCGTTGCCCTTCTCTGGACACGCTCCAGGGCCTCGATGTCTTTGTTGTGGTGAGGGGCCCAAAACTGGACACAGTACTCGAGGTGCGGCCTCACCAGGGCTGAGTACTGGGGGACAATCACCTCCCTGTTCCTGCTGGCTACACTATTCCAAGCATGGTAGAAAACCTTTGCTTCAGCTGTTACCAGTGAAGATGGCGTAGAACATTACAAGTAGGAAGACATAGCCAAAATGGCTCAGGGGAATGGATATGCTAACTGTAAATTGCTATCCATGGAGCATGTAACTGCAGAGAGAAAAATTAGCTAGAAATGAGAACAAAGTTTCTCATTATTAGAGAATTAAAGCTCTGGAAAGGCCTTTCAATACAGCAAAGGCCCCAAACCTGGCCATTTTTAAGAGCTTCATAAATTAGTGAAGGGGATTATATTAAAGACCGGAGCAAAATGACCCTAGATGTCCTTAGCAGTTAGAAGTTCATGTTTATAAACCAGGGAACAGAGACTCAACAAAGTCCCTGAGAGGCTGACCACAATCACCCTTCTGTGGGATCAAAACCAGTTAGAAGAGAATAAAATTTCAGCCAGATAAAATAATAGTGCAGACAAAGCCAAATTTTGCTTCCAGCTCTTCAGATGCTTCATTACATATGGGTGAAGTTCCCATTCTTTGCTGTGGTCTACAATTAATATGTCTCATGCAAATTTTGGACCATCTCCTTATATCTTGCATGGTCACATGCAGGCACAAGTCCTCAAAATGAGCAGGAACATTTTGTTGCCATCAAACTGAAAAATGGATGCTGACAGCAATCCTCCACGTCCTCCTGCCCTTACAATGAGGACAGTGTAGTGCCAGGCCATGAGGCTGTGACACCAGGGAAGCAGCAATGCCTCACGTGGTGATGGGTAGGATACCTCTTCTACAACAAGTGTTTCCTCCTTCAACTAAAACAATGCCACAAAAGTGCATTTGAGGCCCAGAAGCAGTGTTCACCTTGCCCTAGCACTTGGTCAGGTAGCCACAATACAGCCCTCTTGGCTCTCTCTGTGCTGGTGCATCAGAAAGACCAAATTATAGTGCTTGTATCTTTTTTGTCACAGAGCTGCTAGAAAATGTGGGCTCTGTTCCTGGAAGGACAAGCTACAAACATGTGCCCTGGAAGGTAAAGCTGATACTGCTCAGGCTCCATGGAACAACTTCAGATCACTGTAAAGAGCCTGATCTTACTTTGAATCAATTGGTCAAGATTCACAAATTTTCAGAAGGTAATGGACACCATAGGTAGGCTGAGGGTGTGGACCTGGTAGCAATCCTGCAGAGGTTATAACAACAGTAATTCATATTTTGCTTTGAGTTTACTTTCTCTTTAAAACTTCTTTAAATAAAAGCAATCCTTTTTTTCAGAGAAACCCAAATAATCAAGAGATCTGTCACAACTTCTCAGTTGGTTTTCTCTTTGAAGATAAACAGAGTGCTTTTATGTTCATAGGAAGAATCTTCCGCTACGTAACTTCAGCCCATTGGAGACACTTTCAGACAGTCTCTGAAAAACAACCAAAGGGGCAGGAGGCCAGCTTTAATCATTTATAGCTAATACACTGTGCATCATAGAGAGACTGGGGAGAGTAATTCTACATAGGAAGTCAAAAGTATAGTACTCCTTACAATTACCCATCTTCAAAGGAAAGAAAGGCTTTGGTGGTATAAAAAAATAATGGTGGTGCTGTAGTTATGCCATATTTGCTGCATCCTGTGTGAATTAGTTTCATTCAAGTATGAACTGTGTTGGTGGCTTTCTAATTTACATTATGCCTCTGAACGGTTTTCTATAGCGCCTTTTGAGAAGAACTTGGGGGTGTAGACAAATTGAATATTGTTCTCTCTTTCATGTAGATCATCCGGATCCAGTCAATGGCTCAGTTTTTTATAGTCCTTTTAAAATTTCATTTTATTTTTAGAGTGCAGAACTTTTTTTTTTCATTTGTTGGAGGCTATTCTTTTGCAGAGACGCATTGTTCGAGAAATCACAAGTGGCTTCACATAAACACTCAGGAAGGATCAGAGACTGGAAAAGCTGCAGAGGCCGTAGGAAAACCTGAGGCTGGAGCACCGCATCGCGATGCAATCTATCAGACAGAGTGGCAGAGCTACTTGCTGGTCAACGTTTCAAGCCTTTGCCACGGTTGCTACTTTGGGAAGGGATGGAGGGGAGCCCAGAGCTGCAGTTGCTGCACGGCACAGCAGTGAGAGCATGATCTAAATAAAGAAATTTGCTATGCTTGGCCGTGACAGAGCAATGCTGCTGCTGCTTTCTCGGGCACGGGGCAACCATTTGCTGTGTCTCACAACATGCAAGCCCTCTCATGAGGGTTCCAGCTCCAAACTTCAATACTCCCAAACCCTCCAGCTCTCAGGACAGGGAAACAGCAGCCTGAAGCCTGAGGCCTCATCCCGCTGAGGGGTTTTTCCTCTCACATGGACAGCCCCAGACTCAGGACCACACAAGGAGTCTCTGGGGAAGACAGAATTGGTTTTCCTCATTCTTCTGCAACTTTCTGACAGTCACTACCCCATCAGTCTCCATCTACAGCATATGGTGCTCACATCCATTTTCACTTGTTTCTGGAGGCTACATTGTCCTCCATTGTAGAAGCAGTTGTCTGTGACAAGGACAGCAGGTACACTATCACAGATGTCTGGGTAGCTACTTCTATAGGTGTGAATGCTCTCTGTTATCAGGAATAGTAGATAGCCTGGTTTTTAAAAAAAAAAAAAGGCAAAATAAAATATTACGGAGGCACAGAAAGCTGCCTCACCAAGTCTTTTGGGGCCAGGCATGTGTGCGAGTTGGGCAGCTCAGGAGCGGTGCAGCTCTGCTCACATGGTGCTACACCCATGTAAATCAGTCCAAGCAATCCCATGCTGTCACACAGAGCTACCTCAGATGTGTCTGCACCTGAGGCAATCCGTGCCTTAGATAATCTTCTCAGGAGCAATAAGGAGTTATTGAGAGTAACTCATACGCTAATCCCCAGAGCCGACCAACCCAGGAGTGTCACAATCCATTTTACAGAGGAGGAATGATAACTTCAAAGCCCTGCAAAAGGCTTTGGGAACGGCAGTGCCGGGTTTCGAGGCTCCCTGTTGCCTGGTGGAGTCCTCTGGAGTCCTTGCCCCTGCAGAGGGACACAGGCCTGCAGGTGGCTTGGGGCAGGGATGGGTGCCAAAGTGCAGGAGTTGGAGACTCCACCAGGACCTGCTAACATAGGAAATGCTAAACAAGGCAGTCCATCTGAAGGTGACTGTTGGCAAGGTGTTTCAGTTCTTTTGTCCACTTGGTCCCCATGGTAATTTGTCTAAAGCTTGAAGTTTGCCATTTGGTAATTTTTGCATAGCTAATGCAGACTAACCTGTGTCCTCTACATCTTGTAACTGCTCTTTCTTACATTACCACAGAAATACCATCGTCAAAAGATAGTTGGTAGAGAGCCTCCAAAACACAAGAGATCCATAGTACAGAAGTATAACAGACTAATACTCTCTAGTGAAATGATTAAACATCTTTTATAGCAGTACAAAATTCAGCAGGGTTTTTTCAAATGACTGTTCATTATTGGTCTGTTTGGTCCCATTGGAGTCATCTGTGAAACTCCCATTAACTAAACAAGAAGCACATAAGGAAAGCTGTTTACCACTCACACTCATCTTCTAAAGTGATGCTTATACATGCCCAAGTCTATGTGATCAGTAGCTCAACAGGCAGGAGTATTTCTCTGAAGCAAGAAACAGTGTTAGGAAAAAACCCAACCCATTTCACCCTGTCTTATTTGGGTTTACAGTCAGAGGTAGAATTTTTTTTTCTGCTCTGAAGGGTGAAAAGTGTTGTCAGAGGCAGCAGCAACATTTTCCATCTGCAATATATATGCTCAACTTGCTGCTACAGAACTCCAGACAGCACAAACTGAAATGACAGCTTGGCTGAGCCTTTCATGACAAACAATACACTGTGGGCTCAGAGAACTTTTCTCTAAAGAGGGAAAGAGCAGCTGGGCTGCTGCTCCACTTGAGGACTCACTGCACCTCCTTTATCTCACTTCTACACCTGTGAGCTCTCTTCACTGGTTCACCTTCCTCTCTTCAGACACAAGCTATTATGAAGTGTTAAAGAATATTGCATAATGTATTTTACTAAGAAGATGTACCCACTGATGCAAACCCATATTGGATGAGGCAATACTATCTATCTGCCCTGACAGGTTTGTGAACTGTGAGCAATTTCATTATGCACTTGATGCAGCTTTATCTTCTAGTAGCACATACAATCACAGCGTACCACTCAACATTTTATTTTGATTGCAAAGTCTTTGGGCAGAGACCATCTCTTGTATAAGCGGAGCCTAAAGCAGAGCTTAACACAATAGGGACCTGATTTTGTCTGTGTCCTCCAGATACTTCTGGGATGCAAATTCTAAATATTATCAGTCCACGAGACTGAATTATTCCTACATTCTTCCACTGCATAAAGTTGGTATAATCCACTTGGTGGTGTGTCCGTTGCTTTACAAAATTAAACCTTTGAGCACTTACTGCAAAAGCACGAGGTAAAAAAAAAAAAAGCTACATGCTCAAGGGAAAACACACACAAGTCCATGTGTTTATGGAAATACTCCTCAGCTCCTGCCTGCCTGAAGTCCATATTCACTGAATCTTCTGCCACTGGGGAAACACAAAACCACTTCAGTCAGACACCAACACCTACAGCACTGCAGTCCTGTGAGTTTCCACCTCTACATCCAACCATTGCCAGTAAGATCCACACCAGGTCCCCCCAACACCATGTTCTTTGGTGAGCACTGTAGTAGCATATCTAATTTGGGCAGACATGGATTGATGAGAAGCTGAAGCAGCTGAGATCCTTGGCTCCAGGAAAGGGACCAGAGCAAAGAGTCCCAGTGGGAACAGCTATCTACTCAGCTGCTGAAACAACTACAATCCTGCCTGCTCCCTGCACCACCAAGGGAGCGTCTGTTGTGTCCTGGTTTCAGCTGAGAGGGAGTCAATTTTCTTCACAGCAGCCAGTATGGGGCTGTGTTTGGGTTTGTGCTGGAAGCAGCGCTGATAGTGCAGAGATGGTTTTGCTGTTGCTGAGCGATGCTCACACAGAGCCAAGGCCTTTGCTGCTTCTCGCACCGCCCCGCCGGCGGGATGGCTGGGGGTGTGCGGGGAGTTGGGAGGGGACAGACAGGGCAGCTGACCCCAACTGACCAAAGGGACATTCCATACCATATGGCGTCATGGTCGGCTTATAAGGGGCTGGGGGGAAGAGGAAGGGAGGGGTCAGCGGCATTCGGAGTGATGGCGTTTGTCTTCCCAAGTCACCATTACGCGTGACGGAGCCCTGCTGCCCTGGGGATGGCTGAACCCCTGCCTGCCGTGGGGAGTGGGGAATGAATCCCTTGTTGTGCTTTGCTTGTGCACGTGGCTTTTGCTTCACTGATTAAACTCTTGTATCTGAACCCACGAGTTTTTCTCACTTTCATTCTTCTGATTCTCTCCCCCTTTTCCGATGAGGGGGACTGGGCAAGCGTCTGTGTGGTGCCCAGCTGCCAGCTGGGGTAAAACCACGACAGTTGGCATGTTCTTGGGTGGGCTCTGGTCTCCTTGCCTCAGCAGTTAGAAAATTACCATGGTGAATGCATCTGTTTCATCTCTCTCCAAGGCACAGGAGGCAACTGGCAAGCTCTGAGCTGACCAGCACAGGCAGAGGGTTCAGGGTTCAGCTCCTGAGATCAAGCCTTAGGTGCAACACATGACTGCCCCCATCCTGCTTTTTGCAGCCCTGCTGGCTACCCGTTGCTCAGGAGAGCCCCCGTCTCGTCTGCTCAGCCTATACAGGTACGTACCTTTAGCCCCTAGAGGGGCTGGTCATTTTAAAGTAGGGGTGGAGAGGGGAAAGAGCAATTATAATCATGTTTTGCCATCCGAGGCCACATGTCTCTGACCACTGTTTGTTTTGTGCCTTTGGAAAGTTCAGCCCTGCACATGTTCAGCTTTTAGTGCTTTAACAGATCTTCCAGCCATGCGAATCAAATTGTCATTGAATCCAGTCATTTCAAATCAGATCAAATGTTAGTCTTGAAATTAAACTGTTAAACATAAAAATCAATGGAAGCATTTTACTATTGCACTCTTGGGATTGCTTTAGAGATGCAGTTAGAGATTTCAATCAGCTGTGGTTGACTGCAGAGCCCAGGAGTATCCTTCAATCTAGAGCCATGCCTCCTCTTAGCTTCTGCACGCAGGCAGTACGGACTGGGCACACACAGCATAGATCTGACGCCTGAGCATTCATCTGCAGCCCATGGCACGTACAGGTTTTCTGCTGCTGGGTCAGCAAACAGGCCTCGCCAGCTGGGAAATCTTTGAAAACAAAGTACTTGTAGACTGGTACAGGGCTGTGTGTGTCTTACTGGAGATGAAACCATCCTTGAGTCATCAGCTGTAGGTTCATCACTAGGGAAAAACAGAGCAGAAGGACATGAAGGAGATTTTGATTTAGTACAGCCTTAAGTCTGACTAAATCGAGGTTCTTCTCTGTTGACTTCAGGCGTTCAGAGGTCTGGGCATCAGGACTTACAGAGTATTGGAGGGGGTTGTCTCTGGGCAGTACTGTCATTAAAAGCTCATAGATGTAAAATTTGCTATAGGACTGTCCCGTTTTATGACTGTCCTCTGCTGCCATGTGTAAGGTCCAGCTAGATCCATCATCCAGATCATGATTTTGAGCATTTTTTGAGCATTCTTTGTGTCACAGAATACCCTGAAGCCCCAGCACATCTCTTCCATCCTGCAGTGGAGAGAGGTGGTTCCTGCAAAGGTTGTGGAAGCAGAAAATAAATGATGGATACAACCAAGGGGAAGCACAGAAGTCCGTTACCTCCTACAGGTACAAGCCACTGCTCAGTGTTGCAACGCAAGTCTCGAGCTCAGTTCCAGTTAAGTGTTTTGTAGACGTGATGGGTGGGAGTAGTAAAATGGGAGTTTTGATTATTATCTATTGACACAGCTCCATGTTGTGCTTGTAAACTGGGGGTTGTCTAGTAGCTCCTTGAGGAGGTTGGAGCAGGTACATCATTCACTTACAGGGTATTCTTTTAGAAACATGGTGTAAGTGGGCACTGCCCATCATAATTATAAATATCATATGTCTGTTTGTGATTACAGTGCTGTCTAACAGCTGAGGAGGTGGGGGATTGCAGCAGAGCATACACTCGAAAGCAGTCAGTGCAGGTCAAATTTCTGAGCAGAACCCAGTGGCCCTTTGCAAGGACCTTTCTTTACTTCTAACCGTGATGAGTCACTATCATGGCACAGCAGAGGATTAGAACCCAGCCAGAGCACAACACAGAAATTACCAGCAGGTAAGCACAGTTGTTAAAATAAGGATCAGGGACAGAAGGGAGTAAGTAAATTGCTGAAGAACAGGTTTTCTAAGACATTTGAGGAGTAGAGGATATCTTGAGGAAACCTCTACAGGTTTTCTTTCTAGAGAAGACATTAGAGAAAACATACAAATGACCATACCGGGTCAAACCAAAGGTCCGTCTTTCCTGGTGTCCCATCCTCAGCAGCGCCACAGGCAGGTGCCTGGGATGAGAACAGGAGGCTGTGCAGGGTATGTCCTCTGAATACTCCCCCAGACTCAACATATTTCCATCTCAAAAGACTTCCTTATTCTGTGTGTGGTTTTCTATATTTATTAACCTTCTGTGGACCTCTCTTCCATCTACCTGTGTCATAAAGTAAGCTTTTAGCTTCCACTGCATCCTTTGGCAGCAAGTGCCACCAGTCCACTGCCTCCTGTGTGCAGGGCACTTCTGTCTGTTTTGGACCCAGAGCTGCAGCACAGTCCTTACATTATGTCAGCTCATTCTATCTGAGGGGGGAAAAAAAACAAAAAAAAAAGCCACAATGACAATGATAGTTGTACCTGAGGGCAGTGGGACAAGGCCAGTCTGCCCTTGGTAGCGCTGAATAGCCATATACCATGGGCACGGCAGGGCCAATGGTGCAAGGCAGGCCCAAGCTCTGACAGCGTGAAGTGCAGCAGAACAGTAAAGAATAAAATATGTCACTTTCAGCTAAACTAAAGATTAACCCTCACAGATCTTCAATTAACACTCATTTTAATTTGAGATGCTCCTACTTAATGCTAATTAATTCCAATTAATGCCAATATTAATGCTCTGCCTTTAGTCTGTTAGCTTTCCCATGTCCTATTTTTCACCCTGAAGGTGCCAAACCACCAAGTCAAAATTAATTCAACCAACAGACAGTTCTGTACCACTGGACTTTCTTAGCAGGGGTCAGACAAGTGCAAGAAGCAGCCCCTAAAGACAGTCCATGGACTGCATTACTCCAGTGTTTTTAGCCCCTTGCTGTTTCAGATGGAGCTGACAGCTACATGCAGTCACGCAAGGGACCATTTGGATAGCTGAAGCAAACATTGTTGTACAAAACCACACTACCCGTGGTCCGCTAAGCTTGCTGGTTGCTAATGCAGAACAGCTTTATTGATCTAAGGTCTAATGGGAATCATAGATTTCTGTAATTTCTATACTCACAAACATCTCTAGAATTACAGAAATGTGACCCTCATCCTCCTCCTGCCAATACAGGATGGCGCCTTTCCGCATCCTTTTACCCATGTGTCTTTTATTTGCTATTGATCACTACAAGTAGTAACAGACAGAACAATTAAATGCATAGCTATACGTTGTGTCAGATAATGTGGAAAGCTGAGCAGTTCAGGGCTGGTTGCAGCTCAGGGTCTAATGCTCACATTGGTTCTCCCAGAGTCCAGGAGTTCACAGGGTATACATACATACACCTTCCAGCACAGCAGAGAGACATCGGGATGTCTAGGCATAGCTGCAGTGCAAATAGGAAAGTGATTTTTGCTGTGTAAGCCATTGCTCATTTTAGTAAATATTTAATTAAAAATTAATAAAAGGAATGGAAAAAAATATTTAAGTTACAGTATTTCTCTTCCCCAGCCCCACACGCTGTTTATTCAGAACCCGCTACAAGGAAGCGGGAGGAAATCTGCGACTGAGATGGGGAGCCTGGGGAGCCTGACAGGGAACAGTTGGAAGAGGAAAGGCGATTTTCTCCTCAAGTGGATCTGCCATTGATGGAGGAACTTTTTAGTCCTCACTGTGTTCACCTTTTCCCTGTTTCCTGCACCAGGCATTCCTCCCCCTGAAGTTTGCCAATGAGAAGACCTTCATTCAACTTGTGGAACCATAGGCTGCATCTGAACTCAAGGGACAGATATGTCCCAGAATAGAGTTCATGGCTGCACACAGGGAGTAGGATGAAAATCCTAACTAATGGCAAAATGACAGCAAACTGTGTAGCACTTGGAGAAACAACAGTCTGTAAAAACGTCTCCATTCAACATCCCTAAATGCCAGTACAAAACGATTCCCACAGGAAACTGCACCACAACATGGGAAATTGTAAGGAGGCAGAAGCCCGGTGCAGCACCCCAGCAGCCCCCGTGACGCGCCCCTCACAGCAGCTTTTTTACGCTCTTCTCTGCTGCCATAGCGGGGAACTCTGCAGCTTTATGCACATCAATTCCTGACTGGGAGAGATGCTTACAGCCCATGGGGGACCTATTTGTCCTGAGCCAATTTCTTCCCAATCAATTTCATCGGCATTATGGGACTGTGCCAGTGTAGCAGAATAGAACAGGCTCTCTACTTTTTTTTTTGAAGCACATTGATCTCACCAAATCTACAGAATTAACCCACAGTGCAAATCAATGGATGAACCCCCCCAAATAATCAGGCCTCCTCTTGCAAAAGAGAGTGACAGCACAGTGTCAGAGGGAGTGCAATTCTGTTCACAGTTGAAAAGAGCCCAGCAATGGCAGACCTGGCTATAGTCCAGGTCTAATGGGCCTTATTTAAATGTACACGCTGGCCCTGGAACACAGCAACTCCTGTCACAGCTGGTGTAACAAAAATACCAGCTTTGGTGGATCATCTAATCTTTATCTCACATATCAGAGTGAAAGTTAATAGACCAGTTCACCCAAACCCTCTCCAGTCTTTAAGAAAGCCAGTTAGCAGACACAAAGATGACTAAATTAGCCTAAAGGCTGTGGTCAAAAAAAAAAAAAAGTACTTTTGTCTTTTTTTTTTTCTTGTGGTAATACTGCGATGTGAATGCCAGTTTAGGCACTGTCATAAAAACTATGAGTTGGGAGAGATTTGCCCCTGAAGGAAAGAGGGCAGCAAACATCGACCTGAAACGGCTGTGAAGGTTTAAATCTTGGCTGAAGACACAAAGGCACCCTAGGACAGAAAGAGGCAGGGGCTTCCTGCACCTACATTTGAATCAGGTAGTGACACTGGAGTTAAAATAATCCAAATTGTCTACATCCATCTTGTTAGTAGTGAAATATTTATTCATTATTGTAACTGAAAAATGCAGAGGAACAACCCTATAAATCTTTGGAAATGTGTCCATGGGACTCCATTATTTTTGCTTCCCTTGGCTTTCCTTCTTTCTTGATAGTTTATAAGACTCTTACATTATTACTCAAGCTTAGCATTTTAGTCAAAATGAGAGCAGTTTTCTGCGTGAATCTGCAAAACTGATCTTGTGTGTCTCTACTGGCAGCCACCCACAGTCAGACTTCATGTGCCCTAGTGCTGGAAATGCACTTACCTAAATTAGATATCCCGTCGCAGCAGAGTGCGCCGATAGCAGGGGCATATCAGTGCTGCCTGCACCCTGGGAGTCAGCTGGCTGCTCCTTATCTTGCAGAAGATTGAATTTGTGGCATTTTTCATTCTAAGGCTCAACTGTAAAGATGCCAAATTTGTTTGTCAAGTCAGCTCAAGAATAATGCTAAATCCCTGACGTTCTCAAATGGGTTTGAGGGTTCACTGTAGCAAAGCTGCTTTACAGAGCTCATTTTTTATTAGAGTCCTTACCTTTACACCTTCGTTTTCCCAGCCACTTGGAAGGCAATGAAAATAATGCAGCCACCATCCTAATCCATTCCATACATTGAACTACTTTGCAAGCTCAGCCAGCACTGTATTGCCTGCAGGAACTTACATCTTAAATCTTTTCTTCTAAAAAAACTATTAGTGGATTTGCATCTTTCCTTTCAGAAATATAGAGTGAGCTGTGGCTGGTAAAAAAACCAAAGTGATAAAGGAACCATTTCTGCTTCAGTAATAGCTCCACCTGGATTGCACAGGTAAAATCTGTAGCATTCCCCTCCCTCACCGCAACGCCCCCAAACGCCTGAGCTGACCTGTTACCCTGCGTGGGGAGGGAGGTGAGCGAGCTGCCGCGCGCCAGCTGCCTCTGAGGGGCTTTGGGAAGGGGGCAAGCCCCTGGCCCCACAGGAGAACGCTCGAGAGCTGCTCCCCAAAGCATCTGCAGTTACAGCGGTGCTTGTTTGAGGGTGCCAGCCCAGTGACTGGTGGTCCTTCCCCGGTGGCACAGCTACACCACGCACCCCAATGGCACAAACTCCCTTCTCCTGCAGCAAGTGCTTTTACCATCAGTTATTCTGCCACAGCAGTGTGAGTACACAGATTTGGGGAGCAGACGGTGTTTCTTAGACTTCTCATGGCTATAATTGTAAGTGTTAGCTCCTCATCACAGACCTCTGCTTGGTGGGATAGAGAAGTAATCCCAAAATCCATTTCTAACCCTCTCCTCCAGCTGCGGAGGTGAAACACCAGCCACTACCCACCCCTAATGTAGCAGAATGCTTTCATTTAGGTTTGTGTCCTACTGAATGAAGGCTCAGTCAAGGCACAAAATAAACATACACTTAAATGTTTTGGTACAAAGGTGAGGACTACTGAATGAGGGCATCCGTGATGGTAACCCAGAAAGTATTGCAGTGACTGCTCTATATTGCCACCTAGGAATCTGCATTAACACAGCAGCCCAAGACTCCAAAGTTGGCCAACTTATGTGCCAGCACATTGGATCTATACAATGCAGCAAGAGGAGCCTCACCAAGAAATAATCTCTAGTTTCAACCCATGCTTTAAACACGGGGATGCAGTGAAGCCTCCTTGGCTCTGAAGGCCTTACTCACTGTTCATGATGACTATAAATCAGTATATATCCGTAATGAAGCTAAATCACAGAACAGCGTGTCCTTCCCTTTGTCTGGGAGAGTGGGATCTGGTGCTTTTTGTCTGCTGGCTGCTGCTTTGATCTCCCTGAAAAGGACTCACAGGGCACATGTCAGGCCAAGGACCGCAGCGTTCCCTACGAGCAGCCACAGTGGGACAGGCAGAGGTGAAGTTTGCAGAAAGAGAATGGTACCAAAGCTCAGTCAAGACTAAAATTTGCAGGTTTTGAGAAAAGGCACTGAAGCAGATGAAGCTAAAGAAAGTCTGAAGCTGGATAGCAAATAACCCAGACACCTCCTGCAAAATCTTCTCTCGAAAACCCAGTTCTGGCTGTCATTTTCATCTTCCACATCTTAAAGGAAAACATTATAAACCAGAGGGAACAAATGTCAGGTGATACATAGACATGAAAATAAGACTGCTTTATGAAAATAAGACTGCTTTATGGTAGCTATTGCTTAGTATCTTTTCTGAACTGTAGCCATGAATAGTTGGAGCAGGTGATTCTATAAAAGACCTTTATGAGCACACAAGTATACTTAATCACAGTTCAGTAGATTATCCAACTGGAAAAAGAAACTGCTCTGGCTGTGGCGGTTGACAGAGCTGGATGCAGCATGAGTAGCCCTGGTTTGATCAAGCCAGTGCAACATTCAAATGCTTCAGAAGACTTCAGCACCCAGAAGGCACCCCACAATATGACCAGGTATTACAGGCCATTCAGCTCACGCTTGACTGTTATTAATTAAAAAAACCCCACAATCAACAAACAACAAAACAGTTGAGCAATTTTGAGAAGTCCAGCCCTGTCTCAGGAACCCTTGAAACATGCTGCTGGCTTGGCAGTGATGCTTCTTTGGAGAGGAGCTCTTCACAAAGACCTGCACCCCAATTTTCCTAAGTTAACCAATTTCTTCCAGGATGTCAGGCAAATGCATCCCAGTCTCTTTTGTTTCAGAAAATATTGTAAATCCCAGGTCCAAGATTGTGTGACTGTGCACTGTCAGTTGTGGCACGTTGTGTGTGCATCAGCCTCCTGGTGTTCAACAAATATTCAGACCCTGTGGCCTGTCAACCACTATGCTTGAGAAAATGTAATTTTTTTCCTGTAAAATTGTGATAAGTACATATTTAGCTGTTTTTCACGTTTGTAATAATGTATGTTGTTGGACCTTTGCTGTGCCACTGAGCGTTCACTCACGCAAGAAGACGCGTTGACAGAGGGAACCTCTCTCCCCTTCACAGCCCAGGTTGGCTAGTGATGTGTTAATCAGAGGGAAAAAAATCCACATTTTACATTTTTAACCATATGTACACGGTTTGGAAATGGACAGACCATAAAGACAGATTTACAGAGATACTCTGAAGACTGAAAATTCACTTATGAGAATTAAGCCAATTCAAGATGCAAGGAGTTAATGGTGATATACACAGCACCCTGTAGCTGTTTTTATTTATTGATGATACTCAGTATTTACAGCAGCTGGTTAACCTGACTGGTTTACTATCATGACCACTTCCAGCTCATTATTCTCTCTCATTTGACCCTCCTCCCATGTCAGGTAAGAAACAGTCTGTGACTTTAGCAGTTATCACGCTTTTTCAGAGAAATCCTGAATTCTGTTAAAGACTTGCTGAAATCTGTCTTGTTTTGTCAAGAAAAAAATAAAAAGCGCCTAATTAAAAAAAAAAAAAAAAGGTGCAATTTTGAGAACAGAACTAACATTGCTTTTATTTGATAAGGGACAAACTTATCAACAAAACTAATGTGCCCAGAGCAGTATTTCTTACATCTGTCCAGTAAGAAAAAATCATACAACCACAAAGAGCAAATCCACTCGTTTTCCCCCCAGCCAGGTCATTCACTCTGCCTCTCTCCTTCGGGTGTATTGCTCTTCTGGGGACCAAAATTCAAGTGCACGCACTGCAGATTCACCGCGCTGTTTGGCCTTGGGTTTCTGATGCTTTCACTATTTCTTTCCATGTAAAAGCAGTGACAAGCTGCAATCTGGTGGAGGGGCTGGCTTCCAGCTCTCCAGGGACGTGGGTCTAGGAGAGGGATAGGGAACATTTTGCTTTTCTGCAAACTCTCACACTTTCCCCATCCATCCTAATTCAAAACTCTCATATTTTCCCCATCCACCCTAGTGCCAATCCCATGTACCTCTCTGAGCGGTGTTTTCATGCTCTCTACCCAGGCTTTCACCTCAGGCACAGTCTCTCTCCTACTCAAACACAATGTCTAGCATTAAAGTGTGACTGGCTTTCCTAGTCTCCGCCTATAATAAAAACGAGCCTGGCTTATCAGCAGTACTGATGGCAACCCCTTTTCAGGTTTATAGCTTTACTACTCAAAACGTTCTTACTGTGCAAAAAAAATCTCCTTCTGGTTTTACATGCGTAATAAATACCCACGCCGGCGTGCACGGCCAGGAGATTTTGGTACTGGCTGGCTGGCAGCGAGGGCCCTCACTTCTGCGTCTGTCCTGCGCACAGCCCAGCCCCGCGGGGTACTGGTACAGCCCTGGCCCAGCTCCGCAAGAAGCTGGTACGCAGCCACGGCTGAGCTATATAGGGAGCTGGTGAGCAGGGAGCCGGCGTGCTGAACCATGCACGAAGGTAGGAAGAAGCATCTGGACATACAAGATCCCGCTGATCCATCTCCTCCCTGCCCTTCTAGAGAAAAAGAAAAAGAAAAAAAAAAATTGGAGAAGCGTCTGTGGCAAGTCATCCGCCACTGGCAGGAGTTTTCAGGCTGGACACTGGAAACAGTATTTGGGAAATGGAGAGGGGACGAGGGAAGAGAAAAGAGGGCATGTGCATGCTCACCAGTTCCCGACAGGAGCGAGGTTGAAGTGAAAAGCTTCCTGCCGACCTCCAACAAGCTGCTGAAGCAGGACTGGAGCAGCGGATCGAGAGGCTGAGTTGGTTGCCTGCACCGCGCTTCAGGTTAAAAAAACACAGAAGAAACCTCAAAGCGGTATGTGAAATTACACAGGGCACAGGCAGAGAGGGCAAGGAGACAGGAACCTGTGGTGTTAAACCTTAACCACCACAAGCAGCAAAATGTTCAAACGTTCATTTAGAGCCCAGCGCGGAAGGGCTTGCACCTTTCTGCCTACCGAAGCCTTTGCCTGAAGTAAACAGATGTAATCAAATTACTGCAGGCTGCTAAGCACCGGCAATAAACTGTCCCTGGACATACACAGGGCTGTGGGGTGTTGCTTAATAAACTGCAGAATTTCTTTCACCTTTTTTTTTTGTTTGTGGGGTTTTTTTGGTAGGTTGATGTTAATTTTCCTTCTGGAAGTAATGGTAAATGCAGGATCAGTCTGCCAGTGATCTATCCAAATATTTCATTTATCCTTTGAAATTTTAACTGCCCTTGCCTTCAAATACTCTGGCCTCTCTAATTTTTTTGAGAAAATAATATATGGCTTTCATTTTCCTGTTGCGTGTGTCTTTGTATGAGTGCACGTGCGTGTGCATGTGCATGTGTATATAGTAGTGCCAGGGCAGGTGTTACTCGATGATGTGTTGACATTGACATTAACATTTATTCTCAAAGAAGTCATTGTGCATCAGGTTCGTTCATTATCCTGGAACAAGGACAGTTGCTTTCTCTAAACTGTCCTGCAGGCACATTTGTGTGGAGCTCCAAGATGAATTCTGCAATAATCACCAGCCCGTGTCTGGCACAACCCAGTTTCAGCCACAGGCATATTACACACCTTTCATCTGAAGCAAACAGGTAAAAATTAATGCTTTAAGTCATCTCCTAGGGTTGCCATGTGACACAGCTGGTCTTACAAATACCTAACACTGTAAAATAAAATCAATATTAAGTCCTTCAATAATGCCACGGTTTTATAACTCTTAATAGCAAGCATCATCTTATTTTTTTGTATTCTAAAGTTACAGCAGTTACACTAGTGACGCTGAATCATCTTAAATACGTAACCAAAGAAATCACTGCTGAGAACCACAGATACTTCAGGCTGGACAGAGGACTCGGCCACTTCAGATTCTTGTGTTCCTTTGCCTGTACTCAGTGCCTCTGCCCACGACAGTATTTATAGCGTGCGGTCACATGTTGAGAAAACTTGGACAGTATAAAGGCACAGGAATAACTATAAATGAACCAAAAATGAGCACCCCACAGTAGCAACAATAAGAAAACCAGAAGGCTTTTGGAAAGCAGTGCATTTTATTCCCACATCTCATTCTGCAGTCTTCCGCTGATGCTATTAAAATGCCTCAGCACGAGGCAGTATTTTTATTTTATTGTGCGACAGTCTCTGTTACTGAAAAAGAGGATTGCGTTTGCCAAATTCCCATTCTAATTTAGGGAATTTACAGGTATAAACAGAACACAATATAATCACATTGCGACTATACATGCAAATGTACAACATTGTAACAGCAGCTTTTTTAACAGTCAAAACTGTTCGAATTTCCGCAAGTTTCTCCTAATACTTCAACAACAGTAAGCGGCAAAACACTGAACTCCCCCAGGAAAAAGTCCTGCAACAAGAGTCCAGGGGGAGAGCTTCCTACAGCACGTGCCAAACACGGATTCTAGGCTGCGGGGTGCAGGACAGGCATCCAGGGGGTAAAAAGTCCCACATTTCTTGTGGCCAGGAAACACTGAGCACAGTGAGGACGGATCAGAAATGTGGGTTTCTCTTCAGCCATCTGTATGAGTACAATGCAGCTCAACATCGTGATGAGTCCCGTAACGCAGCAACTGTAAGTCATAGGCACAAACTTCTTTAGACTAGGATGCATTTGAAAAACTAACAAAAGCCCTATTATATTGGCCTATAAACAACAAATAGTGCTTTTATTGAAAAAGATGCCATATCGAGCTTGAACAGAAAGTAAACATATTTTGGCACACAGCCAGTATCTCTCGACTCTTAAACGCAGGCTACAGATAACGTGTGATGTGCAGATCTCCGTGCCCTGTCCCCCAGCTCAGCAGCCACCGGCTTTTAGCCGGAATGTCTTTATAGCCGTCTCTTTCGAAATTCATGGGTGATGCCAGGTCACCCAACTTCCGCACTCACTCCAAAAACTTACTGTCACACCCGATGTTTCTGCCTGCATTTATTGACAAGAATTTAAAGCTCCCCCAGAGATCAGTTTTGCAAATACTCCCTGCTGGGTAAATCGCTCATTTCGGATTTCAGAGTGCTGAACACGCTGGGAGGCTAATGCTGCCTGCTTGACTGGAGAAGGCATCGGGCTAGGCACTCATTAATTAGGGCTGTGGGAATAATTGCTTTTCAGTTCAGTGTCTTAATAAATAATAATAATAATAATAATAATAATAATAATAATAATAATAACAACAACAACAACAACAACAACAACAACAACAACAACAATAACGACAACAACAACAACGTCAACAACAACAAACTTGGTTCGTTCTTTCAGGAGACGATAACAACTCGTTTCAGCCTGTGGTCAAGATGGCCTGGTGGTCAGGGCACCATCTTGGGATGAGGAAGGCTCAGAGTCAAATCTCTTCTCTGCCTGGTTCTGAGCAAAGGTGTGACCCAAGGACTCCCACCTCCCAAAAGGGGACCCCAGGCTAAGAAATACTCAAACGCTTGTTTGCCCAGCCTGGTACAAAATATTAGCATGTTCAGGAGAGGCTGTGCTGGAACGCCTGATACCCGCTTCCCACAGGAGCGCTGGAAGGGCCAGGCTGGGGAGGCAGCGCTGCCCCTCGCTGCCCGTGGGGACAGTCTGGGCACAGGGGAGCAGCTTCCACCAAAGCCACAGATGTCCCTGTGCCGAGCGCACCGAGCATCCTGGCCCGCGAGCACCCGGCCGCGCGATCTGCCGGAGCACACTACAGCTCCCGCCCGCCCGCGCCTTCTTCCGCTGGACGTCACAGGGTGGGGACAGCGAGGCCTGATACGCACGAAGCCATGTCCCAGCACGTGGCCGGCATACAGCAAAACTGCCCTGCAAAAGCTCTCCTGGGAACCCCGGCAGAGGCGGTGTCCCCAGTTGTCCTATCAGCCTGTACTTCTGAGAGAGGGAGATGGAGAGGGCACCTGGGTTCCAGGCCAGGCTCTGGGTCACCTGACTTTAGGGTACAAGGAGGGGACAGCACAAGGCACACATTGTCTCCATTTTTTTTGTATAGCCCCCCCAAATCAAATCAATATGGTCCAACATTTCTAACCCTTTTTATTTGGGTCAAACTAATATTCCCAATACTACATGTAGTTAAAGCTCACAGAAAAACATCCTTCTTTTGCTGACCACAGCTTCTCAAAAGTTCAGGTCTGGTTCTGCTCTCACATATACCACTGCAAGACAAAAGCTTTTCTGCTGAAGACACAAACCACCCAAAGTAAATCAGATCCAAGGACCAGCCTGGTCACAGAATCGGGAAGAGTTTCAATTCTTCAGTGAAGAGGGTGATTTTACACCAATATAACTGAAGTGGCACAACCTCTAGCTCTGTTGCAATTGTATTGACACAGAGGAGCACGTAAAAGTACAGTTAATAGGAGCTTATATATTGCAGGAATATATTTATATTGAGTGCCTATAACTGGAGGGGTACAGTTACGGAAGCACACCGACAGAGCCTCCAAACGCTGTTAAAATCACAAGGTTCCAGACACAAGCTAAGCTACAGGCCACCGCGGTGCCGCTACCACTGCCGAATATAATGGTACGTGTCCCCCACGGCCCCGGCTGCTGGGCAAGCACCCTGTGCCTTGCCATACCCAGCTCGCTCTCTATCCACAGCAGAGGACTCGGCATCTTTAGCTGTGGTGGGTCTAAACTGATGTACTGAAAGCAGCTGAAAGCAAGGCCAAAGCATGAGCAAACTCTGACCTTTTGCTTTTTGACAATGAGGTAAAGTCATCCTACATGATTTGGCTTTGTCAGCACTGATGTGGAAATGAATGCTCTGCCTCTCCCCCGTACAGAGAACCAGGTGTCTGTCCTCAAGCAATACGTTTTCAAACCTGGTTTTTAAGGATTTGGCAGCTCTTCATTTTCTATCAAATAATCCTTCTTTATATAATTAGCACCCCTCACCAACCTCCATACTCCAAGATAGGCATCCTTTAGCGTGTTCCTGTTCACTTCTTGTGCGCTGGCAGCTTTTCCCTGGACCACCGGGCCCTTGGCAGGTTTCTCAGTGCTGTCCTTCTCTTCCTCTCCACTCTGGCTTTCCCCCACGGCTGATCCTTCCACTGCAGCCTCCTCAGCCCCCTTCTCCTGGGAAATTGCCTCCATCGCAAACAATGCTTGGAGCCCAGCCTGCCTTTTCCCCTCCTCTTCTCCAGCTTCTTTCTCCAGGTCCTCGTAATTGCTCTGCCGTCTGGTCTCAATGTACTTGGCCACGCAGTAAATGACAGACCCCAAGGTGTTGACCACAACCCCGGCTATAAATAACTTTGTGGGCTCCACATCATTGAATGCCACCATGCCCACCGTGATGGTTGCTATGCTCTTCACCACCCCTACAAAGCTGGTGGTCACAGCTGAGTTAATGTAGGTGCAATGAAGGGTGGTAAAGTTCATGGCACAGCTAATCAGGACGCAAGCAATAAAGATGCATACCATGGCAGGGTCCTTCCACCCAGGGAACGACCAGACGTTGATGGAGTCCATGCTGGCAAAGGAGCAGATGATGAGAAAAGGGGTGGCTGAAACGGCGATGGCATACTGAGCTGTCAGGGGTCCATATTCACTATCTACACTGGTCTTCTGAATGAGCACCAGGTAGGCAGCGTGTATCAGCACAGCCAGCACGCCTGTCACATAGCCCATAGCGTCCCCAGTCAGGTCACCAGCTCCTGTCAGGAGAGTCACAGAAAGAAACAAGCACGGTTTGGCATGTGGGAGAGAAAGAGAGCACCATTTGGGGCTGGAAGGGTATTTTGGAAACAGGCACCAGGGCCCCTCCTGTAACTCCTAAGATTCGTTAGGCTTTTCCCAAGGCTGGACGCATTTTCCTCCCAACAGATGTATCTTTCTGCCTGTGTGTCCCCACACACTGCAAACCTATTGAATGTCATCTACTCTCTCCCTAAATCGTGCAGCCGAAATCAGGTTGCGTTCTCCCTTTTGTGAAGTCACTCCGGGAGGTTTGCAGCTGAAATCGCACACACACACGCAGAGCAACGCTGGGCATCCTCCCGCCAGCGCAGGCACGTGTCAGCTCCGGCCGGTCAGGCTGCCCGCCCTGTAGCCCCCCGGCCCTCCTTCTGCCCTCCTGCTCCCCCCAGCAGGGCCAAGCTGTGTGGGCCCCTCGCAGCCAGAACCTCCTGCTGAGCCCCCAGCCAGGGCTCTTTGCGATTTAAGCTATTTGCCATGTGTGTGCGCTCTGGTCCCTGGGGTGCTGCCGGGCCGCGCAGAGCCAGCTTTGCCTCCCACGCCAGCTACACCAACACAGGCAGGGCCCCTGCCCTCAGGGGGCTGCAGCACACCCATAAGGTTGCACCTACTCCTGTAAGATTGCACTTACCCCAGCGGGGCTGCAGTTGCCCCCCGAATACATCTACCCCTGCAGAGTTGCACCCACCCCCCAAAAGACCACACTTCCCTCTGTCGGGCTGCGCCTTCCCTAACAGGGTTGCACCTACTCCCACAGGTTTGCACCAGCCCCTGTGGGGCTGCACCCACCCCCGTAAGGATGCACCCATCTCCGCAAGGGTGGACCGAGCCCTGTAAGTCCGCACCTGTCACAGCGGGGCTGCATCCTCTCCCGCAGAGTCGCGCCTGCCCCCGCAAAGTCGCGCCTGCCCCAGCGGCGCTGCAGCCGCCCCCCG
>VWZZ01005402.1:47086-69753 GCA_013399095.1 Psophia crepitans | reverse complement strand
TAGGTTGGAGATTAGGAGAAATGAATTCTTCAAAAGGGTGGTCGGGCTTTGGAATGGGTAGTCCAGGAAGATGGTGGAGTCACCGTCCCTGGGGGTGTTTAAAGAAAGGTTGGATGTGGTACTTAGGGACATGGTTTAGTGGGTAATATGTGGTGGGGGGACGGTTGGACTAGATGATCGTTGAGGTCTCTTCCAACCTTAATGATTCTATGGTACTATGATTCTGAGAAGGCCAGATTGGATGGGGCTTTGGGCAGTCTGGTCTAGTGGAGGGTGTCCCTGGCCATGGCACGAGGGTTGGAACTAGATGGTCTTTGAGGTCCCTTCCAAGCCTAACCATTCCATGATTCTATGATACTGTGGTTTGAACAGGAAACAGAAATTTAGGAAGGCAAAGATATCATCAGGCCCATTTGAGATGAAAAACATCTCAGAAAGTATCATTAATTTTTTCAGTTAATGATGGTAGGTTCTAGGAAGTAATCTAACATATGTTGAGATACCAAAGTCTGGCTCAGAGGAAGGAAGCTTTTGCACATGCCCCTCACCACAAGAAAGATATCGAAGCCCTGGAGTGTGTCCAGAGAAGGGCAATGAAACTGGTGAAGGGTCTGGAGCACAGGTCTTATGAGGAGCGGCTGAAGGAACTGGGCTTGTTTAGTCTGGAGAAGAGGAGGCTCAGGGCAGACCTTATTGCCCTCTACAACTACCTGAAAGGGAGTTGTGGTGAGCTGGGGGTTGGCCTCTTCTCGCAGATAACTAGTGACAGGACTAGGGGGAACGGCTGCACGTTGTGCCAGGGAAGGTTCAGGTTGGAGATGAGGAGAAATTTCTTCTCGGAAAGGGTGGTCGGGCATTGGAACGGGTTGCCCAGGGAGGTGGTGGAGTCACCATCCCTGGGGGTGTTTAAGGAAAGGTTAGATATGGTACTTAGGGACGTGGTTTAGTGGGTAATAGGTGGTGGGGGGATGGTTGGACTAGATGATCCTTGAGGTCACTTCCAACCTTAATGATTCTATTTGATTCTATTCTATTCTATTCTATTCTATTCTATTCTGACTGATAAGAAAATCGTCATATAACTATTAAACTATTAAATAGACACCTTTGATTAGGAAGGATGGAGTATATGTCCTGGGCCAACTATAAAATCCTTGACACTCCTGAATCAGACTTTTTAAGGGTTTTAAAACCACCCAGCTGCAAAGCCTCAAAAATCCATTTGTCTTGCTAAAGCCCACGCAGTGTGTGTGAATCCACTCACCACTGAATTCCTTTAAAGATACTGTTCCTGTCTTGCGCTAACGGAAAGAAGAATTTCTGGAATATATTGCTGCCTCTTACATTGCAACAGACAGACACAGAAAAAACATATGGACAAAAAAGGATAAACTAGGGATACAAATTGATAAAACATTCAGCAGAAGCCTCTGAAGCCTTGGAAGAAAAATGCTTAAGGGTAAAATCACGTTATCATATTTGAAAGTCTCCTGGTCTAGATTTTAGTGGCAACTCTCTCAGCTATGTTTTCACTATTAGAAAAAGAGTGTGTGTGCAGTGTTACTCGGCAAATGATAAATTCATGCAGAAAGCATAGCTACAGAGTTCACTTGAATTAGCATCTGAGATGAACTCTTGACTGTATCTTTCATTAGAATTCTAGTTTGTGTAAGTTGCCAGTGATTAAATAACATTAAGAATACATAGCTCTCTTCTTGGGCATTGTTTTACTCACACTGAGTGCTTTTTAAGTGTGTGCTTCTTACAGTGCAAGAAGTGTTTTTTGTTGACTTTCCCTAAAATCCTAAGGTGGCAGTATTTGTCATGTATGTGGAGATCAGCCGAAGACTCTCATATACATTACTTCACAATGAAATCCGAGTGCTTGTCCCAGCTGTGTTTTCTACTAGATAGCTAATTAGTTACCCAAGGTAAAAACAGGCAACAATACATGGAAGCTGATGGACTGCGGCCACATCTGCCTGGCTGCACACAATCAGGTCTACCCTGGATAAAAATACATCTTTATCCACCAATGAAGACATAACCATAGCACAGATGGCCCCGCAACATAGCACTGTGTGACACGCAGAGGTAATAGCAGCATACAGGGAGTGCACCAAAAGCAATCAGCTTGGAGCGGACAGAAAGAGATGTCTGAATTGATCTGTGTTCATGTGCTGAAAATTGGTTTAGTCGGCTCTGTAGGAGTGAGAAGGATCAGATATTTTGAGATCATTCAGTGGAAAACACACGCCCAGTTCATTTGTACCAAAGGAGCTTTGATGAAATTTTGCAGAGAAATGTTCCAGCCAAGTCTGCAGAAAGTCTTTTAGCAGGTCCTTTTTTATACACCCCCATAATCTTAAAAATATTTTATGGAGTGAGGCTGAAAACATCAAAATTTTCTTTTCTTCCCAGAATTGCATTTTTGTGGGATAGAAATTTGGGAAAAACTTTAGGAAAAGCTGTTCAACATTTCCTTCCTTTTTAAGGTGAGCCTGGCTCACAGGGCTCCTTCTCAGACATAACCATAACCAATGACATCTGCTAACCATGCGTGCCCCTCGTGACTGACTGACCTTTTAACAAACCTGTACTGAACTTGCAGTTCACTTGCAGTGAATTCTTTTTTTGCTATAAACTCTTAATATCCTATGTAAGAAAATTTCCCCTCTCTACCCAGCCTGCCATTCGCAGAAATCTCGCAGGATGGGAGCGCCCAACCAAAGTGAATTCCCTCAATAACCTAGTTGAGGTCTTTCAAAGACTGCCACTGCAATACTCTGAGCTCTCTCTCTAGAGAGAGTTCTACATGAACTACAGAACTGTGTTCTCTAGAACACAGCTCTCTCTGTGTTCTCTTAATAACACCAGCTACTCCTACCTTCTCCACTACGTGTTCTTTCTCTCCCCAGCATCCTAGCCCAGAATTCCTGCCCACTCATAGTAGCTCCTCTGACCTCTCCCTGTGGTCCACAAAGATCCTGTCATGGTTGCCAAAACCCAAATTCTCAGTCGCTGCTGCTCTGTCTTCTCTCTTCCACAGTTTCTTTTGCTTGACTTCATATTTGGGCATGTGATGATACCCATAGTGCTCAGACCAGCCATGCATGTGGCTGGGACTGCCTCAAGCTGCTAGATTTAACAGACCTACTGTTGGCATCTTGCATCTTTGACACCTAGCATCCTGTAAAATTTCATTGAAGTTGACCAATAGAGTTGATGGTTTTGTTGTGAACTAAAAGACAAAAGGACAAAATGCATACACGCCACCTCAACCCCAAAGTTTTCACTGATGCAGAAATCCCATTCTTCAATCACAAAAGCACCAGCTTACCCCACTGATCCTCAGCCCCCTGAAGGAAGAGACTGGACTTCTGTAAAAGGTACTTGCCTCCAAACGGGCGTGTTAGGTCGCCAGCACGTACAGCGAGCTCCTGCCCTCCAGCCCGAGTTGCCTGTCATTCACTGAGCTCATCTCCTGCTCCACAACCCGCTACGAGCAGGACCTTTCAAGACTGTGTCCATTTTCAGCAATGCTCCCTGACTTGGTAAATACTCTGGGACTTGTCTGCAAGTTTTCATCAGTCCCAACAGCTCTGTTCCCCACAAGCGTAACAGCTCCTGGTACTGAAGACTACCTGGTAATTACAGAGTCTTGGATACATGTGAACAGTATTATGAGTTAAACTATTTTGATTTAGAAACGTATTTAGTTATTAAACAAACTAAACTGTAGTAGTTAACTAAACTACTACATAATCCACTTTGTGTAACACATGCCAATTTACAGATGCTCTACTGTGACTGCTCTTCACTTTATTTCTTATATATTGATTTTAATAAGCAGCATGCTCCTTTGCAGGCAGTGCCTCTGCAGCACAAGCTCAAAGACAATTGCTTCTCTCCCTCCCAGTTTGTAATACAGCTTTGGGCATTGTGTACTCTCATAGTGAAACACATAACCTGTGCTATACTATTTATACGTAGTACCGTTTAATGGCTAAATGATTTGGTTAAATCACAAGGTCATGTCCCAGTTATCAAGTCAGAGCAGTGCACTGACTCAATTTACGATCTAGGCATTGCAAAATCACGTCAATTTCCCCAACTATAGGATATAGATGAGACTTGAAAACATCTGAATTCTATGGGTGGATGAAGAGTTTTTAGATACACGGTGCTGTACAGCAATTTAACAGAGCATGCACATAAAATGTGATCATGACATGATACTCTTACAGTAGCTAAAATGTCCTGTTTTAACTTTTTTTCTGAGTTTCAGTAGGCAATATCAACCACCAAAAGAAAATGGGACATGGCTGTATTCTGACTGAAGCTTTGCTAATTTGTGTTTGTGAAATAAGGTGGATACAGAACGTTTGTATTTACATCAATATACTGCATTTCTATGGCAACATTACATGGATATATTTAGCTTTAGTTATGTCCTGCAACATCTGTGTACTAAAACATAAAATTTGCTTATAGAATAGCAGCTCTCGGTCTAGCCTGATAAGATGTAGATGGAAGAGAGGCCTCCACAGGATCTCACAGCAAGGCCCATGGAAGAAGACTCTGTGGAAAAAGTCTTCTCCATCCACAGCAGTTTTATCTGAGCAGCTGCCCAGTGGCAGAGGGAAGAGAAATTATGCTTCCACATGTACCTTCTCCTGCGATTTGTTTTTTTTTGAGCACCACATCACGGCGGGTGCTATAAATAGGGACAGTATTGATTTTAAGGAGTGTATGGTTATTCCACTTACTGAAACAGAATGAACAAGAAAAAGTGAAATGGAAACTAAACACACTAGGGACCCTGGGCAGTTTGTATTAAATTAGTGAATTTAAATGCAAAGGAAAGAAAATAAACAGTGAAATAATATATCATCACATTTCTTTTTCAATTGCTTTGGCCAATGAGATGTAAGTAGGCCAGACAAGTGACTGGGTTGTGCTTCAGGCACACAGCAGGGTACTGCGTTATTAGTGTGGACCATCTCAGACAATCTCAGAGAAATGTATTCTAGCAAAATTGAGTATGATAGTCTTACTATTCTTTGATAAATGTTGAGGACAGACTCAGCATGACAGCAGGTGGGAATAATATACAAGTCCTTTTCTGAAAAGCTTGCTGGTTAAAATAAAAGCAGCCTTCATATTGGCCTTTATTTCCATGGGACACAACAGCAACTCATGCCTGAAAGATTGCTGTGGCTCTAATTGTGATTGCTGAAGAAAGATTTTTTTTTTCTTTCTCCTTCTTTTTTTTTTTTAAAAAAAGCTTATTTCTAATTGATGCATGAGGGTTCCTTTAGCTCTTTGTTTCATCCTTTAATAATTCAGGCTCCTATCTAACTTGAAAGATTTTACGACAAAAGGACAAATGAAGACTGCTTAAAACTTTGGCTTTTTTCCTTAATTTTATTTATGGTACCTATTACACAGAACTGTTGAAATGGCTCTGAGTCATCTATTCCTCTGTAGGCTCCTAGGCAGCATCAATTATATCTACAACAGTTGTTCAATTTATGCTTAAAGACCTCTGATACTAGAGACTCAACAACCTCCCCAGGCAATTACAGGACTGTGCTATCTTGACCATTAGAGAGTTTGTCTCTGTGACTTACTTGGATCTCGATAGGGGCAGAGGAAGCCCGTCACTTTGTTCCTTACATACCGCAGAGGCAGAAGGCAGATTATTCCCTTTTTTACAGCAGCCTTTTGACTACTTGTTACCATGTACACAATCATTCTCTCTAAGATTAAAGGACTCTGGTTTGCTCAGTCTTCTCTTACAGAACACCTTTTCTAGATGTGTGATAATTCTTGTTGCTCTCCTCCAGGCTGTATTAACTTGAATCAACATGTTGAAAATGCAGAAATGTATTCCAGTTGTGGCCTGACACATTTTACAGGATGTATTCATAAATCTGTTTGCCTCTTTTGCAACACATCCCACTCATGCTTGCTGTTTGATCCAGTGCAACCTTCAGGCACTTTCTGGTTTATTCCCACTCCCATATTTTTCCTGTTTACTGTTCAGGTTCATGTACAGTTTTGACCTTGATGGTACAGAAAGGACATTGAATTTTAGCAAAATCATTTTATTTCTGATCCTACTTTCCACCATCGTTGCAGTCTTTCCTGATTTTACATTGTCCAAAATTTTCATTAAATCCACCCTCTATTCGATCAACTGAGGTCAAGAAAAACCCTGAAGAAGATTTTTTCTGAACCTCCACTCTTGATATTTTTAGATATACTGATAAACACTATCTCAGTACAGACAATCAGTCCCTACTCATACAGCTTAAAATTACATCATCATGACCACATTTCCTTAATTTATTGTGAGACTGTCAGGCAAGACAAGCACCAAAAGCTTTACTCATGTCAAGTATGTATGATACCTCCTGTTCCTCCCGTACTAACAATGACTCTAACTATGCTTCTGAAAAAAATCAAACTGATTTGGCATGATATGATCATGACTAAAACTTGCCTTGCAGGTGACCTCCCTGCTTTGTGTTCTCCCAGGTGCCTCATATTCCTTTGCTTCAGTATTTACTGCAGGTTTTCTGGGGGAGTGGAGTCAAGGCAGCTAGTCTATGATTCCTCCCTTCTTCCTCTTAAAGTGAGTACTACATACATCCGCTTCTCTGATCAGCCTCTCTCCGCAGTCAGTGTTACCCGTTAAATCTGTTTCAGATTTAAAAAGCTTTCTCTTTAAAGATTGTACTATGAAAGTCACTGGGTGCTACCAATTAAAAAAGATCTACAGTACTTGAATACTCTCTGACAGTCTTTTCTTATTCCAGGCTTACATTTCGTTGCTCTGTCACTGCTGTTAATTGTGCTAGGCATCTAGTTATAGCCAAACTTTTACTGAAAACTAGTGGGGAAAAAAAAAAGCAGACAAAACCACTGCTGCCTTCTCCTAGAGACATCTGTCAATAGGTCTCCTGCACCTGGGTTTCCTCTTACAAGGATAACTGATTTGCCACCCTTCTTAAGCTAGATACATCTCATTTGCTGCCCTGGCCTTTCTGACTTTATCCTTCAAACTCCCGCTATTTCACACCCAGCTCACGCCTGCCCTCCCGGCAGCTGCTGCTCTGTAGGGCGGCACACACTCCTTGTCAGGTTAGCGCTGAACAGCCACTGCCGTGGGAATGCTTTGGATCCAGGACCTAGCGCTCCTTTCTCTCGTCCGTCAAGATGATGGTTTTCTGCATGCTTTGGTTTAGTAGTGGGGAGAAACCTGGGGTCTGATGTGTCTGGGGCAGTGGTTATGAGCAGACAAATTTCTGCCAAGAATGTCTGTAATACGACTGCCACATTCATTAATACCAGATTCACTCACGTTTTCAAAAGGAAAACGTCTACCACTTTTATTACACGCAGAATATATTTAGGTTATGCATGTTTAATTTATTACAAAATCAAGTCTGCAGCATCCTGAAGGCAGAACCAAAGCCACATGCACCAATTCCGCACTGGACATCTTCAGCTAAAAATGCAGTCACTACATCTATAAAAAACTGAAAAGAGCATGTTTTTTTCTCTCACTTCAGGAATGTCTAGACTAGTAATTAAGCTCTTTCTGTAGCCCTTACAAAAGTGTGTCATTGCATAATGAAAGCTACTGCACAGCAATTTAGTTTGATTACAGCTATATAATGTTTGATACGAATGCAGTTAAGTGGTAAAGTTTCTGAAGCAGTTAAGACAAGGTTTAAAAAAGCTTCTAATAATCTAACAGGACAAAGAAAAAATCACGCATTCCTATTTTCTGTTCCTAGGAAGGCGAGTGAGCTCTCTGTTAATCACTTTACATACACAGAATGGCAAAGCCAGTCTCTGTATAATTTGTGTCTAAAATAGTCATTCAGCGCAGATCTTGCAGAGTACAGAGAGACAAAGATGCATCATTCAAAATGTACACTTAGTCACACACTTCACATTGGTGCAGACCTTGGAAAACAAGACAGACGTGGCTTGGGGGAATCAAGAGAAATCTAAAGTTTCATAGTTAGTGAGCACCTATGCCCTGTTATAATCTTCTGTACGTATTAGCTGGTTTAGGATTCACACATCTGATAATTGCACAAAAATTACAGATTGGTAAGAGGGTATGATATGGGACATGGAGCTACTGTGGCCTTACCAGAGAGCAAACAACACAGTTCCTCTGCACCTCACGTTCCACATCTTTAGAACTGTTCTGCTGTCAAAGCTGTGTTTTAGGTGCCTGCGTGACAAGTGCAAAGGGGGGGGGATGCATAACAACGTGTCACTGAAACTGTGCTGTCTGTGCTGAAGCCCATGTAAAATTCCACTACTTACACTGATTCAGGCTCTATTTAAAAGCACAGTAATATGGCTACTATGAGCAGTCTCTGTGCTTCCATGTAGCTCTCAGCACACAACTTGGAATGGAGAACAGGAGTTTGATTTCTGCTAATTATGGAAAAGTGCAGTTATCTGAGTTGGCTGCTTACAGTATGAACAATTTCTTTAGGGCTAAATTTATTTTTTTCACAAAATAGAAACCAATAATTGAAATTATTTTGGAAACGCAGGCACTGTTTTGAGAAGTGTGGCTTCTCAGAAGTGTATCTGAGAATTCCGGCTTAAGGAGCTTTAGAAAAGACACTGTCAGTGACGGTGTCAGAATCCAGCTCCACAGGAATCAACAAGGTTGCAGTAATGAGAGTATGAGTTATCTACACAGCATAATCTTTCCTCTGCCACTATTCCCTTACTGCAGTCACCTTTGGGCAGACAGCTTTGGGACCGAATGAACAGAAGACCTTTTGATCATTGCAGAAAACCAAACCAACAGTGATTTCTTTTCTGGATGTATTTCAGCAAGTTTGAGATTCCTCTATCTGGATAACAATAAAATGAAGTCTTAGAAAGGCACCAAATAATGAGCACTTCTCCAAACATTTTGCAGAAAGCCTGTTCTTTGTACTCATCTTTTGTTTACTGGCTGCCTTGGGAAATTAGAGTACCCCATTATGTCTGCTACATGATACGCTGACTTACAAACATTTTCATGAAACTTCAACTAGTTCAGTTAAACTCTTTTAACAGAATCCTATTTAGTGGAACAAATAATATTTGCCTTTGTACTTTCAGTGTGTATTAAGACAACTCATTTGATTTATGATTTCAGATAACAGATCTGTGCATTATAAAAAAGTCTGAAAACATGCATCAGCATAGCTGCATACGTTTATTTTCTTTGCCAGCCTACTATATTCAAAGTTATGAGGTAGCTCAGAAGGGAAGTTCTAAATTAAGCAATTATGTTATACGAAGTTTTAAATGTAATCACAATTACTTTCTTTTATGTTTGGAAACAGTTTTAGTTTTTGAATGTTCCTGCTTATAGAAGAGTGAAGCAGCCTTAAGGATGACGACACTATACCCGGTGTGATCACAGCAAATCATCTAGTCATCTCTGTACAGTCTGACATGTGTAGGAGACGATAATGCACACACCTTCCCACACAAATCCCAAACAAGCAGGCTTTGTGCAGAGAGCTAACTCTTTGCAGTGGCATGAAATTCTCCTCTCAAACTGTAAGTAGGCCACTGCATCAAAGTAGGCAGAAGAGCTTTGCTATAGTGGCTTCTTCTTAAATCCACCCAGAAGAGCCACCCACTTGCAGACTATATGAAGTCAGCGAAGAATTACATATAGCCACTCTGCTTAATTTTCTTCTTCTGCATGTCTGGCGTGCAGAAGACAGAGTTGCTGTTTCTCCTCCTGCAATTGACCAGACGCCTGGTACAAGGGAACCTTCCCCCTGCACTCTCCACACCCACCAGGCACCCGCTGCGCGGCTGCCCTCTACCTGGCTGCATGACGAAAAGGTGAACAATATATGTTCTTATGGGAAAACTCAAGTCATTCATGATGAAATTCAAAAGAACCAAGATATCTGATGCAGGGTAATGCCACAAAACTGCAGTGGGCAGAACTCACTTGACATGTGTGACTCAACCCATCAGAGCTGCCGAGGTGCAGCGCACTGTTTTTTTCTTCCATAAGGAGGAGTTGCAAAACAAACAACAACAACAACAACAGCAAAACCCATCCCCCCACACACACACCCCCAAACCCCAGAAATGCTAAAAAAACCCCACCAGCAACTCCCTCTTCAAAACCAAAGCCAAAAACTAGCAGTCATGGTCTGGGTACTGGCACTCATCTCCTCTGTAGTTTTGCACAACTGACATAAACCTCTCTGCTTGACTTAATTCACTTAGCTCTTCATTCACTTAATTCACTCTTACAACCCTGCAAAGTGTGCTGACGTTTTATTGTTTGTACAGTGGTCTGACGACAAAAAGGATTACCTGCGCATTACACTTTGTTATATTAAGGTCCTTTCTTCAGCATTTTTTTACTTTATTAACCACATTCACATTATAAACAAGTAGAAAAAAATCCATAATACGCAAGTTTTAAATTAACTTCAAAATACAAAACAATTTAAAAAGTATTAGAGATGCAATTAGTTTAAGATCAAGCTAAAACAAAACTCAAAAGCTTCTTAAATCCAGTATATGTGCCCTTGTAAACTAATGCCACTACAGCAAATTTAAAAGGATGCGGGGAGGAATTGTGCAAAATCAGGTGTCTTCCTTTAACCCAACAGCATAAATTGCAGAAGGTATTTTATCAATCTGCCATCCATGTACAGAATACAAATTTCAGCAATGTCACTGTAATTCTAGCAAATTCTAGCAAATCTCAAACAGTAGATTCTGCATTCCAAGCAGGTTACTGAAGAGCAAGTAATGTTTTTTGCAAGCCAGTATCATCTTTGGTTTTGCCATCAGGAAATTAGAAAGATAAGAATTAAAAATACAATGTAAAATAGATCTAAAGCTGCTGTCAATGATACCTGTTGCTAGCTCAGGCCCCAATAACCACTGGCATCAGAGAGCATATAGCTGATGGAAAACTGTTCCTGGCATTGTTACCTTTTACTGACCGCTGAGATTTGCTAACTGCAGCTGTAGTATACTTGTAATGGTGCCATAATACAATTCCCTAAATAGCCAAGGGTGTACATCTCTTCATTCTACACCAACAGGTGTTTAGTTTCCTTGCGGTAAAAATGTGGGTCAATTTTTTGTATTCTGGTCAAACCATTACATTCTATGGCTTTAGATTAATTTCTCTCACTTTTCAGACGGATTTTTCTTTAAATAATGTTAACTCTTAGAGGGGTAAGTTAGAGTCTATGCCACTTGCTTTTGAAGAATAAGGTCATTTTGTTCCACCCGGGTGCTCCTGGGTGCTAAAACTCAATTGTCCACACTGCTCAAATCTCTAGAACAGTCCGGGGAAAATGAGCACTGACCGAAACAACTCCCTGCTAGTCAAGGCAAAGATTACCCCCATCAGGCAATTTGAAACTGGCCACTTTGTTCTGAGGGCTGGCACAATTTAACGGTATGGGCATCGGCTGTTGCAAGCCAGGTGACATTGCTGAGAGACAGGGTGACCCCAGCTAATTAACTGGCATCCACAGAGATCTCATAATTAAAGTGGTGGGGTGCTCGAAGACCAGACTGCTAGAATTTTGCATCAAGGATGCACATGACCACAGCAGTGCGCAGAAAGTCTCACGTGACTGTTTTGGTAGGGTCAGACTTACAGCTGTTTCAAACATGAGATTTCAGGGTAATAAACCAGTGTAAAGGAGTATGATGTTTCTCTTGCCCATCTGTGAAATCCTCTTCCCAACCTATGCACATCAAAAGTCTGTAATTTTTAACACATCATTGTATCTAATGAATACTTTAATTTCTCTGTTTAAATTCCCATTTATGCATAAATAGCACTGTTTTCCTTGAATAGTGAAGCTTGGCCTACATGTAATAGTATCACTTGCTAAGCTGAATTACAATCTTATAATTAAGAAAGGAATGCCTCAATCATATGCTTAGAAAGTAAGGATTTCTTTTTTCACTTTTGTTACAGACTGTTTACAAAACGTAACTCTAAAGAGCACAGCCTTCAAGTTCTAAATGCACGGAAGTGTTTCCGTTTATTCATCTGCGAGAGGTGAGCTCTAACCCCATGTGATAGATGGGCCCACCTCTGTCTTCCAGGTACCATTACATTAAACCATAGTGGTGGTGTAGCAAACTCAGACTGATGCCAGCCTCACAGTACCATCACGCATGCACTCTCCAGTTCCGAAGCAAGGAAGGATAACATACAATCTCTGGCAGTTCCACCATACGTCAGGAACCTCCTCACTCAAGGTATACCTTGCAGGCTAAATCTGCCATCTATCCCACCCTTTCATGCTTTTGGAAAACAAAATTTACACTCAAAACCAGGAAAGGAGTCTACTGTAGCTTTTCCATGGTCACTAAGTGCCTTCTCCATCTTAAAAAAAAAAATTAAAAAAATCTTGGACATTTATTTAGGATCCCCAAGGCAGCTAGAATTCATTAGATTCACTTCATTCTAGGTTTTACCTCCTCATGATGACATAAAGAATAAACATTGTTGTACATGACAAGGTACCAGCAATATTTGTGAAGCAATCATGCATTTTAAAAAATTGAAATCATAAAATGAGCTACACCTGCAAGAACATAACTGGAAGGAGTTAAGAAATTCTCATCTACTAGAAGGAGGAGGAGGTCAGGATGATTAGGTTGTGGATCTATCTATTACGTAGGTGACTGCTTCCTTCAAAAAGCTATCTCAGATTGCATACTAATAATTATGAGTTTTCTGTAAAGGAATATTACGTGGTTTGTGTAGGCTCCTGAATGCAAAAGAACAATTCACATTCTGCTAGGAAAACACAACAGCATTATCAAGGCACCCAACTTCTTTTTGGTTTTGAACAACAGAAATTCTGAAATACCATGTGCCACCTGGAGAAATGCCGAATTGCAAACCTGGATTTGCCATCAGCTCTTCTGTTTTCAGAAAGATCAGCAATAGATCAAAATGGGATATTTAATTTCTGTCTAACAAAGAAATCTCCCTGTGGGTTTGGTGATCTGGTCCAGAACTTTAAGCACCACTGCCTATTTTTAAAACTCACCATACTGTCGGTGTCTAACATACAGAAGGCTACAACTTACTATCTTTGATGCAATCCACTAATACTGGAAGACAGTCTAAGAGACTTCATCTAGAACTCTAATTTTGTCAGCGACAGATTTTCAGAATCCTATTTCCACACAGATTTTTTTCTAGTTTCTACATAGATCTATCTTCATTTACTTTCATATTTTGCTATTATAATGGAGATCTCAAAAAAAAGTTATAAAAATTAAATTTCAGTTTCTCTGTTATTGTGCCAGACTCCTTCCAGGGTTGAGAAAAGCCTTGCAAAAATATTTGACTGCAACAAAACTGTTGGGGTAGGCAACATATTATTCCAGTGCTCACAGCTATGTCTCTGAGAAAAAAGCCTTGGTATTTTGACTTTACTTTGTGAACAGGTTGTATTCCCAATGCAAATAATCCAACCTTTTCCAATCTGCAGCCCTCAGGGCTATTTCTGTAGGAGAGTGACGAGAATCTGCAACAAACCGGTATAACACCAGCACTTTCCACAGTGAGTAGTGATAAAATACGGTTACGAGTGTGCTGCCATCTCTGGCATCTGCCTCAGGTTCTACAGTCAGAAAAGCTGCTCATGGCAAAGGAGCCTGGGGTGCTAAACCAGCTCAGGCACATGTCTTATGGGTAAATAGTAATTCTAGGACTTACAGCTAAAAAAACCACCAGCCACACATCACAAACTGCAATGAATCCTACTAAATCAGTGGAAATATTTCTGTTATCTGCAAAGAAATAAAAGTGTGCATGCTGCTTTTGGTTTTTGTAGCACACTACTATCATAATTCAATCATCTCTCCGGTGTTCATCAGCCTACAGACAACAATGCAACTCTCAAAGAGAGCTGAGGCCTTCTGTTTTAAAACTGGAATTAAATGTAATAACCATCACTTAGCCACATGCTATCACTGTGCTCTGAGAGATGAAAATAGGGTTGCAATATATTTTTCTTTTTGTATTTTAATTTAGAACTGCGTTTTTTATATCGAGTACAAGAGACTTAAAAGAGTAGAGGTGGGGTTAGATTTATTCTCACACTGAAAAACAGCCCCACAATAATTAGGAATCTGTCTGATCCACAGTCTGATCTTTATTGATTAGTCTGGCAATCATTACGAGATATAAAATGTATTTATTGTTCCAAATTGAGGAGATGGTGGTATCAAAATCTTGTTCATAAAAGTTGTTTTACTCAAAGTCTCAGTAAATAAAATTAAAGCATGTAGTGAGGAACAAGGATGTCAGCCAGGATGAAAAACTTTTTATCTCACACCTCTGAATCAAAAATTAAATCAGACCTAACAGGAACAAGCTATTTTGGCCTCATTCAAGTGAACAGCTAAATTCCTATTGATCAGAGTGAGAAAACAATCTGATTGAAGAGCCTGATTAAAAAATTATGTCCTCTCTTAGCACCCAGCTTTTGCCACCTCACTCTTTACAATGCCATCTTTCATGTGTGTTCCTAATAATAGAGGCTTCTGGTTTGCTACGACCTGAATTATGAATGTGAAATATGATGAAGAAACATACAATTAAAAATTCAATGCTTTTCACTGTTTTGTATGGTCTAAATAAGCAAAAGGAGCCCAAATCCACTTTAGCCTTTGCTGGTTGTGGTTGAAAAGGTTTGCCAGACTAAGAAGTGCTAAGGGAAGATAAATCAATGTTAATTTTAATTCAGAACATGGGGTGCCACTCCCACCTCGGATGAACCTTTGATTGTCAAACCATAACTGCACTGGGAAAAACAGCAGATGCGTATGCAAACATCGATGCTGAAGGAAAAAGAAATGCTCGACTAGTTATAGAGCAAAAAAAGTTATTGTCTTCAGAGGTTTTGATCACCTAAACTTCATGCGACAATCACAGACGTGAATATGCCTGCAGCTTCAGATCAATGACTGGTTTAGCTGATGGCCGTATTGAAGAAAACAGACATTAGTAGGAGAAATGCAAAATGGGCAGGAAATTTAATCCAAGGATGAAGCAGGTAAACTACATCCAGGAGGTAGAGGAAAGTATTAGGTGTGGGGAAACCTCTTCTGGAGAACCAGGTATCAACAGGGGAGTGGAGGGGCTGCTGTGTGATGGGATGATGCCAAACTTGCCTTGTTCAGCAATGCAAAGTAAAGGCTTGAAGGAGGATTTGACTGCTGCCTACAGCTACACCATGATAAACACCAGGCAGGGTGGAAGGAAGGGGTTTAAGCTAAGGGATTCTTGCACAAAAAAGAAGCAGAAACTAACTACAAATATCTTTAGGCTAGAAATAAGAAAAAGACTCTTGACTGTGAAATCTGCAAGTAGTCAGGGCAACCTTCCAAGAAGTGTGGGGAGGTCAAAGTAAGAACTGCTTCTAGTGTGGTGCTCAGTATACTTATAAAGAAAAGGACATGATATGGCTCCTGTAAGGGCAGCTACTGCAGCAGAGAGCTAAGGGCATACAGGTCGTCTGGGTTTGTGTCCCTGCAGAGAGAAACACCTTGATCTTCCTTCAGGAGAACTGGTGTGAATTGTCAAGCCCAGCCAGATCATCTTTCCCAAAGTGACCAACAGGGAAAACCACCCACCTTTCCCATTCAGTCTCAGGGGGTCGGCACTGGGCACCTACCTCCGCTCCCTCTCAGCACTGCAACAATGCTGACAGCCAGGTGCCCAGACTGCTTTTTAGGCAGGCTCAGGAGGCAGCGATCTGCTTACGCCCAGCTGCCGACCCTCCTCCTCCTCCTCCTCCTCCTTCCCATGGTGCCTGTGCTCTCCTGCCCACTACAGCCTGGCCTCCTGACAGCTCTGCACCCCATTGCCCCACTGCGCTGGGCATTACTTGGGCACCTAGTGGTGGCTGCAAAGGGACAAGATGGGGAAGGCATGGGGGCACCAGGAGTGGGAGATGATATGTAAGGACAGAAGGCAGAGTGTTGCTCTCTGGGTGTTGAGATGTCATGCTGCAGCTCTATTATCTACAAAGGGAAATTTGCCTTTAAGGTACAAGTTAGGTTGCAGTAGTTTTTCCTTGAAAATAATAATTTGCCATTTTTTCCACTTTTAAGGCTTTTTTTAGAGTGTGTTGGGTAATTTTCTTTCTCTGTCTTCTATATTATAGCCTTTTCAGTGTTTTTAGTTGCAGTTTCTAGTGGCTTCCATGGGTTGTAGTGCTTCGGAGAAACTTCTGGGGAATCCCACCCTATGCATCAAATCCTATTTCTCAGGTAAAAGCAGGCAGCAAGAACTTGTGCAGTGGGACTGGAGGAGGACACTCGGGCAGGAAGTGGGAGGGCCACAACAGAAATGGTGAGCTATGAGCACTTTGTTCCACCAATGAACTGGAAACAACAACTGCATCCTTATTTAAGTATTGATCTCAGCTCAGTGCTTGCCAGGGTCAGCATCCTGCTGAGACACGGTCTCTGCTCAGCCAAGGCAGCAGTGGACAAAATGCTGCAAGTAAGGGGAAATTACTTTCCTGCCTGCTCAGTGCTGCACTGGAAGAATTTCAGATGAGGAATGTCTTTTGTCAGACAAGCACAGGTTGGGTTGCAAGGCTGTTAATACACCAAAGGGGAATGATTTAAGGGGCTGCTAGCTCCAGTTCAAGGGGGAATGTGGAGCAGAGAGACCTCAGAGGTCTAAGGAAGTGATAAAAAGGAAAGTTAGTGCTGAAAATTACTTATTTCAATCTGTGAGGCTCAGGGAAAACTGACAAACATGTTTCACTCAGACTTTCGGCAAACACCAAAGACAGCACTGCAGACTGTGAGGCTGAGCTGTATGGTTTCATCTATGACAAGGTCTCCAGTTTATGTACATTCTTTTGCTTATGTTTTTAAATTTGGGTAGTTAACGTTCTTAAATTTAGCCCTTACCATTCTGCTAAGACATTACCTATAATCCACCTTTGCTTATATGTCTGTTGTGTTAGTTTTTTTTAAAAACCTGTGTCCGGATACCCCTTTTAGTCTCTCTCTAGGGCTAAATAGTCAAGCCATTTGTATTTTCTTGGTCATTTAAGGGTCTGCTTCTCTTCTGTACTACCACACGGACTCTGTTTTAGCCTGTCCGCCACCCCCTGGTCAGGTCTCTCACACCCCCTTGCACTGCTTCTATTACCCAGGTGCTGTCACCGAGATCTGTACTAAGCACCATCTCACAACTGCCTTTGTGCATCTCTCAGCATATTGACAGCACATTCTGTAATACACACAGCTCTGCCACTTTCCTCACACTGCAACGATAAATGGTTTCATGTGACTGCTAGAGATGAACAGCATTCAGCATTGGCACATCCACTGAGGTCTGTAGAGTATCAGCTTCTCTCAAGGGCAGTAATCATTCCTGTTACTGGAAATCTGTATCATGTTGCCGAGCACTCAGATGGGGAGTCAGGGAAATGCAAGAGGAGGAGAGAGATTTAGGTGTATTTATACACCACAAGATGTACTACTGGCACATCCCAGATGCACAGGATTAACTCCTAGTCCTGCCATTTTTGCACCAGACAAACGCAGTCCTTGGATGTAGCAGGGGAGGTATTCCCATGGAGAGTGATGCTGCTGCGCAAGGCTCTTGTCACACCAGATGCCAAAGCAGGCTGATGACTGTGCTACCATATGCCGTAACACCGAAGTTATATATTAAGTCTTTTCTGGACTGAAGAACAAGCAGGGATTTCTGGAGAACATGAAATTTCTCATTTTGTCAAGGACAAAAACTAAGTGGGATGCAATATTTGACATTTATAATGGGATGTGTGTAAAGATAAGGTCTAGCTGAGTGATCAGGAGAATTGCTTCCATTTTGAATTATTTTACCTTGAACATGGGTGCCTGCAAAGGTATCTGGTAATGGAGTTCTCCCAGAATAGTTGAAATCAGGTTGAGATTTCCCAGTAAGAAATCTATTAACGCTGAAGCCCGTATCCTTATGAACAGAGACTAAACACACAGGCTTATTTACCTACCAAAAATTGTAGGCTTGGAGGGAAAACAACTGATATTTCTCAAGACAGCAGGTAAACGTCTATAATGAGGGAAATGGAAGAGGGAATGAAACCCCACAGCTGTTCCCTAGTAACTGGGATAAGAACAGGTATCCAACAGGAATTCAGGAGCAACATGCTGCCTGGTCTAATGATCATGGCTTACCACTCTGTGAGAAGATACACACATAATGGAAACACCACAAAAGAAAACTGTCTAAAATAGAACCATGGAGAAGACTGAAACAAAAGGTTGAATTTCAGATTGGAGCACCCTCCTCAGGCTCCAAAAAGGAGCACTCCTGTGAAGTAAGGGATGCTTTTTTCCAAGTTGTGAAGTCAACAAGGCCAAACTTAGTGGCTGTGTTGGCTCCACTGACTTCAGTGCAGCATTGATGACCCACATGGATGGGGGATTCAATCACAGTAAAATCTCTACTCTTATTTAATGTACACCTACATTTCAGTATGGGCATGTACTTTTTTCCTCCTGTTAAATCAGTGAACAGAAAGTTTGGAGATTCAGCTGGTAGTTACATGGAGTCAGCATTCAGCATCTGTGAGCTTGCAGAGATGACAGTAACTGTGTTTAGACAAGTATGATTCAACAAAGACAGAACAGTTTCAGATAAACCAATGCTGTTTCCAAACAACGAAATAGACATAATCAGGCACACTGTCAAATGCAAGATTTAGCAGGAAGCTCAAAAACATAACACAAATGAAAATGCTAGCATTTTCCACCTTTAAAATGACATTTACTGCAGTTGGTTCTTGAAGAAACTTAATGATCTTAAGTGTCACTGTGTTTCACCTATCTTATCCCAAGGTTTTGGAAGCCTTTATCACAGAATTGTCACAGTATGCATATAAACAGTGGGCAAAAGATGATTATTTTCCACACCAAAAAATACTGCAGAGCCTACTGAAAGCAACCAACATTAAGTTGCAGACTGCCATGTTACACAGATGACTGTATGCATGCAAGTATATACCAGCACATAGTACACAAACTGAGTTAAAGCAGATGCATTTTTCTTAGAAGAAAGGACATACATTTAACCTGTTAAACATTAGTGCAAAATTAAGAACATGCAGCACACTGACATCGCTTCCACGTGGACTTGTGCCTTTGTAGCTGGCACTGCACATTGGTTCCTACTACAGCTGAGGGACAACATCCTTCATCACTAAGATCCCTGTTTGATAACCTGACCATCTTGGAAGGGGATGCTAGCTGGCTGCCTACCACACGGCTGGTCTATGCAGAGCCATAAAAGCAAAGGAAGAGGTCATGCAACAACAGATGCTGCAGCTGCCAGGAAAGTATTATGTTTTAGCTGCTCTCTGCTGGCATGCCTCTTTTAAAAAACTCTGAAAAGGAAATGTACGAAGATTTCATCTAAGGTTTTATTTGCTTTCAGTGACTGGTGAGAGGGCATATAGGTTTGTATTTGCCTCTTCAGAGCATCTTCCTTCCCTCTGTACAACCCTTCATGAAATGAAGAGGGATTGATTCTGGAGGTATGATTACCCAATGTGAACTAAGTATGCTACAGTGAGTTAATAAAATCCCTCAGAAGAAGTGTAGTTTTAGGAAAATGCTTGCCAAAACCAAAGTATTCTAAAATTTAGGACAGGACCTGGAATCTGTTGTCTAAAGGGCTTCAATCTTTGAGACAGCTCTGCTTGTTTCAGACAAAGCCTATCAGTATACAACACTTGAGGCTATACATATTACATCTAAATATACTTCTCTGTGTAGTGCACATTAGAACATACAAATCTGCAACATCTCAGTCCTCTCCTCAAGACAAGCTACTTCTTTTAGGAGAAATGCCAAAAGCAAAATACTAAAAAAGCCAAATACTGAAAAGAGGCTTTGATTTTAGTAGCCAAGAACTCCTTTTTTTTTTTTTTAAATGGCTACAGGCCATTTGTATTTATTTTTTCCAGCCATATCTGAAGGCACCGTTTTCTTTGCTTTAACAATACAGTCTTCTTAAGGCAAATCCTGGGTAAAAAAAAAATTGCTGTTGCAATAGTGGTTGAAGGCAGAAATCCACAAGAAGAATTCAAACTAACATTCACTCCTACTGTGCTGCTTTCTATTGCACGGCCTTTTGAAATATTCTCTCTTCTGACTTTCCCTGCATGAAGCGGAGACAGGTCACACAGCCTGTGGTTAACAAATGCCTTTAATTCTACCAGTCAAGGCCAAAACAAGAGTTACGTCCACTAGCAACATGGAGGGCATTATCAGTCTTGCAGGCTTTTTCCTTTTAAATCTGGGAAGATGAAAGTTTGAAGGTTTCTTTTCTTCTTTTCTATCAACGAACAGGTCACAACTGAGGTTCCAGCAACCCTCACTGCCCTAAGGAAAGTAATGTGCATGGCTGTCGCTCCTGGTACTTGTACTTTCTTTTTGGAGGTGGCAAGCCACCCCAGACAGACGCAGATGTGGGCAGCTGCTTGGTGACACCGCATTTTTGCAACAAGGGGCCTTGTGTGCACACGCTTCTTGTGGAGGGGTGTGCTTTCCAGCCTCAGAAAGGGCTCTAGTAACGCAGCACAGCCTCACCTTTTTTACCCAGATCTGATCCTGAGTTTGTTCTAGTTTGTCCAGACCACATCTCACAGCACTCCCTTTTTCCAACACAGTCTTTTCCTCTTCATGTTGAAATAAGGTAATGAAGCGTAAACAAATGCAATACAAACAATGTTTTTTAAAAAATATTTCTGATATTGTATTTCAGTAGGCTGCATTTATTTAACACGTAGAATGCTTTGGCCTGAGCAGACTCATTTGAAAGACAAAACCGAACTACATCCATAATTCACATTAAACTATTTTCTAAGTTAATTGAAATGTAACTTCTGTACACTCAAAGTCAGTGTTAATGCTTAAGGAACAGAACAAGTCCACTAGCATTATCAACAAAATCTGCAGCAAAATTCACCATCCTATTAAAATAAACCCACTGCTTCTTAGAAGGAACACTGGAGTACTGTTTGTTAGTGGTGTTGCTGTGATTAGAATAGAGAAAATTAACACAAAATGCAGGGGAAATACAACAAAAGGCCTATGTCAGATCACAAGGAAGAGTGGCCAAGCCAAGTTCAAACTGCCTTTCCACGTGGTTAAAGTACATTCATTCACAAATATACTGGAACACTTATCTTCAAATACCATGACTAACTTACATGTAAGACAAACTCTGCCCATAAAGTGATTATCAGACCTCTCTGCCCCAGTGAAAGGTTCCAGTGGCAGAAAACCCTTTTAGGGTACCTTGAAAACATCGTCACCTTGCTCAGGCCACAGTTGCAAGGTCAATGACACTTGCATAGAAGTGCAGTGGTGCTCAGAAACTCCTTGCCTAAATACAATGTCTATCATATTTACCATCTCCTTTAAAGAAACAGGTTCTTTAAAGCTTCTGTGATTTTAACTTGACACCTAAATGATCCTCGGTAGTGAGAATGGGAAAATCAGGTCCTCTTCTTGTGGCTGAATAATAGCCAAGGGCAGAGGTGGGAGTTTCAGTGCATGTTAACTCTTGTCTTTGTCTTACTGGAGCCACTTTCCTGTCCACTGCACAGGGATTCGAAGGAAACATTACTAGGGCTAGAAGGCAACTAGGGACTGAACCTCCTGACACTGGACAAAAACCATGCGTATCAGTAAAGAAAGTCATAACACCTTTCACTTTGAAAAACGTTACATTCTTCCTAAGTTGCAAATGGTGTGAGTGAAACCACACAATGAAAATCAGCCAGTCATTCTGACTATAAGTCTCCATATGTCTGTGTCATTACAGAAGAAATCAGTCCTTGATCTAATTACCATGAAATGTTAAGTATAATTGCCTGCACAGAAAGAAGAGTAAGTTAACAGCTTCTCAAAAGAACAAATCTTGTTTGAATATACTTCTCACATACTTTTTTGTTGCTTTCAAATATAGTTTATACCTTTAGGTGTAAAATTAAGAGGAAATCGAAATGATTAGCAGCTGAAGAACACTACAGCATGTAATGTTCTACAGTTTATTCTCAAATTTCATACAGTTACTCCCATTGCAAAACTAAACAGCTTTAAGGGCCTATACCTGTGGTGGAAGGGAAGGACAACAGGCATAAAACTAGAATCAATTTTGATTCAGTAAAATACACCGAATCTTCAAAGGGTTTCAGAGCTGGGTCTGATCTCCCACCAGTTTAGACATTTGCAGTTCTCTGCTGGCATGCTGGACAGTGTGAGGGAAGGTCCAGATTTTAGGAACCGGAGAGCATTTGTGGCCTCCCATCCTGCATTTGTTTGCAATCACTGACCAACTCAAAAGCATGAATGCCGCTGTCCCTGCCTCAGGGTTACAGGAGCAATGACAGAGAAGGTCCCATGGTCTCTGATATCCCCAAGTAGACCGGTGAAGGATTACATCTCCCTGCCCCAGGAGGTAGTCTCCTTCCCCATCTGCACTTCAGAGGTCAGAATATTGATAAAATACAAATACTTTTTCTAACCAGGAAAAAACTGTGCGTGCACGTGTGTGTGTGCACCCACCC
>VWZZ01005402.1:0-47054 GCA_013399095.1 Psophia crepitans | reverse complement strand
TAAACCACAGCAGGAGAACAAGAAACGCAGTCGAGAAGGCCAGTGACGAACATGTCTGCAATCCCTGCTGGCAAGGGCACACTTCTCTGTATTCACTTCTTTTCTTACCATGTTTCGTGAGCAGTCTTTTGTGGGCGCTCTGGGGTCTTAAGGGTCTCGTGTTTGAAGGGCTGCCAGGCTCTTTTCATCACCTCTGGTTGCAGACGAGACTTTTAGAAGGAGCTGTGTCAGGGATGATTTCAGCTGATCTTTGGGGAAGGGCTATGAAGAAGGCTCTTGTTCCTATGATTGCCGGTGGGAGGGCCAGCAGGGAAGCATAAAGAGCTACCTTATTTGGCCAGTGTCATTTCTTTTTACATTTCCAAAGCTGCATGAAAGGATTTCAGCCAAAGACCCTTGCCAAGCACGCAACATATTGGACAGAGCTCTGAAACAAACCCCCAACTCTCCGAGAAAGATTGTTTGTGTTTGAAAACAACAGTCTGGTGAATTTATTTATCTTTTCTTTTGCTTAGCTGTGCCCTACCACATTAAAGAATTGAATTTTCCTTGCCTAGGAAAATTCACACATCAACTCTATGATTTTAAACATGTCAATCAAATTGAAAACTGACAGACTGCTATGCACCAGTCCATGATTTTTCACTGTTTAGATACATTGTTCTGTATTTCACCCTGAGAAAAAACAAGTTTAAGAAACAATAAAAAGAAAAGGTCACAACAGAATAAAAAGCCCAGGACGAACAGTAAGTAAAAGGCAACATTGTTAGAGAGGAATAATTTACTTTTTAAAAGCCACATGCCCATTCTGTGTAACAGTTTTAACTATAAATACATCGAACCTGAAGGGTGGCGGCATTTCATGAATCTTTGCTTTCATAGATTAAAGGCTTTCTCGGGAAGATAGCGTTGTCTGAGTTACAGATCTAAATCCAGCTGGCTCTGCCGTTTGTCTGGGGGGAAGCTGGCAGCACGCTGAAGCACGGGGAGCCGCGCAGCCCAGGGGTATGTGTCCCGTACCTGCGTGGAGGTGGAGACACCAGGAACAGAGGCCAGCCCGCCAAAGCCATGATGCGGCCCGGCACCTCTGAAGCCTGATGTGTGATGTGAGCCACAGAGCCATGCCTGGCACACCGTCCTGCTCGACAGGGGCACTGAAAAACAGCCCCAACCGCTGGTCCTTATCTTACATCACTGGGTTACCTGCGGCAGATTTTGAAAAGCCCCCCACCCCCAAAGATACCTCTTTTACTGTCTATTTCAATAGCTATTTCTCAGCAAACGCTCTTGCGGCAATGTTAGCCCAATTACATCTCCCTTATGAGGAAAGGCTGAGGGAGCTGGGTCTCTTTAGCTTGGAGAAGAGGAGGCTGAGGGGTGACCTCATCAATGTTTATAAATATGTTAAGGGTGAGTGTCAGGAAGATGGAGCCAGGCTCTTCTCGGCCTCACTAAGTGATAGGACAAGGGGCAACGGGTGCAAATTGGAGCATAGGAGGTTCCGGGTTAATGGAAGGAAAAACTTTTTCACCGTGAGGGTGACAGAGCACTGGAACAGGCTGCCCAGGGAGGTTGTGGAGTCTCCTTCTCTGGAGACATTCAAAACCCGACTGGACGTGTTCCTGAGTGATGTGCTCTAGGTGGCCCTGCCCTGGCAGGGGGGTTGGACTAGATGATCTTTCCAAGTCCCTTCCAACCTCTAATATTCTGTGATTCCCTGATTATATCACTCTTCTGTTATCGCACCTGACAGCTTGGAAAGTACCTTTATTATGTGATTTAAATATTTCTTCGTATCACTAAAACACAATTATAAGTATCTCCTGTATGTTCCTGAAACAGACACTCAAGGTTCTGCTCAGCTACATACCTGCTTCAGTCTGCTGCTTCCTTCAGAGCATTAGTAGAGAGGGGAAAAGGCAGGATTAGCAGCTAGTTTGAAAAGGAAGCAGATCTGTACTCTGGCTAAACAGGGGGCTCATACTTTCAAATTTCGCTTAGGAAAGTGGTAGCTTGAACATCTCCACAGACTGCACGTGTGATGACCCAGCACAGGAGAGCAGGGGTCTCAGACAGAAACTAGTCCAAAATAATGTAGGGCTGGGAATGATTATTATGTATTCAAAAGTTACATACTGGAGCTGATCCTTGCTTCAAGTTTCAGTGGTTGCACGGGTATTGAAAGGTAAAATAGATAAGATTTTATTTTTGAGTTGGCTTTTCTGAATATTTTCTTCACACTAGATTTTTCTTCTCACTGTCTGATTACAGAATTCAGAGCTTACTAGAGACTGGAGCTTTTAGTTTTATTCAAGAATTTATTAATTCCATTTGACTGGTTTGTCCTAGACAAGCACACATACAAAATTATTACAAGGGCTTGTGTGTGCATAGAATATTAGATAAATCATCTCATTTGTCTTTTGTCCAAAACTATGCTGTTCCTACCAACAAAACTGGTCTTACATTTACCCATTTGATTTAGGAACTGATAAGTGAACAGCCAATTCCATACTTCCTGAAATAAATACCTGGCAAACCTCTATTTCTGAATGGAAACTGAACCTTTGTCCAACCTTCCAAATCTGTTTCAACCCTTTGGAGAAGACAGGCCTTTCTTTTAGATTTCTCCCTAACTGGTTTTGCCATTGATCCCTCGCAACTGACATGTCATGTCCCAGGGGGGTTACACAACACCATCGTGCACTCAAATCCACTGGAGTGATAAGCATGAAGTGGCACTGACTCCTGAAAACATCGGCTTCATTACTCACCTCTGTTAGAGTTTGGATCCTCAGACAGAGGAACCTAGGAAAACCTCAACTGAAAAGAAGGAGTGCATGCCATTTAAAGCCAAGATACTCCCTGGTTTTGTTGATTGTTACTGAGAAACATTAAAAATGGAGGTAGAAGGGTTCAGAAAGCAACTTGCACATGGCAGCAAACTAGTATGACAACACCAGGTAAAACTGATCACAGAGAGACATAAAAAGAATCAGGAAAGAATAACTGAAAAAGCAGAAAACCAGACTCATTGCAAGTTCTAGAATACCCACAGTTCCTGGCATATTGAGATAAGTACTGCATCTTGAGGGAATAAATAGGGAATCTTGTTTCACTCATGCTGTCAGGGCCAGAGATGTGGAGCCGCCTATCTGAAATGACGACTGATAAATTATTACACAGCTTGTTTAAGAGTGATCAATGTAATAGAATCATAGAATCATTAAGGTTGGAAGAAAGGATCATCTAGTCTAACCATCCCCCCACCACATATTACCCACTAAACCATGTCCCTAAGTACCACATTCAACCTTTCTTTAAACACCCCCAGGGACGGTGACTCCACCACCTTCCTGGGCAACCCATTCCAATGCCTGACCACTCTGCGAAGAAATTTCTCCTAATCTCAAACCTGAACCGCCCCTGGAGCAACTTATGGCCATTCCCTCTTGTCCTATCGCTGGTTATCTGCAAGAAGAGGCCAACCTCCAGCTCACCACAACTTCCTTTCAGGGAGTTGTAGAGGTCAATAAGTTCTCCCCTGAGCCTCCTCTTCTCCAGACTGAACAAGCCCAGGTCCCTCAGCTGCTCCTCATAAGACCTGTGCTCCAGCCCCTTCACCAGTTTCGTTGCCCTTCTCTGGACACGCTCCAGGGCCTCAATGTCCTCCTTGTGGTGAGGGGCCCAAAACTGGACACAGCACTCCAGGTGCGGCCTCACCAGGGCTGAGTACAGGGGGACAATCACCTCCCTGCTCCTGCTGGCCACGCTATTCCTGATACAAGCCAGGATGCCGTTGGCCTTCTTGGCCACCTGGGCACACTGCCAGCTCATGGCCAGGCAAGTGTCAACCAACAGCCCCAGGTCCTTTTCCTCTGCACAGCTTTCCAGTTACCCTGCCTCCAGCCCGTAGCGCTGCCTGGGGTTGTTGTGGCCAAAGTGCAGGACCCTGCACTTTGCCACATTCAACCTCATCCCGTTGGCCTCTGCCCAGCGATCCAACCTGTCCAGGTCCCTCTGCAGAGCCATCCTACCCTCCGGCAGATCGACACTTCACCCCAGCTTGGTGTCTTCTGCAGACTTGCTGAGGGTGCACTCAATTCCCTCATCCAAATCATCAACGAAGATGTTGAGGAGGATGAGCCCCAACACCGACCCCTGGGGAACAACCCTCACGAGTGGTCGCCAGTTGGATTTCACTCTGTTCACCACCACTCTCTGGGCCCGGCCATCCAGCCAGTTTTCAACCTAGCGAAGAGTGTACCTGTCCAAGCCATGGGCCGCCAGCTTCTCCAGGAGAATGCTGTGGGAGACCATGTCAAAGGCTTTGCTGCAGTCTAGGTAGACTATATCAACAGTCAATCCATCTTAGCTCATGCCACTCCTGTGGCAGGTCAGGAATCTCCCCTGACAATGGCAGAAGCTCTCTTAGCATTTCTTGAAACCACAAGCACAGAGATTCATTTAAGTTTCCATATTACCTAATGAAAACATAATTTTGTACATAGCCATTTTGCTGAAAGCCTGCTATCCAGTCAGTCTGGTACTACGAAATTGGAGACTAAAAAGTGCACAAGGCTATAATAGTTCTATTGAGCAATCTTTTTTGCAAATGCCTTTCATCTCACAGGTTCACTTGCAATTTACTTCAGTGTAGTTTTCTCCTTATCATGATTAGTGAGGCAGGAACAGGAAGCCACAGGGAAACAAGTCTGCCCTCACTTCGGTCTGCAAGCACAGAAGGTTTGGGAGACCACACAGCATAACACTGCCCTGTGGATGGGTCCAGCTGAAAAAAGGGGCCTCCTTAGGCTTCAGCAAATCTGTTCGGGAATAAAACAGTGACTTCTGCAAAGGTGTTGCTACTCTGCACCAATTTCTTGAGGAAAAAAATTGCTGCCTGGGAGCATATTGCAGGGATTTGGGCTGTTCCTGTCCTCTGGCTAGTGCCCATGCTAGCGACAGCGGAAGGCTTCTTGTGCACAGGCCATTCCAACTACACTGAGTTCTCTAAAACTCATTAAGCCTCTGTCAGTCTTCTCAAACCTCAGAAAAGTTGTAGGGCATAAATGTAACATTTAATTAGACACTTTTCAGCCCTTAGAGAAGTAAGCAATACGATATCTGTCCACGCGGCTATCACTTTATCAAGATTGGATGGTTTGCATGAAGAGCGGTAGTTACTGATGACACTGCTGCAGTGCTAGTTAGAGTTTCTCCTCTGTCTATTCATTAATAACTCCTTAGTTACCAGCGGATCTGCCATGAATCCTTCTTGCCGCTTTCTGTAGCATCTGATCGCTAGTCTTTTTACTGTCTCTACACAGCTAGGTGAGACTCTCAGGATGCTTTAGGAGCTTCTCCAGCTCAGAAGCCTTCAGACCCCTATCAGGCTCCTATAGTGACGTGTAGATTTTGAGGATATAGACTATACGCTATTTATGATACATAGGGACAGATATTTGCCATGTTCCTGCATGATGGTTTGCACAACACATGCAATAAAAATAATAATTAAAAAAGGAATATTAGTAGGCTAAAGTCTGAGATAAAGGCAGTCTTTTTCCTTCTGCTTTCTTAATTGCTAACAGTGTGCTCAGTAACATACAGAAGAGAAATGGGTGGTGCTCTGAAGCCAAGACTCAGGCTCACACTGTGTGCCCACTGTAGGCACAAAGCCTCTTTTCTGTTACAGCTCAGTCCTCCTCTTGGAGAACCTCCATTCCTGATGGGAACCCTAAAGGCGATGGCCAGCCTAACACCAAACAATGCCCAAAAAAAACCAGTTAATCAGGCAGACAGACTCAGCCTTCGGTGGGGCAGCACCCTCCTCACACAGTATTTTCAACAACCAATGTTATAAATTGAAGGTACAGGCAAATTACCCACCTACCCGAGATGAATTGGGAACAGGTCTAATTCTTGAGTTCTTAATCAGTTCTTAGACAACAACTTCCTTGTAAATGTCAGTCTCTCGAAATAAGAATCAGCTGCAGGAACTGGTTCAAAACTAGCAGCATTTGTCACTTTGTGCTGTGTTGTAAGTTAAAACAAGAGCTAATTAATCACTTTCATTGCTATTTCCAAATATTTTTCAAAATTACTAGTGTAGCTACTTGTTTCCAAAATGGGAGAAGGACACCTTACTTAGATGAAAGCATAATTTAAGATGATAACAACTTAGCAAATATGACCCTGACTTTTTGCTGCACTGGACATTAACTGTAATACAGTAGATCTGCAGCGTGATCATTAGTGCTTGTTCCATTTCCTCTATTAGAGATAATAGCAAATACAATACCCTCATTTCCTTATTGCTGATGGCAGCATTGCCAGACTCTTTTGATTGCAAATCTTCTTTTCTCTCTGTTCTGCAAAAAGAGCTTTGCACTCAGCTTAAAACAGGTCTCAAAAAATACCTTTGATAAAATACTTCTGAATCAAGGTACTGATAAATCACGCCTGATTTAGTTTGATAATACATGTAATAATAAAACCCACTCTATTTTCCTTTAAACAATTTGAAAGTATCTTCAACAAGAAAAATTGGTTTTAAATCTGTTTACACAAACAAGAAAAACAAATTAATGTAAGCTAGCAAAATGGTGAAGCTACTCATTCTAAAAGCCCTCAGCCTCTAAACAGATTATCCTATGGTATGAAACCATTTGTTACTTAACCTTGCTTCAGAAATAGCACATTTAGGACACAAATGCATTCCTCTCCAAGGCAGTGGCAGCACTTCAATAGGTTTCTTACATAACTTGACAGTTTACCTACTTGCTTTTTTGTTCTTGACAGCAATGTGCTAGAAAGATCTCCCTGGGACACTCACGAAATGCTCCTTCAAATGTTGTCACCAAATGGAAGAAAAGCCGAGACAATGTCCTGGCTTCCATGGAGTCATCGTTGTACCTGATGTGTTAACTCATCCCTCTCCAGGAGGATTAACCTTCAACTCTCATGAAAAAATTTTGAAGAAATAAACGCTTTGTGCCTGTAATACATCAAATGGCAACTTTTTTTTTTTAATTTTTAAAAAACCAAACAAACAACCAATCAGTGATGCCTTACGACAAACATTATTACTTCACACTACAAGTCATTAAGTTCTATGCCATATCCATGGCAATACAGTTCAGATTCAAGGGAAGAACGTATAAAATTGTCCTGCAAAATACAGCTTGATATCAATCCAGCCATTGGTCCTGCCTGCCTTCACTGACTGCAATTGTAAGAAGGTACATGCAAACAAAAAGGCTCTCCCTCCTCTCTATCTGACACACTGACTTGATATACAGGGTTTATTATGCACAAGGCATGTCTTTTATGGAAGCCTTTTAGAAATCTTGTTAGAACCTCTTTATTCTACAGTCTCCTACAATCACTATTAAAGTGGGTGTTTATGCTTTTTCAAGAGGTGACAGACAAGATCACATCAGACAGTACATGCTTCTCATTGTGGCAGACTATGTCCATATTTTATCTTGTTCTGTGATTTTCCCACACAAATATAAATAGTAAAATTATAATTACATAAGTTCTCTTCCCTTACTGTGACTTCAAGTGCACTGTAAAACCATTTACAGTTGGCTACCCCTATAACACGACCCCATCTAGTCACTGCATCGTACCTCCCTTCAAGACAAGACCTCAAAGGGAAGTCAGAGTACCTGTGAATTATCCAAACTTTGTAAATCAGATAGTACAACCAGTAAATCTGCTGTGAGGTTCATCCCTTGTATTGATTTGCATAACAAAGAAATGTTGTTCTGAGACTTTTTGAAAGTCGCTTCACTTACATATCCATCTTCAGGCCAGACATTTCTTTACAACTCACGACATACAACTGTTGCATACACAGCTAGCAATCATTACGACGACTGCCATGTTGAGCTTACATTGCAGTATATATAATTTTGTCACATCCACAAGACTAGCTTAATAGCGGTAGATAAAACTGTCATTAAGGAGGCTTACATATCAGAATATGTTCTTCAGGACATCTGTTTGATCAATCATATGCAAGCTAAAGGTGACTTGTATACTAGATAAGCTGCTTGGAAGCTAAGAAAGGCGCAATACAAAATAAAGCAATTCTGTTAGGTTACTTTTTTAAGTAGTAAAAGCACTTTTTTGAGATAGTTGGAAGCATATCTTATGTTGATATACGTGGATGCAGGGGAGAGACGAAATTTGGCATGTTGCCAGAGGCAGCCCGCCCATCCACGAAACCACTTTTGGACACAGCCTTGATGGGAAGCAGAGGCAGATGCCTGGGCTGCAAAACTGGCCAGTGGGGCTGATGCGGAACCTGCCTGGGTGAAGTGAAGGTTATTATCATTTCCTAGGTCAGAGAGATGTACAATGTTTTAAGCGTTGTATTATTTTTTGTTTTCAGAAAACAAAATCTCTTTCAATTAAGCAAAAATTTTTATCAAAGAATAGTAATAATTTCAATGCTTTAATAGATTACAGAGTCCAATTTGTAATTAGAGCTTTACAACTATTTTAGTAAACTTATTTGAATAAAAAGCAGATGTTCTCAGTGTAATTTTCAAATTGCTCTTAGATTTACGTATTGCATGCTTGTGTATCATGTACATATGCAAATCTCTTATCCATTTAAATATAATCCCAGCTAAGCAAATATCTGATCAAATATCAAATAAAAGCAAATATCTGATTTCTGCACAACTTTGCAAAGCTTCATATGCACAGTTTGCGCTAGGCCTACTGCCACAAGCCATGCAGATATCCCTAACACGATTTTTTTTACATTAGCAATTTGTTGTCAAAGACAATATTTCACAACGCCACGGTTCTTTAAGTATGCTGCTGGCAGTGATCACAGCTGAAGATGTTAGCTACAGGAAGTAATGAAACATGGTGAGTGCAGGCACAAACACTGCTGTAGTTAGTGTTCGGGTGGCAGATCTTAAAGTATCAAGCTAAATAGCTTCAAAACACTTGGTATCTAACCTAGCTCTTACAGTTAAGTATTCTGCACTTCTCTGTATTTCTGTGTCAATACTGAATATTAAGAAGGGGACTTTTTTTTTCTTTTCCTGTAAATAAAGCACAAAGTACCACTAAAAGATGTTAAGAAAAGAATGGGACTTGGAAAATGTTGCATGCCTTGCTATTTCTGGCCACATTTCTGAAATGACCAGAATGTTTAACTGGTACTAAAGATCTTGCTAAATTTCTTTAGAGGGATCCTGTACACTATCCACAATTCATATTGACCACTTCAGTAGTGTGGGAATACTCCAGAGTTTTTTTGTAATTCTCTGATCTATGTCACTTTCATAACTGAGTAAAACGAAGTGCATCTAGCTAACAGCAACAAACTCTACATATGTTCAGTCTACGTATGTTCAGTTGTGTCAATGTCTTATCATTCCTTTATGTTTTCTACAAATGGAGATTTCTTAACACTAATAAGTTACCTTTTTAAAAAAAAGTTTTGAGAAACACAGCAGAACTTGAATATACAGTAATTTGAATTTTGTTAGTTTGCTATATCTTTAATAAAAATTCATTTGCGCCTAAAAATCCTGAAAAAGAACAAGTGCCAAAAGACTCCCTATATCTATGGAAATTTTAAAATTTAAGGTTCCATTAAACCCACTGACCCACTGGGACCTATGTAGTTGCATTAGCCTTACGACAAGCTCACCAGAAGGACCTAATACTAGTAAAAGTATTGAAAGTTACACAGAAAGCTTCTCACATGTTCCCATGCAGATTCTCAAAACAAGACTGCAGAAGGCCAGTGGATTACCCCTCAGAAGTCATTTATGAGTAAACATGACAGGACCTAGCACAGACCCGTCTGCTTCTCTTTCTTCACAAGTTACATCCCCACCAGAAAATGGAAAACAGCTCAAGTACAAATGCACATGGGTGTTACCACAGCACTCCTGAATTCCCAAGATTAAAAGCTGCCATGTTCTTCATCACATCACTACTGAATACTGTAAAGCAAGCATAAGTCGTAACTTCTGAATACCATTTAAAAAAATCCTTTCCCCTGGTGTTTATCTTGAATAGGACGTGACAGGAACCAACATTTTTATGAAATTACTATTGCTTCTTGGAGGAAGAGCAAACTGCAGTGTCAACACTGCAACTATTGCAAGCCATCCCTGCAAGCCAGGCTGCGTACGTGGCTGGTCCCACAGAAGAGTACGTTTTCCTCTTTATCTTTCTTAACAAGCCAACAGAAAATATTGCTCAGTCACAAAGGGCAGAAAGGGTTTTTTGTTTGGTTTAGGTTTGTTTTGCTTTCTTCTTACTCTTCAAGGTGATAGGACACCAAAGGAGGACAGTTCCACTTGGAACAGGTTTTCTCCTTTTCCTGAGGTCCAATGAAGTTCAAACATTTTTTTCTCCCAGTCCTATTCCTGAGAACAAGAGGATTAACTGAAATACCAATAGCAAACACTAACAGCTGCTGTGAAGAAGCCCAGAAACCTGCAATTTTGTACATATTCTTCTGCTTTTCCTTTATGGACCAGTTTAGGAGACTAAATGGACAGCTAGGGAGCACATTGAACAAAGTTTGGTGACAGAAGGACATTTGAGAGCAAAGACTGCTACTGAGTAAAGTTACGTTAGCAGGAGTTTTTCAGTCACAGTTGGCGAATTGAGAGCAAAATAGTTGGCAAAGATGAAGACTACATTACAAAGAACTGGTAAGGAGACAGGGTGTCTGTTAGGGTCCCAGTCCAGACCTCACCTGACAATAAGGCACTCCATAATCACACCTTGTGTGTCCTCCACCTGCAGCTCATTTGACATTACTGAAATGCAGAACCACCCCACACATTGTTTGACAAAGTGTAAAACAAACAAAACCCAACAACAAATATATAGGGAGTAATTTGGCAGGGAAAATAAAATATCCACACAATCAACTTTCCAGGATATTACACCTGATAATCTTGTAAGGTGCGTTAAGGAATTTGTGTTTGCGTTTATCCGTTGAAAAAGGGTGCCAAACACCCCAGGATGTGCTTCACTACAAAAATCAGGATGAACAGGACAGCTCCTGAACACCTTGGGCCATGGCACTAACTGCTCTGAACTACTCCCAGCTCAGGAGCGTGGTGTCAACATTACGTCTCCCTGAAGGTTCAAGTTCAGCCACCTCCCAGGCAAGCTTAAGGCTAGGAGAGCTATAAGCCACCTCAGTGACAGGAGGTAGCTGAACAATTGGGACAAAGAAGGAAAACTGATTCAGCAAAACCAGATTTTCTATGTTGTGTTTTTCCTACATGAACTACCGTAGAAGTAATACAGAATTTCTCCTTCATAAGACAACCATTCTTTTTCTACAAAATAAAACAAATACACGCACCCTCATTATGTATTTCCCCAATCACTTTGCAAATGGTGCCTTTAACCGCAGATAGCTGCTGTGCCTCTCCTGAAATTAATGTTCATCTGCCTCTTCTTCCAAAATGTTGCCGTGCAAATTTCCCAAAATTAAGAGTGCAAGTGTGCAAGTGAGAAACCTGAAAACCAAAAAATTTCTGTACTTTTCTTCCTGTTACTGTTGGCAGGTTAGAAGGAGAATGGCAAAAGAACCCTGCTGTCAGGTAACACAATACGACATCATAATCCTCTGCACAGAACTGCAGCCAGAACAGCAAATTCCTTCTTGTTTTAAAGTGTCAAGCATTAGTCCTTTTACTAACAGCTGCATATGCAACGAACACCTTGAATCTAGTCTAAACCTGCAAATTACTGAAATACCACTTTTGAGCAAGCATTCTGAAAATTTGACAGACATTTACATTTCCTCTTCGTGAAGGTGGCTAAGCGTTTTTCCTCCCCCATTGGAAAAGCAGATTGCTGTGTTTGATATCTTTAGATCAGAACAACTACTGTCGCCTAACCATACCCTGAACAACACTTATGGCAGGAACAGACTCAGAAAAACACTCTCTTTTGCCGGAGGGAAAACAGAAAACGCTCAGGATTCATCAGGGAATGGGCAGAGATCTGAAGGTGTTGATGTCTCTATTAAAATGGAAATATTTTGCAATATCTTCTAAAAAGACGAAGTCAGTGTTATTCAGTATCTACAGTCACGCATAAGATTCCTCCTCTTACACATAGCATTCCCAAATTTTATTACTATTTTACATAGGTCTTTATATTGTGTTGTAATACCTAGGCATCCCTGCCATTCCCTTTTGCAGAATTCAACTTCATTTTCTACAGAACTGAGCCCCACGTTTCTTCCCCACTTGTCTCAATGCACTTATTCTGCTTAACAGTGTGCTTTTTTGGTCCTGGCTAAGTATATATTGATAATATAACACATTTTCCTTGTTCAGAATTTCAGAATTCCGTGACATTTATAACTTTCTTAAAGTTCACCTTCTGGCTGATGACTAAAACTAAAATCCACTGGTCACCTGTATCTCCAGCAAGCACTCACTGAATGATTGTAAAGAAAAAAATGAAACTTTCTTAATCTTTACCTAATAACATCCACATTTCTTTGAATTCTAAAACTCCCAAATATTTTAATCAATTCTCTTGGGTCTCAGCTAGTCTTTAAAAGTCTGATTACCTCATTTGTTCCAAGCCCTAATTGTTAGACAGACCAGCACCTCAGGTTCTGTAAAATATACTTGGAAGCTGCACATTTGCGGTAGGTTCTTACCCACTATAATACAGCTCATTATCTGACAGATCAAAGTTCACTGAAATGAATAAAACCCTTTAATCTAGATTTTCCCTCTCAAACCTTCAAGTGGCTAAGTGCCCTTTGTCTTTGTAATCACAGCTGATAATTCAGCATGCTCCCTGTGAATTTAAGCTGACAAGGAAGTGAATAGAAGTGCAGGCATATGATGAAGCTTCAAGTGGCATAAAATTGAAATGAAAAATAGAAATGAAAATGAAGGGAGTCCCACATACATCTTCAGGAAAATGTTCCTATCTAGACAAGATAATGGCCAGTCAGAAGAAAACAAGCTATTATAAAATGTGATGGGAAATTAACTTAGAGACTGCTGGATGAGTTCAAAACTACAGCTAGAAGGTATGCTGGTAACTACCATAATTACAAAAAGTAAATTGTTAAAAATCATTTCAAATTTAAATATAATGAAAAGAGTAATTCCACCCTCAAAAAGAAGCCTATTACTTTGACAGTAACGCAGAGTAGGCATGAAGGAACATGGTTTACTTTTAGCGACAAATACAAGATTATGAAAGTACACATTAAATAGTACATCACTGACATTTTCATAAGTTTGACCAGCTAAATAGTAGACTTCTTTTACAGAAAAAATGTGAAAGTGCCTTTTTCTGGTTTGGTTTTTTTTTTCTTCTTTAAAGATGAGTTCATCTCCATAACATCAGTAACATTCTGCAAGTCAGGTACTGAAGATCTGACCTCAGGACATCTGTGTGCAGAAATTAATTTATTACACAAAATAGAAAAACTGTAACCAGAATAAGTATTCAAGAAAGCCACACTGTATACAACTGAACTTCTGAGAAGGAAAGAAAGGACAATGATGTGCCAAGAGAGATTGCCCTCAAACGCATTGTCTCTCAGGCCTGAAATTCACTCTGCTCTGAGTTGTTGGGTAGCAACAAAACCTCCCTACCTGTTCAAAACAGCGCAGCAAAAGAGCTAAAAAGATGAACACTGGTTTGCCCCAGTTTCATACAAGCCTTTTATCTTATGAATGAAGCCATCGCCCAACTTGGAGAACAATGGAAGAATAACAGAAAAGGCAAAGGTGTGTCAGAGGATAAAAAAAAAAGGTAATTTGTTCCCACTAAGAGCAAATACAGCCATGGACACAGAATATTAGATCAGGTGTAACCAGCGGAAAGAAAATCATGGAAAAGGCAAAAATGGTTGCGGTGGTCTTCAAAAAATGGATGCACTGTTTTTATTATTATCTCTGTTCTCGGGAGGACAGATGTCTGATATGTTTATGCTCATTTGTGACCTGGAAGATTAAGATTCATTTTCGGTGTGCTGCTCTAACTGCTTGCTTAATACTCAGTAAGCCAGTTAGAGCTAGATTTTTGGTTACTCTGATATTACAAGAAACAGATATCACAGAACCACAGAATCACAGATTGGTAGGGGTTGGAAGGGACCTCTAGGGATTGAGTCCAACCTCCCTGACAAAGCAGGTGCCCTACACTAGGCTGCACAGGTAGGCATCCAGATGGGTCTTGAATACCTCCAAAGGAGATTCCACACCCTCTGGGCAGCCTGTTCCAGTGCTCTGTCACCCTCACCATGAAGTTATTTCTCACGATTGAGTTGAACTTCCTGTGTTCTAGTTTTTGGCCATTGCCCCTTGTTCTCTCACTACCCACCACCGAAAAGAGTTTGGCCTCACCCAATTGCCTCCCACACTTTAGATATTTATGAACGCTGATCAGATCCCCTCTCAGCCTTCTCTTCTCCAGGCTGAAGAGACCCAAGTCTCTCACCCTCTCCTCACAGCAAGATGCTCCAGACCTTTTATCACCTTTGTTGCCATCTGCTGGACCCTTTCCAGGAGATCCCTGTCTTTCTTGAGCTGGGGAGCCCAGGACAGGACACCGTACTCCAGATGGGGTCTCACCAGGGCAAAGTGGAGGGGGAGGATCACCTCCCTCGACCTGCTGGCCACACATTTTTTAATGCACCCCAGGATGCCACTGGCCTTCTTCGCCACAAGGGCACACTGCTGGCTCATGGTCAAATGCAATCATATATGTAGAAGATATATGGGAATATAGTTTTTTAAGAGTATTAGTTCATTTGCTTTAACAATTTCGAAAGGAATTGAATAAAAATGCTTAGGCACTTTTAAAACCCTGCTTTACGCTTTGATTAAATCCTTCTGAAGTGTCTCAAAAAAACCTTTGCTAAATGCAAATTGCATAATACCTCCTTGTGTCAATGATCCACTGTGAGGACAGATCCATTACTGCAGTGTTATAACAGCCCTTAGCAAGGGATTTATAAAACGAGTAGATAGACTAGTTGAGGAGAGTTCAGCGAAGGGAATGCTGAGTTATTCTTTTGAGAAGAGCAATTTCTAAAAATTGCAGAGGTCAAAATGTCTACCTGGTGCCTGGAGGGTATTAGCTGGCATGGTCTATTGCGGGGATTGTATAATTATTTGGTTTTAAGAATGATCTATGGATGTATTTCCTTTTATTCTGGAAAGATTGCAGCAGTATTTTCCAGTTTCTAACAGTATACCCTTGTTCTGCTCACAAACACTATTCTGTCAAGCTTACAGCCCCAACCTACCACAGCATTTCAGCTGGGCTGCAAACATCCCAGTTTGGGAACTGCAACTGCCACAGCTTTCCCAACTCTGGCATGGATATTCGGTGTCAGATGTAAGAGCAAAAGTCAATAAAATCCATCCTAGCTAGGGATCTAGGACAAGGATCTATAAAAATCCAAACTATTGCATGCTTATATAAAAGTCAGCTTTTTAGCTTTCGTACATCTCTATTCCATTAATTACAGTCAAGATATTACAATTCATAGAAGCTGACGATCTTTCTGTCTTTTAAAATAAAGCGCTGAAACTTCTTCAACATCTTTCAGCAGAATGTGATCAGCATTTTTGCAAAAGAAGGATAAATAATGTAGAACAATGTTAACTAGGGCATTTCCAAAATTGGTCATAAAATAATAATCTGACCCAGTTTTAATAAGTTTAAACAGATGCATTATGCTGTGCACTAAACTTACATATATAATTTAGATTACTTTGGATAAGAATGACTCTGTAAGCATCAGATTATTCGGAAAGTAGCACGAAGTGAACATGATGGTCTTACAACTTGTCTGGTTACTGCAGTAAACACATCTTATTTATTGTGAACAGGCTTACAAACAATCCCAAACCATTATTTATAGGAGTTTTTTCATAATGGGGTATTTTATTACCATCCCAGGTATATATGCCCAAGTTAGGCTGTTCCTTCTGAATAACTGCATTGCTGCTGTAATTACATTAACTTTTCCTCACCTCTAGGTACCTTCCACAGAGGTCACTCATCATGAGTCCTATCCTGAGGACAACTCTTTCCACGCTGCGTCTCCATGGATGATCTGTACAGATCCTGCCCCACCACTACTATCCTTTGAAAGAGTCCTTCAAGGTGACCTCTCTTTTTTGCATGTGATAACTGTTGTGTTTTGTTTGAAGAGCCTGACAGTCCAGAAATACACCCAAAGTCAGTTCATGTCCCATCTGCACTATTTGCACATCTCTGTGCACTTGTGCCTGGTCCAAGATCTTTGCAGACTTTCTGCTACCTGGCTGTTTCACCCCAAACATCTGCTGCAGACAACCACCCAGTGTCAGTGGATAAAATCCAGAATATCTCCTACTGAGTCTTAAGTCAGATTGGCAGGCACAGCAGAAGGCAAAATCTTTAGCAACTATCTCTCCTTAGGCTTCGCTAGCATCTTCCTTTCACAAAGTAAAATAGCCTCTATATTACTATTTGTCTGAAATCCTCTGAGTGTTCCAACTGGACTGGTTTTTCATGTCCCATCAATCTGCACTGGCAGTGATCAGTGCTAGCATATAGCCTAGACATTTGACAAATTACTTTCTTAGAGTACTTTCTCAGTATTTGGTCGCTGGTTGGGTGAACATCTGGTGTGAAATCAGATGGGAGAGCTGCAAGTGACTGAGAAATATTGATCATGTACAGAAATACTGTATGTAAGCACTAGAAACCTTCATCTTCTTGTAAGCAATAGAATATGAAATAGGTGTACAAAAATGCAAATGTTTGAAAAAACACACAAAATACAGAGGAAGAAAGTATTTTAGAAACTGTACAATCTACTGAGACCGAACTAGATTCTTATGTATATCAATATTATTGTCATTCTGTGAATGTGAAGAGCAGTGAGAACCGATTTTTGGTTAGACATATTGTAACCTACACTATCCACTCTCCCAATAGTACACATTTTCCTGTGGTGGGCCTTGTTTGTATAAATGCTCCTACATTGTCTCAAAAACAGTGATGGGTCCCCTTCAGGCAACAACAGGAAAAGAAGTATAACTATTACATGATACCGTGCAGATATCTCTGACTTAAATTCATGTAACTCTTTACACCAGCCAAGAATTCTGGTTAATCTTTTATCCTTTTAATTTGAAGGGAAATTAATGCACTCTCTTTTGTTTAATGTTCTGAATAAACTACCGAGACATGCTCTGCAAAAAATGCACGAGAGACTACCCAAGTGCTGGTGATTTCAAATGACTTTTAGGGCTAAAATGTTCAGCGCTGAACTCTATAGGTTTTTGAGATTGGACAGAGCATGCACTCCACTGTAACAGACAACTTAGAGCTTTAAATGTATTGCTGACTGCCATCCAAAGTCACTTCTTGCCCTTTAAAGTGCCACTACATTAAAAAAAAATCAATAGAAAATTAATTATAGGAGGAACCTCTGTGGTGTGTGTCCAGTGAACACTGCTTCTTTCACACATGAGTATTCATAGAGCCATTATAGGTGAAAGATTAGGTGCCGAGCATATAATGCTAGATAATACTCACAGCTACCGCCTCCAGGATTTGTTTAACAGCATCAGCAGCATCTCTTTCACTGTAGTAACCCTTTTCCACAATCCTACAGAAAAAGTAACAAGATAAATTGTGGTCAGGATTATGCATTAAGGGAAATAAACCATGCAGACAAAAGCTTCTTTTCAGAAATGAGCAAGAAAACAATCAAATTTAAATATGCCCGGGACACTGGAGTGCCCTCTAAAGAACAAGAAACAACCCTTTTGCAATTTAGGTTACCTTTGATTCCCAGTTACATGAGAAAATGGAGATAAGATACTCACACTAAGCTACCTTCAGTGCAACTACACAGCTTTACAAAAGCTGACAGGAAAGGTGTTGGCTAATGTACCTATGAAAAGCATTACTACTACATACTCATTAGAAGATTAAGTGCAATATGAACAATGCAAAGATAATAATCCACCAGAGACAGATGTAACAAGCATGGCACTGCGGAAAATAGACTATATGGAGATGTTCCTCACCAATTGCAATTACCTTAACACTCATTCTGTACACAGATAACTAAGTCTGTTCATGCGGCATCCGTATCATCAAGCAATTCCTTTCAAGCAGGAGTTCTTTTCTTTCACCATGATTTCTTGGATGCAGAATTATTTCTAAATAAGGCCGCAGGCCGTATTTCTAAAAGTGTCTTTTCTTCTGGTAGCCCTTCAGCTACCATCCCATACACAGAGGCTTCACCTAAAGGAGATGGCCTGCATCTCTTTTGTATTTTTGTACCTCCGGCCCTTCTTCTGCCTTGCTTATCTATTTAAACCATCATGGAAAGCTTTACTTCAATGTATCACCATAAGGGGAAAATAAAGCAAATTTTACTCAATGGGACATTATGTTAGACTTTTAGTCTCAAATTCAGAAAGGAGGTTATGAAAAAATTTTAAAATACACAACAAAATGTCACAATATGCTTGAAAGTAATATTCCTCCTTAGCTATTTCAGGCTGTCCAAATTACCCTCCTCTGGTAGATTACACGGCAAGACCTGAGCCCCAGTGACCCTCTTGTTTGGGTCTTTGTTCCTCCAACATGCTGGTTTGGCTTCGTCTTTTTATAATTCAAATAAAGTATTTAGTGTCAGCCAGCAGGTTCCTATTTTAGCATCCATAAGCATTTCTCAGAATACAAACCTCAACCCCATCCCACTGTGCTGGTTTTGGCTGGGATAGAGTTAATTTTCTTCACAGTAGCTGGTACGGGGCTGTGTTTGGATTTGTGCTGGAAACGGTGTTGGTAACACAGGGATGTTTTAGCTGTGGCTGAGCAGTGCTTGCACAGAGCCAAGGCCATTTCCGCTTCTCAACCAACCCCACCAGCGGGATGGCTGGGGGTGCACCAGGAGTTGGGAGGGGACAGACAGGGCAGCTGACCCCAACTGACCAAAGGGATATTCCATACCACATGGTGCCATGCTCAGCACATAAAGCTGAGGGAAGAGGAAGGAAGTGGGGGAGGGATGCTGAGAATATTTGTCTTCCCCAGTAACCATTACGCGTGACGGAGCCCTGCTGTCCTGGGGATGGCTGAACCCCTGCCTGCCATGGGGAGTAGTTGAAGGAATTCCTTGTTTTCCTTTGCTCAACTGCGTAGCTTTTGCTTTCCCTGTTAAACTGTCTATATCTGAACCCAGGAGTGTTCTCACTTTTACCCTTACAGTTGTCTCCCCCATCCCACCAGGGGTGAGTGAGCGAGCAGCTGAGTGGGCTTTAAGTGCTGGCTGGGGTTAAACCATGACACCAATCTTCCCTCTTCCCTGCTGGTATTTTGGGTGTTAACATACCTCCCGCTGCCCACCACGGCACAAGAAGCATTTTAAAACATCGTCCTTATTTTACAGAATTTCATGTATTACAGACATTCCCACCACAATTCTCTTAGGCTTACAATCATTAGTAGGGCATGGGAGACTAACAAAATTTCAAATTTGGTAACAAGGTGGTATAGCCAAAAAGTCTGCCACGTTAGTTTAACTCTCTGTTTTCATATTGCTGTAGATTTTGGAGTACATTCCACTATGAACTGCAGAAGAAAAACAAACAGCGTGGGGCTGCTGCTGTGGACATGCTGCACGCAGGATGAGCTGCCTGGCGCACGCCAGGTTTAATTCCACCATCGCTCAGGCATTCATCCACTGGGAAGGTATCCCCCTGCCCATATCTTGAGCCAGGACACTCCAACTTGCCGGATCACCTTGTGCACCTGACCTCAGAATCATGTGAGGCAGGAGGCAGAAGGTTTTAAGGTTTCACAGGATTTGAAATTCTCTGATCTTCCAAAGTACATGACTAAGACCAGAGAAATACGGAGCAATATAGTTACAATTCAATTTACATTTCTCCCTTCACCTAACAAATGTTTAACTTTACATTATGGTAATGCAGTATTCTTTCTATTATTTCATTTTCAAACAGATAAACTTGGGGAAAAAAAAGGACATCTCTTCAATGCAGTCAACTTCATATTTTCCTCCACTCACTGAAATGAAAGAAAAGAGGAGGTTCATAGTTCCTGTCAATGCCTGACCAATGAAGGAAAGGAAACTACCAGTTACCTGACCCCTGGAAACAGGAGAGATCAAAGAGATGCTGAAGACTGCCCTCCTGACCACAGCACATGGAAGACCAGCCCACCCTGACTTAGACAACTGTACGTTGGTATGGATAGGATACTGCTCTCATCTTTTCCATTTAAACACACAATGGGCGAAGCACATAGACCCTGAAGATTAAGCCATTATGAATTTACACTTTACAGTAAATAAATGTAATGAAGTGTGGGCCCATATTTCAGAATAGCAATAAAAATCAACTGCAGAATTATTGTGCAATGCACATGACTTATCTACTGATGTTACATGTGAACAACATGCAGTGGCAAGCCAATTACAGCTTATGTCACATGCAGTTAACTTCTTAGTTTTTCAGAGGTCTACAATACAGACTTGTTTCAAATACAAATCTAATTCTTAATTAGTAAAATCTAGCAAGTAGAAAAACCTAATCTTCTGTAACAGCAATAAATGAAAGAAGACATACATCTGGCTAAAGATGAAGATTTATTTCTAAGGGCACTCTGCTTTAAAACTAAAACCTGGCTATTAGGCAGTACGGAAGAGTACGGAAAGAAGATTATCTTGTAGTTTAGGTCCTGTAATAATGCTGGGGAATCATTTGCATATCTATTTTTTGCAACCTCACTGAAATAGTTTACATAAGACAAAGAGTAGGTGTGCCAGTTTGATGTATTATGTCAACACTCCTACCTGAGACCATTGAAGCTTCTCTACAAGGATTTTTCAGTTTCAGCCTGCAGATTAACAATGACTTATTGCCCTTTCTCCATAAGAAGGAAACCTGCAGGAACATCTTATTTTGATATTATGGAAGCAAACCCAATTATTTATACCTAGTTTAAAGAATTTTCTTTAAGAAAAGCATGGATAAAGAAAGATTAAACCTTTCTCCAGAGGACAGAAAGACAGAAACACTAACAATAAGGGACTAATTAAATACTCTCTTTGATATGCAAATGAAATATCCAGGTAGACCAAAAGAGTGCTGGAAAGAAAAAGTGGGAGGATGACAATAGGGAATCCAGAAGAAAGGATATAGAAATGCTTAAAGTCAAAGGAGAAAAAAAACAAAAACAAAAACAAAATACAAAACCCAAAAGCTTGGAAAACTACTAAATTTGGTGTCGCAAACACCCAGAAAATTCAAGACAGTGCTTCAAATAGAAGATGACATTCTAGGGCAAGCAAAAATGCGATGTTGATGAAATAAACGATTCATATTGTAATCACAATTGTGCGGAATCACTTTTTCATGCTTGCATGTACACATTTACTGAAATATGTCAGTTCAGTTGTTTACACTTGTACACGGCCAACCATACATCTAACAGAGTATGTACAGATGGATGTCAAGCGCCAGGTCTTCTAAGACACCAGCTGATTTAATCTTGCCTTTCCAAGCCTGTGTGAACATATTTGAAACAAATCCACCTCCTTTTATAAAGAGAAGTAGGGAAGTATTTCCCAAAGGCCTCTCCTCATTCTTCTTTCCCACGACCGCTGGGGATGGAGATGCCCCTTGGAAAGACACCCCCCCCACCCCAATACCCTGTGATGATGACCTGCACCCCTACCTGCCTGCTGAGGTCCGGTCTCCTGGCAGAGCCTCCCACACTGTGTCCCCTGGACCCAGAGACCCTGGCCATGGCTGCCCCACCAAGGCAATGACAATGCCCCTGCAGCTGCTGCCAAAGCTCAGAGGTGGAACAGATTTGTGCTGTCAGGTAACAAAGGGGAGGTATCAAAAATTTAGCACTGGGAAAAACCACCTTTAGTGTCAAGCCGCCTAGCAAGCCTGTGGAAATGGTATAACATATTTCTTGTGATCCATGCTCTCTTACACACAGCAGGCAGTTGAAATTTGGCAGCTTCCACATGATCATCAAGCATATGCATGCATTCAAGTGTTTAATAATTTGCAGTAACGCTTGCCAGCTTCCATCCAGCCTTTCCAACATTTCTAAGTACTCCAAGTTTTCTGGCAATATAAATCCTTCAGTTTTGCAGACCGTTTTCAATGTAGCCTCTGGACATCCACTGTGCCACTCTACTACAGCAGCATAACACTTCCTACATTGCTTATGTTCCCATTACGCACACCTTCATCAGAGTCTACATGAGCAGAAGCATAAATGCTTACCAACGTTCACTATACTTCTGCAGCCTGCACTACAATTTAGGAAGATCATGCACTGGATTTTACTCCTTTTGGAATATTCTTCTTAGGACTTGGTATTATGTCATAATTCATCACTTCCATATGAAGCCACTGAAAGCATTGGGATGTCACAGTAAAGGGAGGTAGGTAGTGGCCATACTTGCTCTGCAGAAACTTTATTACTGGTAAGAAAAAAATGAAAGGAAGAGCACAGTCCTGCTAAACTAAACACACTTAATCTGAAAATCGATGTGGAAAGAGATGGGGAATCCCGAAATGTCATTTTAGAATCAATTTTCAGAGCAGTATTAAAATTATATTGATATTCAATTTTGTGGTTGATTGGAATACATGTATCTGGGCATTAATGACAAGCTTGCTAGACAACAAGCGGAAACAATCAGTCTGCTACAAAAACATCAAGTGAACATTTCATCGCAGAAGGAAAGGACTAGGCATCAGGTTTGACTTTTCAAAGAGTAACAAAACAGAGGGCCAGATCTTTCCAAATCCAGCGAGAGAAACAGCTGCTTGCACAGCTGCTGTGGTGAAAAGGGGATCAAAAATACCCAGCAACCCACTTTGAATACGCAGAGTGCTTATCTGATGCCAGAAGATGCAAGACTGGGATAGGCACTGGTGGGACGCACCTTGTCATGTCAATACCTTAAACTCTCGGTCAGCACTGGTCACTGCCCAGGCAGTGAGACCTCTCAGCTAAGAGTGAGGAAGGGCTGTAAGTCCATCCTGGGCAGTGCTGCCCACAGAGCCACTTCACACCTTGCACTGTAAGAGCTCCCAACACTTGTGACTGAGAGTGCCGGAGTGGAGCAAACAATGCAGAAGAGGAAGGAAAGGGTACAAGAAATAGGTGACCCCGAAACCAAAGCCACTTTCTCTTTTGTTTTTCTTGGGTTTGGGAATCCAGGGCAAATTTCTGCAATTTTAAACACAAGCTGTTCTTGTGGCTTCTTGTGACCAAGAAAATTCGAAATCCTACCCACTTTAATAAACTTACTTCTTCCTCCCCCACCCTCTAAATTGACTAGTTCTCCTATTCTTAGCTTTACTTCACTGCTTCCCTCCTACACTGGCCACCCCACCCATCCTCCAGTCTTGCTTGAGATCTGAGCATGTGAAGTCTGCTTCTTGCTTCCCTTACCTCACATTTGTTAAATGCACTTCAGTTCTACACTAACCAATCTCAACAGTTACTCTAAAATTTGCACTATTTAGTCATCGTTTAATATTGATACTATAAATACTTTTCCTCCACATTCTGGAGCTGGTTGCCTTTCAGTGCTAAGTGAACCTAGAAACATGTAGTGTAGCTTGCTAAATATGTTTAGCCATATAAAACATTAATTTTTTATTACTTTATCAGTTCCCAACATTATTTATCTCCTTTCCTTTTCTTTTCTTTTCTTTTCTTTTCTTTTCTTTCTTTTCTTTTCTTTTCTTTTCTTTTCTTTTCTTTTCTTTTCTTTTCTTTTCTTTTCTTTTCTTTTCTTTTCTTTTCTCTTTTCTTTTCTTTTCTTTTCTTTTCTTTTCTTTTCTTTTCTTTTCTTTTCTTTTCTTTTCTTTTCCTCTCTCTTTCTTTCTCTCTCTATCTCTTTCTCTCTCTCTTCATGCCATGTCTCTATTTGCTTTTTAGATTATTTTTTATAAATATCACAATATCAGAAAAAGCCATCACTGTTTTTAGGATAATTTTTATTCCGTTTCAGCTGGCTTTTATGCAAAACTCTTGTAGTACATCCAACCTGTGGGCTACATCCTGTTAGGTCGTGTATAGTCTCAGGCCAGACAGAGGTGCTCCAATGTCTGTATGTGTTAACAATTTTTTAAAATATGTGATTGCATATAATAAAAGCTAACGGCTAAAATTCTGTGGTTGCCATGGAGATTTTTTTCTGCACACATTCACTTAAATTCTCATGTATATTCCTCTGTTTCATTAAAATGAAATTAAAATACTTATACAAAGTACAGCAAGACTGAAAGTAAGTCAGAAACATGAGAAGAAAATTACACCACTCTATTCAATAGCAAAAAGGTTTCCACAGGGAACACTTTCTGAATGACTGATTCATGGATCTATTGTCTCATACCTGCGCAAAGGTGGTTTCAATTCCTTGCTGCTTTGATGCATTTATTTAGTTAAAAAGTAAGGTTTCTCTCTAAATATTCATGCGTTTTCCATGCTACAGCACTGAAGAGTAATACATAAAAACAGTTTGCTGATGCTCTCTTATTTTACAACCACTTTCAAAATTCAGTGCAGACCAGTCATTACTGTTGCTAATGACTTAAGCTGCCTGCCCATAATCTGAAGAAGAATAATGGGAAATACAGAACTGGGTTTCAATCTTACTCCAAGTCAAACAAATTCGATGTTTTTCTTCAATGCCTTGTTTAGAAATGAAATGCAGCATTGCAGACGTTCAGGAAAACTGTTCTCCCTCCGTTGTTATTAAGAGGCACTTTCTGATAAAGGTGGCATGCAGGAGAACTTGGGGAAAGATTCTGTATTTCTTGTATTTCACACTAGGGTTTGTTTTCCCCTCTTTAACTTTCTTTTTAACTCCTACTCAGTGTTTCTATAGCACCCACAAAACTACAAAAATCTTGTAGGAAAATCAGGAATTATGCATTAAAAGCCTGGGTAAGACTAAATAAATGTCCACACCTTCAAAAGTAGTGATTGCCCAGCTGTCTGCAGTGAAATTAGTAAGAACAGTTCGATGCCCACCATTTTCAAACAGACAGGTTCATCTTCCAGGAGCTTAATTTCAGTACACATTTTTTTTAAAAAAATAGTCTTTCTAGAATGCTCATGAACTAGCAGCTCAAACTTCTGTCTCAAACAACAGTTTCTGTTGTGTTACTGACTGCGTGAGGCAATGGAACAAACTGAATTATTTCAGGCTTTCATGACTCCTGTCTGGTGACCGACATGGAGGGGGCAAAGGGAAGGATCGCTTGCAGCTTGCAAAGGAGGCAGTGGCCTGGGGAGGGGGAAAGAGCAGCACTGAAGGCACTGACAAATCTGCCCTGCCAAGTATCAGTGAGGCACCAGTGTTGGATTTCTTCATCCAGCTTAGGGCACCGCATTATAAGAATGGGTAGAATGTGGAGGAAGTTCAGTGGGCACTAATTGAGACGTAGAAAACACAGAAAACACGACTGAGGAAGAGAGATTGAAGGGACTGTGAATATATAGTTGTACTGGGTCAGGCTGAGCTGGAGTTAATTTCCCGGTACCAGCCCTTACAGCGCTGTGCATTGGTAGCAGCAAGGTGCTGATGACACACCAGGGTTTTGGCTCCTGCCGAGCAGTGCCGGCACACATCAAGGCTGTGTCTCCAACCCTTCTCCCACCCCCTCAGCAGTAGGCGGGGGGTGGGCAAGGTCCTGGGAGGGGACACAGCCAGGGCAGCTGACCCAGATTGGCCAAACAGATATTCCATACCATATGACGTCTGCTCAGCAATGGGAAGCTGAGGGAGAGGGGGAGGAACGGAAGACATTCCTTTTTTTCCAACGTTTTGTCTTCCGGGGTAACCACTACGCTTTTGGAAGCCCTGCTTCCCAGGAGGTGGCCGGACATCGCCTGCTGATGGGAAGTAGAGAATAATCTTTTGTTTTTCCTTGCTTTGCTTCCACGCACGGCCTTGCTTTCGCTATATTAAAACTGCCTTTATCTAAACCCACGATTTTGGAGTTGTCTTTTCCATCTTATTTTTTCCCTCTCCCCTCTCTGCCCTGCTGAGGAGGGGAGTGACAGAGCGGCTTGGTGGTCACCTGGCGTTTAGCCAAGGTGAAACCACTACAATAGTCTTCTGTAGTCCTCCATTGTGTGCGAGTTTGCGACAAAAGAAGGACCTGGAGACAAGGCAAACAGGTTTTGGCCAAATTCGTGAACAGAAAGTTTTTCCTTATATTGATGCTGAATCTAATTACCAAGCTGGAGAGCCACAGGAATAGCCTACATAAGAAAATCACAGAGGTGTTTGAGAAACTGAACCCCAAACCCAAAGATGGTTGAAGGATACTTACTGCCTGAGCTCAGGGGAACAGCCCACCTGCTCCAGCCCTCCGTGACACACCAGCACAGACGTTTTAAACACATTGCCCTGAAGCTCACCTGGCACATTGTTAACTTCCCAACAAGACTGAAACAGAGAGCCATCAAATTCTGAAACTGGGCACTGCCTGCGTAACGTGCATTGTGCTTATATCCCTCTGTGTCACAATGGGCAAAAATATTCACATTATTCAATGCAAGATTATTTCAGGGTCACCTGTTCCAGTCCTCCTTTGGTGGCCCTGGCACCTCTTACAGCCTATGGATGTGTGACACAGTCCTTACACCAGCGATTAAAGTTCAACATTGAACTGAGAAGTACATTATTTGAAAAGGATTTGATTTTCAGGCTTTCACCAAAAAAATCAACTTAATTATCATTCAGGACAAGCATTTTGGTCCTCTGAATATTTAGGGTAACTGTACTTCTTCCTAATGTATTTTGGCTTCCCTTTATACTCTTGTCATAATGTACATAGAAAAAGCAATGAGAAACAAAATGTACAAAGTACTTACATCCTAACTGTTATAATAATTTCAGGAAAGGTGTTGAATCAAGGCATAGATTAGCTCTTGAGTCAGTCAGAGACATCCTGTATACAGTTCTGGAACAGGCTGCCCAGAGAGGTGGTTGAATCACTATCCCTGGGGACATTCAAAAAACGTGTGGCACTCCAGGATGTGGTTTAGTAAGCAAGGTGGTGTTAGGTTGACAGTTGGACTTGACGATCTTGAAGGACCTTTCCAATCTTAGGGATTCTATGATTCTACGATTCATATATGAATACAGGCTATATACAGGCTGTAGGTATATACCTCAATTTGTCACCTGCACAGAGCTGTAAAAACCTCTCTGCATTTCAAACAAATATGAAAGCTTATTTGTTAATAATTGAGGAAATCAGATAAGGAAATCAGGCTTGATCCTTCTCCTGTTTAACCTAACAGCTGTATCTCTCCTGGTTTGTCCAGCATCCAGACCATGCCTATATTACAGCAGTGATTCTGTGTCAGAAAACTGAGAATGTGTATGTCAGAGATGCTCTAATCACAAGAGGTCTCAGTATTCACAGTACCTACCAAACTGAAGACCTTCACAGGCACTGATATGTCCTACCTCCAAAACGCTTGCCCAGTTCCCAGGGTGGGCTAGCAACATTCAGATTGGTCCCAGTTGGGAGATACCCACACTAACAATTCCTGCCAAGTTAGCTCGAGAAATAACAACAAAAGGCAAGGGGACCTTTCAAATGAAAACGTTTTAAGTGAAAAGCCTTCCACAGTGCAGTTAAGAACCAGACAAGTTTTAATGTCACAACAGTTCACACTTAGAGAGGGCCAAGAAGCCAGCCAGTACCATAACTCACCATCATCATCGCTAGAGTCGTTTAGTCATGTATAAAGCTGAGTGTCCCCTCTGGTGCCTAGTGTTTCATATAATGCTAAGTGCATATATTCACCACACTGTAAGTAGCTTCCTATGCACAAACATTTAGAAAAAATAATTTGTATCTCTTGTCTTGAAGAGAATATTATAGTCAGGTAGATACTGACTTACTTAGAGTAACTCTGTCCAGTGACAGATAATAAGGCACTGACCATAAGCAAGTGTAAAGACATTCTTACAACTCTGTGCAGGAAGGAAATAACAAACTACATTAGAAAGGCTACAACTGAACATTAATGCACACTTCTATTCTTAAATTACTGGCTTTTATCATTGCTGCAGCTGAAATCAAGAGACACTAAATGATTTGTTATGACATTAAGGAACTAATTTGTGTGTTGTCTTCTGATTTCAGAGAAGAGGGCATAGCTGGTCTAGTAGTTAAATCAGCTTTTTTTTTTTCTTTTTTTTTTTTTCCTGCACACCTGAGTGAGAGGACTGCAACTTGCTCTTGTGAAATAGAGTCCAAAGGTCTGCTCTGAACCCTCTTCAGAAGACAAACTGTCTTCACATAATAAGGCCAGAGCTCAGAAACAAAAAGGTGCTACTGTGCCACTGGTTTATTAAAAAAAACCCACACTTTAGTGACTGATTAAATCCTTGACTCTTTTTGACATCCTTTAGTAACTCTAATTTCCGCAAGCAGAAAAAAGAACTTGTGCCTGAAGCCTGTGAAGGCTTCAGGACATTTTGTCCACAGGAGGTAATCATTCCAGCATCTCTTAAAAGGGCAAGTTTTTTTAGAACAAGTAATTCGTATTTTTGTTAATGGATGCTCCATAAAAGAAGGTAGCTTGAATCTATATTTCAGAGAAAATTATAAGAAATCTGAAACCGAAGTGAGTCAAGAGACTGTCATCCATAAGCAGTATTTTTAGACAATGTTTGGTGCCCTTAATAAAAGATGAAGGAAGAAACAGAATAGTTTATGGTCAAGATGCCAAAGTACAGACAAGGAGAACACACGGATTGTCATCATGATATGAAGCTGAAAAAAGAAAAAGTCTAACAAAAACTATTCTTATCAATGTGCAGGTATATATTGGTGATTCAGCTGAAAGGCAATAAATACCAATAAAATCTGCATGGAAAAGACCAACTTCAAAACAAGTCGGCCTACAAAAGACAGATATCCGACTTCACTGCGCTGCATCGTGCCTGTCACATTAAAGAGGTTAATTGGTAAAAGCAAAGCCAGATCAACAAAGTGACTAAGAATTTGATGAAATACAGCAGGTGATAGAAAAGAAAGTCAAAGTTAACAGTGCAAAGAAATTACATTTAAGTAAAGAACGATGATGGGACAGAGCGCAAAAGGAAGAGGCAAGAGAAAAATATAATTGAACCAAGCTTAAGAAGAATCATCATCATTATAAAAAAGAAGAACTATAAGGCGAACTGAAGAGGTAATAACCAAAATGGTTAACACAAAAAAGTGAGAAGAGGCCACAGGTTATTTATTGAATCAAATCTCTGATCAGTCTAAGGTTTACTGATTATTAATAAACTGTGTTTAAAAAAGCAATTAGTCTGACAAATGATTTGCCTATATAAATAAGTCTATTATTTTCCAGGAAAACTCCAATAAATTTTGTGCTGTCAATTCAGTCTATATTCCCTTATGGTCACTGCATTTAAACTCTTGTTTTCCACTGTGATCAATTCATAAAATGTTTGATTCCATTTATCTGAGCTTAAATTTAATCCCATCTGTCTGAAAGCACATAGAGGGTTAATTCCATCAACTCTGCCTCTGGCTTTCTCCTCTTAAACAGAGCAGAGCTGAAATGAAGAGAAGCTTTCTGATCATAAATCTGACTTTTAAAAAGCATCCACATAAGGTTTGTATCTTCATTCTGTATGCACAATGTGATGTCATCCAAAAACCTCATAAAACCAAATTTCATTTGGTGAAATGGCAGCATGACCAGCAGGTTCAGGGAGGTGACTGTCCCCCTCTACTCTGCCCTTGTGAGATTCCACCTGGTGTACTGTGTCCAGCTCTGGGGCCCCCAGCACAAGAAAGATGTGGAGCTGTTGGAGCGAGTCCAGAGGAGGGCCATGAAGATGATCAGAGGGCTGGAGCAGCTCTCCCATGAAGAAAGGCTGAGAGAGCTGGGGATGTTCAGCCTGGAGAAGAGAAGGCTCCAGGGTGATCTCATTGTGGCCTTTCAATACCGGAAGGGGTCTTTTGAAAAGGATGGAGAGGGACTCTGCTCAGGTAGATAATGATAGGACAAGGGGTAATGGGTTTAAACTAAAAGAGAGGGGATTTAGATTAGACATTAGGAAGAAATTCTTTACTGTGAGGGTGGTGAGGCACTGGAACAGGTTGCCCAGAGAAGTTGTGGATGTCCCAGCCCTGGAAGTGTTCAAGGCCAGGTTGGATGGGGCCCTGGCCAACCTGATCCCTGCCCATGGCAGGGAGTTTGGAACCAGGTGATCTTTAAGGTCCCTTCCAACCCAAACCATTCTATGATTCTATGATTCATTATGCCTTTCCATCACTCAAACGTCTCATGTGAAAGACATGTCTGTGGTCTGAACTATGGCTCTGCAAAGCTCTTCACAAGAAGATGAAGTGAGAAGGAAGATGGGACAGAGGGAGGAAAACTGACCTTTGCCTGCCACTTTGCTCCCAGTCCTGACACTCCCGATCCACAAGAGTAGTGGAAACATGTCCCTTAAAGACTGTTCAAATGTTAGAGTGATTGCTCTGCTGCACATGTGAACAGCTGTGCTGATTTGGGGCTTTTGTTTTTCAGCTAGCTCCTGCCTCGCTGCAGACCAGTGTGACGGCTGCCTGCCCTCCGTATTGCAGCAGCGTGAGAAGCACGGCCGTGTGCTCTTGGGCACATCCCTGCTGGGACACCCATCACAATACCAGAGGGTCATCCCTGGGGACTTGGTCAAAACACTGCTCATTTAAATGCACTGCAAGCATGCACGTCTGTTTTAAACGTGCAGGAATGAAAGAGGGGGGCCAAGGAAATGTCAAAGTCATATGTGTCAGCACTGGGCTGGAGATGTGGCATCTGGAAAAAACTAGACTATCAGTTAATTCAGACCAACTGCAGTCTTCTCTGTGTCTTGGTCAGTTTGTCCATTCGGTCTGCCTTACTTCAAAAGCTCTTTGTCGCTTACTGGTTTGGCAAAAATCACCGTGCAAAATGGCAATAAATATTCTAATTTGCACAAACTTCCCCAACTTAGAATGCAGTTATATTTGTTTTGTTTGGGATGGTGGAACATTTTATGTCAGGATGTGATCTGCAATGTGATTTATGAAGTCTGGGAAAGAGATTTCTCTTCAAAAATACAACTAAAACCAGCCTGATTTCAGCTATATTAACTCAGATGTATAACTGACACTTTTGCTTGAATTCATCTCCTTTTGGTTAACACAACTGAAAAATTATCATACTGAAAGCTCATTCTAGCAATAACATGGATGATCTGACAAAAATATTAAATATGGTGAAGGAAGTGAATAATTTTGCTACCCAGAACTTTTATGTTAGAACGGCGTGAAACCAGTAGCACATCAACAACGCTAATGGGATTCCAGAAAACTAAGTGGATCTTGAGTGTTTATAAAATCATCTTCATGATAAGGGGAAAGCGTGCATGAAAGAACTTACTCATCTGCAGCTCAAATACTATGCAAAATTAAACTGAACACCTGGGAAGGCAGAAAGCTAGAGCAATTAAACAGTTGATATAAAAAGTACTAACATATTACCATAATTAGCAGTAACAGTAAAAGCAATGAAGTTTACAGTAAGGAGAGCAGATGTATTTGCGTAACAGATGTAGTCTTATCATCTGTTGACAGGTAATTTACAAGGGGTGTAAGAGTAACTCCTTCAGAGTACAAAAGTTGCCTTGTCACCATTGTGTAGCAACAATACAAGTGCCAACCCTTTAGCCCAGCTGGAAGAGAGGAAAGGGACAGATAATGCTTAATTCAAGTGGCTACGTCTTGACTGCATATTTCTATTAAATTATTTTTGGACTAAGGTTGAAGGGTGAAGTAATACTTCTATTGCTAGCTTAACAGCTGAAAATAGCTTTTCATGTTTTTTTGTTTCGTTGGTCGTTCTTTTTCCAAATCACAGATCAGAAGGACTGTATTGCCAAAGTTTCCGGTTCTATTGTACACGGAGAAAAGGAGGTTGCTGAATGCAGACCTCCATAGTATTAGTGCTCACCCACAGCATCACAAGGGGACACCGCAATTCTAGTGAGTCACTAAGTGGCTTTGCTTCTCCTCGGGCAACGCCAGACAGTTCCTCATCACCGAACAGCTGGATTAAGCATACAGTTTTGGGGATCCTTTAATCACTGCTGAGAACAGATTACAGAACGTTGAAAATACCGTAATATTAAATCCTAGTTCCATGAAATTATGTAATTTTCCATCCCGGATCCCACGTGCCCTTCAGTTCTTCTGCCACACTGATAGATGCTGCTCAGGAGCCAACCATTTCACTGGCATATTTGTGTTTTCCCTTTGCAAACTCAGCTCATCAAAGACTCCTGTATAGTATCCAGCCTCCCTGAAAACCACCCAATCTGAAACCATGTGGGCATATAGAGGGCTATGGGAGAGGTAAGGCACCTTGCACAGGGTCCTCTCTAGCTCAGGATTGGGCACTCTCTGGTTGTTCTCCTGATTTCTTTGGCTGAGTACCAAGAGAGTACACACTCTTCTTCTGTTGAACTGAAGATGTTACAGGAGAAGTTGCTTTTGTTGTTATTGTTCAGAAATGCTTCACCTCAGGGTGGTAGCTCTGATCATGGTACCAAAAAAAGTATGGGGTTTTTTTTTTCAAGTCAAAAATAGTTTCAGATTGAGTCTTTGATGCATATTTCAAAGCAATCCTGTAAAATACTGAACTTTAATTACATAAGAAGAGAAATTAAATAATTCATCCTTATATGAGTTGGAAATCACCAACATCAGTGAATTAACTTATTTACTCAAGCCAGTATCAAATACTTTTTGTATCACCTCTTGCTCTGAAAAAAAAAAAAAAAAATCCCTACCAGTAAAATATCACCCCACCACTATTACAGATTTATTTTGTTTTATGCATATGCACCTACACCACAAGCATGTGCAACCTTATGAGCAATACCTTCAGAACTCAATAGGTGTCTTACATAATCCTGCAACAAAAAAAGAGGACTTATAAATAAAATGAATACCATACAGTATTTCTTCCTCGTTACTCTGCTTACCAACTTTTTAATCTGATGTAACACTATCCTCCTGGCAGACTGATTGCCACCTATCATATTTTATGATGACCTGTCCATGAGATTTTGCCAGTTTTTCCTGCCTTTTGTGTGCTCCCACATACCTGATACTATGCACTTGCTGAGCACCTTCCTTCAGTGGTTTGTGCTCTGCAGAATTTACTGACCGTTTCCTCCATTTTCAACTCGTGTATCCTTTCCAAAAATAATCTCCTGATAATCACATTTCCAAACACATTTTTAAGCCAATTCCTGCAGATAATTAGTCATGTGAATAAACCATATGTTGATGAAATAATTCCAGTAATTGCTAACACAGGGATTATGGGCACAGAAGAAATCTGGACTGCAACATCCTCGGGGAAGGTACAGAGCGAGGCGAATATCAATAACTTACCTGTCAAATAGCTCTCCACCCGTGACTAATTCCAGAACAAGACTGATTTCTGTAGGAGTCTCAAATATCTCCTTCAGTTTTATCTGGTAGAAGATAACAAAAAGGTTTCATTTTTCTTATTTGTCTTCTTGCTGAGCATATGACAGAGCCAACAGCAGAAAACAGACCACAGTCAATAAAGCAGAGGATGGTGCCAACAACACAGGAGTTTAAGGAGCTGCTTTTGTTAGTGCCTGTCAACATCAATCTTTTGGAATAACTGAATGTAAGACCTTCCCCACCTTCCAAGAACCGACAACACTAACTTGCCTTTTTCATTTACAGAACGTCTTTTGCATGGTTTCTCACTCAACTCTTTCAGATCACCAATAATGTATTGTAAAGTGTAAGTAGCATTCAACAGTCTTCCATAACAAGCTGCTAACATGCTCACGAGGAGAAGCCAAAGCTTTAATTCAGGACTATCCCAAGTCTGTACAGGTGAACCACAACAGTCATCTCTCAGGAACAGAAAGAACTAAAAAAAAACCAAAACCAACAAACAAACATGGAGCGGAAGAACAAGGCTAAACTTACAATGTTTGGATGCGAAAGGCGAAGAAGAACTCCAATTTCTGTGCGGACAATTTTCTTGTCTACCTGGTTAAAAGTGGGGAGGGAAAAAGTGAAAAATTTATTTCTGTATTCACCATAGAAACATCTAACTGCTTCACAGGAAAATATGTACGAACAGGATTTCTAGATCTCCTAGGAGAACAAGTTGATGTGAGACACGCAAGTTAAATATACTGTAAGGAATATTCTTCTTTGACATGAGATACTATAACAGAAAAACATCTGCATCTAGCAAAATTATTACAAATGTACATATAGGTCATGCAAGAAGTAGAATATAGGAAAGATGTCTGAAAAAGGTGCTACTATTCCTATTTTTACTCAGTTTCTGCCCTTGTCTATCGCTACTTATGTGGGTTCAGTTTACATCGGGATAGCTTCTTTTTGACACACTCTTCAGCAGCTATACTGGTAAAAGTTTTCTGCACATAGGATGCGTGTACCTACCTTGGGCCCCTCACGACAAGAAAGACATCGAGGCCCTGGAGCGTGTCCAGAGAAGGACAATGAAACTGGTGAAGGGTCTGGAGCACAGGTCTTATGAGGAGTGGCTGAGGGAACTGGGCTTGTTTAGTCTGGAGAAGAGGAGGCTCAGGGCAGACCTTATTGCCCTCTATAACTACCTGAAAGGAAGCTGTGGTGAGCTGGGGGTCGGCCTCTTCTCGCAGATAACTAGTGACAGGACAAGGGGAAATGGCTGCAAGTTGCACCAGGGAAGGTTCAGGTTGGAGATGAGGAGAAATTTCTTCTCGGAAAGGGTGGTCAGGCATTGGAACGGGTTGCCCAGGGAGGTGGTGGAGTCACCGTCCCTGCCGGGTATTTAAGGAAAGGTTAGATATGGTACTTAGGGACGTGGTTTAGTGGGTAATAGGTGGTGGGGGGATGGTTGGACTAGATGATCCTTGCGGTCACTTCCAACCTAATGATTCTATTCTATTCTATTCTATTCTATTCTATTCTATTCTATTCTATTCTATTCTATTCTATTCTATTCTATTCTAAAGCAGTGCTACATACTGCTTAGAACAAGTGATGTAAACATCAAACACCCACAGCCACAGACCAAGCGTAACATTTAGCTTCAACTTCTTTCAGGTATATCTGACAGAATGGTCTATCAACACAAAAGACAGTCCCTTCTGCTAAACTTCAGAGAGGATCAGCCGTTCCCTTCCCAAATCGCAGTCTGTATCAATACAGGCACAACCTACGTCCTGTTGCGGGACATCGGTCATTTCTCACAAGACGTGCACACCTAGGCAGTACTTCATTCAGGAAAGACAGCTGCAGGTTTCCCTGAACTTGAAAGTTTAAGCAAGAAAGGAAAATGCTCATAAGCAAATTATGCATGTTTTTATGAAGAAACTATCTTCTTTGCAAACCTTCTCAGAAACCTTACAGAAGTTCTACACTGATGACAATTATAAACATATTTCTCCTACAGCACTCTTCCTCTCAGGGTTACAAAGCAAGTGAGAGTCAGTAAGTTAAGTCAGTGCCTCTTTCCAAACTGATGACACAGATGAAGTCAAGCAGAATATTTTTGGAGGGTTTTCACGTTTGAATTTTTTTTTTAGTGGAGGCATTTCATGAAACACATATTTTTGGTTTTATATCATATTGGAAATGAACAGTCATGATACATAAACCTTTAAAAGGGACATAAAACTTCCTTCAAATTCTTAGTGGAGAAGACACATGCTAAAAAAAAAATGATCCCCTCCCTTTTTCTTTTATCACCTGAAAGAAGAGGAGTACTTCTCACTACTTCGTATATTCCAGCAACAACAAAATCCAAGTATCAGTCACACTCAGAACTACAAGACAGGCAGAATTTGATTCTCCCTTTGTGTCAGTCAGGAACGATTCCAGGTTACTAATGCCACAGTGCTCTCTGACAGTGGTATAAATGAGTGGAGAACTAGAGACCTCAGGGATTTCTTGAAACTCATTGACATTTAATCTCTTTCAATGGCTCTGCCAAAAAGCAAAATGAAAGAAAGAAAGAAAAAACTTTGTACAGATTCAGTGCATGTGAGAAGCAGCAGAAAGCAAAAATCAAAGGGGAATGAAATATTCCATTACCTGAACACCTAATTGGAGGTAAAGAACATGATCAATAACTAAATCTTCACAGGTACACACCAGCTCCGGGATAAAACACAGGACCCTTTAAACTCTGAGACCACCACCAGCTTTATAAACTTTATTCCTTTCTACTTCAAACATAAGTGTTTCTTTGCTCTTGCCTGCTACACAAATACTGAGCAGCAGGTTTGAAGTATGGTTTCCCGTGCAGTTAACCTAGAACGCCATGAGCACCAGCCTGTGGTCTTACTCAGTTTCAACATCCCCTTTGCATCAGTACCATTATTCAACTCGGGGTTACTTCTGTGAACGCACTGCCAGGGGCTCTGAAGCTCACTGCAGGGCAGCAAGGGGCTCTTGATGATTCAGAGAGTAACATATGTCTGGACTGTCTTCGTATGCTTTACACCTCAGACAGGATCAGAAAAGTTAATGTACAGTATTTCATGGACAGCCGTTTAGACTGAGCAACCCATGTTATCCAAAAGCACCACTAGAAACCGAAAAACCTACAGTTTGCTCTGCTCAGTTTGGTGGATGTTCACACATCAAGTATGCCTGGCAACAAGCACGTAACGTCCAAATGCTAACGACGCTTCCTTTTGACACCAAGTAGCTGCAACTGAGAAGCTATAAAGGCCTCTTCTCAACTCACTGGTGGCAACAGATTAAGTGAAAAAGCGAACTGAGACTCAGCTTCAGGTCCTTGCTTTCCCAGACATTTACTCCGTGACTGTAGGCAAAGTCCCTCTGGGATACAGTTCTTGATCTGACACAAAAGAGTAGACTTTCATAATACCTACCCAGGTGGGGGTGTGAGGAAAACATACCTAAAAATTCAAGATGCTAAGATGCAGTGGGAAATACGCCACATAGAAACACTTACGAGCGTTAAATATTTATACACATCCTGGAAAATGGCTATTAGGATAGAATTTACAAAGGAAGCGTGCATGTGTAAGTGATATGAATTGTTCCAGAGTAAAAGCAGCAACACATGTACTCGTGGCATTTTATTATAGACAGTCTGTTTTATCACTATTACGTTCTTACCTTCTCCTACACTGAGTATAGAGCTATATCAACACTTAGCTTGTTACAGTTCCTGCCAGAAAAACATACCTACTCATAATCAGAGCCAAGCTTGGCCCATTTCTACTCTGGGCAGGAGTAGCAGCAATTCAACTATTTATTTTCCTGACAGAAATTATTTGACAGGATGACAAGTCAGGCACTTCACTCTGTAGTGTGTGTTGCTAGAGTAACACATTTTAAAACTCAGATAATTTAAACAAAATATCCTATTACCACAAATGATTAGGCACATTAAGGTTTTTTTGCTAGATTCAGATACAGTGGTCTAATTTGTGCAGATGTACTAACCGACCAAAATGAGGCTGCAAACCCGTTTGGTTTTGTCTCCTCTTCTTTGAATGCAATTTATATGTGCAATACAATATATAATAATTTATCTGAGCTTTCCTTAAATTAACATTACTCACAGGGGTGTCACTGAGACCTTTGTAAGTATATCACAGAATAATAAGGTCAGCAGAACTGGTCTGTTTGCGAAAAGAAAAAGAGCAGTTAAAAGTTAACCTTCAGATGTTTCCTGGTTCCACTAGTTTAGTGATTATCCTCCTACAGGCTTCCTTTATTCTTTGTTTTTAATCTATGTTAAATGGACTAGAGTATGCTTTTGTTCAAACATTTCATTAGTATAATTTGATTTCTACTTGAAATATTACTCGTTGGGAAAAACTTACGCTAATTCTGCATGAGGCTGTGAGAATGCCCAGTTGGATGATTCTAATACAGTTGTGATTTTACTGAGACGGATTTGCTGCTTCCAAACTTTAAATTGCAAGCAATCAAGAGGCATTTGTTGTGATAGGCCTACGAAGCAACATTCTACTGTAGTACACCCGTGTCAATTTGAGAAGTCATTTTCCAGTAATGTTGAAATGGTTATTTATCACCATTGACCCTAGGCATGAAGATTTCACCACCCACATACAAAAAATATCAAAGTTGCTAGATGGTGTTTAATTAAAACCCACATCTATACGCTCCCATGGCTTACCTGTGAAAATACCCACATGAAGCCCTAAAACACAGCAAATCTGCGAGAACTGCTTGCAGGCGCAATGCAGTCCTGCACAGCACAGGGCAGGTAAGCACCTGCATGCTGGGTTTAATATAACTAGATCAAGTACCTTCACTTCTCTAGAACTGGATATTTATCTGTTTTATAGATATGTGTCTACAAAGACTGTGTCTTTGAAATTTGATACTGGTTATGCGATGAAGTAGTGGTATGTCTATAATCAGTATACTTCTGATTTATACATTTCAGACAACTTTGACAAGGAAAAGGGCTGGAAAAGTGCCTAATGACAGCTGTGATTCTTCCACGTTTCCATGTCCTGACATAGTGAGGTGGAGAGATGCTACAAACCTCTGAGATGTAAAAGCATTGCTTCTTTCTGAATTAAATAAGATAAAATGAACTGTTACCGTAAACAGATTAATCCAGCTGCTGCCTTGCAATATGGTACACCATCCTGAAAATAGGTGGCCAGCAGATATACAGACCCCCTCAAACCTAGTAGACAGTGAGAAGCAAAGCACATTCCTCAGCCTGGAAGCCTGGTCACTGCTGCCCTCCTTCCCCAGTGCCCTGAGGACATGGAGGGGCACACTGGGTCAGGTGAGACCACCATGCAGGTTGGGTGGCAATGCTGTGCCCAGGAGAGTGGTGTGAAGCAGCCAATGCAAATGGCTCTCGAGGACCTTCACGGCGCTGCCCACCTCATGGAGACGGTTCACTTCAGCTTTGCACAGCTCCTTATTTAATATTCTACTTATTGACTCACATGAACACTTCTAATTTGAGCAAATGAATGCTTTATCGAACTAGCAGGTCAGGCACCCAGCATGTGTTTCTCTGCACTCAGAGGGAGCCGGCTGCAAATCATTATTGGCTTGTCACCACACTCTTAAAATGCTTCCAAGAAACAATGTTTTATGTTCATCTCAGCTAAAGTAACTGCTCTGCAGCCTAACCCTGTCAGTATTTTATGGTGTCAATTGCTAATTACCGTTTATAACTTTGCCATTATTTTGTCTTCTCGCACAGTTAAGCTGAAACACTAAAACCTCTGTGCACACAAACTGCCCACAGCAGGGCTCCCAAGCCCCTGGTGGTCCAAAAGGTCTGTTCCCAATTCTCACAACTGCACGCAGGGACGCTGGGTTACCCAGCTTCTTTTGAATGGTTTCAAGAGAAAAAAAAAGAAATGAGCTTGAGTTTAAAGCTTACATTTAAATAAATCCATTCAAGAAGAAGATTTAAAGTACATATTTTCTGTACAGGTTTAGGTTTTGGTTTTACTTTCAGAGTGTTCTGGGTAACAGGAATTCCGGTTTCTGCCCAGCTCACACACAGAGTATCTTTTCAGAAAGTCTTTCAGCCAAGACTTCAAGATTAAAACACTCTAAAGAAGACTTTTGAGTGTGCTTTTTCATCTGCATACAGCTGGGAAGTACTACAGAAAACATGCATCTGAGCTGGTTTATGTACCAATGCAAGACATGGACGTCAGTCTTCACCACATGTAATAATCTTGGGGGATACAAAAAGTGCCATAACAGAAAAATCCCAGGACAAATGAAAATAGATGCTTTATATGTGATCCAGCCTATCTTTCCGAGTTACTGTGGTGTAATTCACTAACCACCATGGCAGTAGACAGTGAGTAAAAGCAGAATTAAAAGAAGCTGACCCTTCTGAACAAAAGGAAACTTCTTTGTTCCAAATAGGGCATTTATTTAACACCTGCTTCAGGTGACTTGATTCTTTGCCTGACCTTTTTCTTTGAATGAAAATAAGAGCTTCTCAGGTAAAGAATTCCTCCTATGTTTTAAGGGCTGTTCTTGCTGGGACATTGCTTGACCTTCTCAGCAAGGTTAGCAGCTCACTTTTTGCACAGGCGCAACTGCTGTATTACTAAGGGATTAATATCTCAAACAAAAGAAAAAAAGGTACAAAATCAACTTCTTTTGTATTTTAAGCTTGGCAGACTATTCTCGCTCTATCTTTATTCAAGCTGAACATGAGGTCCCTGAAGAACACATCAAATAATACAATAAAGCACAGTAGTAGTTGCACAGCCCTGCAGTATCTTCCATAAACTCAGCAGGAAGTTTTCACTCTGTAGGTTACTGACAATTTTTTTATTGTTCCTTTTTTTTGAGCATCCATAAGTAAGCTTGTATTATTAATGCAAAGAAACTATTAATGAAAAGAAACCATTCACTATTACAGCAACTATTTCCTGTCTTTAGGCACATGTCCACATTTTCAATTTGCAGATATAATCCTTTAATCGATGCATGTTCTTCAGACTTCACACACTTGTATGGAACTACTGCAAGTTACATCAGTGTGCTTGCATTTGTCCTGCTAGGTGCCGAAAAGACTTCTTGCATGTGAAAGTGCGCTGGCTGTAAATACAGATTAGCTAGGCTTGTACATGCATACGCTTTTAAAAATGACAGAGAATTGCACTATCTGCATATGGTATTACTGTTAATCTGTTAAATGTGTATCTTTCCATCAAAGCAGCAATGTTCCTGCTTGTCAAAAAGCACAGTACATTTGCAGGCAAACCAGCAGACAGATAGAGATGATTTGTGGGATCGTACAGACTTCAACACAGTAAATCAGATGCTGACATATCTGATTAACAGGCCCTGCATCTTGCAATACAACACTTTCATGCTAAAGCTGACCTGATGCAGGTAATATTCCCCAAAGACATACAAGTCTTTGCGAATGGGTTCTGTTGCTCACCCACATTAACTTGGTGGCATCACCAAAGAGTGAAGGATGGGTCCAGAGGCACTTATAGCTTGCAGAACACTGATGCTTTGCAATAATAGATCTTATGTCTGAGTTTAAAACAAGTTATATGTTCGTTAGAACAACCCTTGCTATATACTGTGGTCTATCTGACTAATTTGGTTGTTATTTCTGTTTCTGACTCATTTATACACAGATTTCTGCAAATATGTTTTATAATTGTTGAATGGTTTATGCAAACAAATTTCAGGCTATTAGGTATTCATGAACTGCTCATTTAATCTGTTCTCTATTTATAGTGTGTTACTGTCACTGCTACTGTTCCCAAAGCTGGGTGGGGGAGGACACTTCTAAAACACAAGAACAATGTGTAAGTCAAAAGGTAAGTATTTTTTTTTTTTTTTTTTTAGTTCAAACCAGTTGCATTTATAGGACTATTTAAGAAATTGTACTTGCCATTTTCTTGCCCATTCTTGCTTTTCACTTATACAATTACAAATCCAAAAATTTCCACTCTTCTCGGTGAAAATCTATTAACCCAGCTTTTATTCTAAGTGATACAGCCAGTTTTAGTCATCTGGCATTCTGTAAAAGGCACCCACCTCCAAATTCACACCATCCCTCCAAATAAATAAATTGTCACAGAACAGTAGTCCCTTAGAAATTGAGAGTTAAAAGGTGATAGGGCATTTCCTATCATCCTGTAAACATTTTCTCTTAAGGTTACTTGAATTTCTTAGCAGTCCTCACTGTCTGATAAAGATCTGGAATACCTGATGTCAATTTATATTATTAGTCAAGTGCAATGCCTGCTGCAATTTAAAAAACTGCACAGAAATAGTAAGTTAGTGACCCATCCCTCAGTGAATTACACTTACAGATCCATGTGAACCTTCACTGTTACCCAGTGAAGGCTTGAAAGGCTACCATTAAAATTGTAATCTCCGTGGCAGGTGTCAAACTACTCCAGACTATTGCACCTGTTTTGGCTGGGATAAAGTTAATTTTCCTCACCGTAGCTAGCACGGGGCTGTATTTTGGATTAGTGATGAAAACAGTGCTGATAACACAGCGATGTTTTAGCTATGGCTGAGCAGTGCTTAAGCAGCATTAAGGCTACCCCAGGCCGGGGGAACACGAGGAGCTGGGGGGGGGCATACAGGACAGCTGACCCGAGCTGACCAAAGGGATATTCCATACCATTTGATGTCATGCTCCGCATGTAAAGCTGGGGGCAAAAGGAACAACCAACTATCTGCTGCACCACTCAATTTTGTAAGCAATAACACATATGATGACTGGAGAAGGCCTAGCTGTGAGTCTGATGATCAAATGAGGTTATTTTGTTCAAAATATTTCAGGTGGGATGAAATCGTGACAGCTTCAGGTGCAGGTTAAGTCTTGCATGTTTCCTCTGATGAACTACCCTGAATCTCTGGAGCTGCTGTTTAAACAACAGCTGTACTAGGAGACTTGTAATCTCCTGATGCTAGACAATTCTGCTGGTAGGTCAGCCCCAAACACTGACAATGAGGGGTCTTCGAAGTCACCTCAGTGTTGCTTGACAGTATATAGAACCTGTAATTCTACATTTACAGGAACCATATAAATGACCCCATGCCCCCAAAACTGCTTAAAATTTACAGGTTATATACTTTCTAATATGAATAACAGAGAAAACCAGTAAACCTTCAAAGAAAGAAGAGAAGGAATGACTTTCAGAAGCTTTTTGTGGACTGAAAATGTTTGATACAGTTGGAAGAGGCCACAGAGAAGCATGTAGATATGTTGAAATGGTTAAGAGAGGTGGGCAGACGTGAAAGCAAGGCCTGCCACTGGTTTACAGAGCTCGCTTCATAGATTAGAAACTGAGGCGAGTTTCTTGTTAGTGCTACGCATCAACAAGTAACGTTACAGTTTACAAGACTGTTTTTGTCCCTGTATCTCTCCCTTCCCTATGGAGGCTGTCTCAACTACATTAACGACAGCATGTTAACTTGCCTCCTCTGCCAGGATCTATGAGCTGTGCTGGAAAAAAAGGACAAGTGATTGAGCAGGCTGAGAGCAGGAGGAACATGCAGTGACTTCCCTCACCAACAGATCACCCCAACCTATGAATTCTGTGCACAAGAGCCACAAGGTGACTTCCATATTTGATCCTCTGTTTCTTGAGGTTTCATACGATTAAGAGTAAATGGAGGAGAACGCTGAAAGGAGGTAATTGTAAGCTACATGAGCTTGAATCAGAACAGGTGAGTAGTTGAATTTCAGGAGACTCACCTATGTCTCCCTTTATGACCACTGAATTCACATGCAAATTTCGCTAGTCAGACAGAATCAGATGTAAAAAACACCTCTGATGCATAAAGTTTGATTTGGGGTGTAATGCTGGTACTTAAAAAAAACCCCAACAACCAAAACCAAACAAAATGCAAACCCTGAAGACCCCATAGTTTCTTATGTTCCTGCATATAAAATCTGTAGCTAATTCAGCTACTCAGAGATGAGAAACTATCTGGGACCTTCGATCTAAGTTTTTTGAAGTCCTTATTACAACTGCAGTACTCTGACAATACTCTCATAAACTTTGGCATGAACAAGCTCTGTACAAAGCTCAGTGGTCATAAAGCTGTGTCTCTTTGAACACATTTTACACGTCCACTAAATGGGAGAATACCTTATAATGCACAAGTTCTTAGCTGACATTTACACACAAGTTACTAACACACAAGGTGACATTATAGTGTGTGTCTGCCATAGGCCACCTGACCAGGAAGCATCAGTGGATGAGGCCCTCTACAGACAGATAGGACTAGCCTCACATTTGCAGGCCCTGGTCCTCATGGGGAACTTCAACTGTCGTGTTTGCTGCAAGGACAATGCAGCAGGACACATGCAATCCAGGAGGTCCCTGGAATCCATTGATAGGTGAGCCAACAAGGAGAGATGCTCTGCTGGACCTCATAGTCGCCAACAAGGAAGGGCTTAGAGGGGATGTGAAGATCAAAGGCAGCCTTCGTTGCAGTGACTGTGAGATGGTGGATTTCAGGATCCTGAGGGCAGGGAAGAGAGTGAAAAGCAAGATCACAACCCTAGAATTCAGGAGAACAGACTTTGGCCTCTTCAGAGATCTTCTGGGAAAGGTCCCATGGGATAAGGTCCTACAAGGAAGCAGGGTCCAAGAAAGCTGGTTAATAACCTTGACAGGCTAAAGAGATGGGCCCATGCAAACTGCATGAAGTTCAACAAGGCCAGGTGCAGGGTCCTACACATGGGTCGGCGCAATCCCAAGCACAACTACAGGCTGGACAGAGAATGGATTGAGAGCAGCCCTGAGGAGAAGGACTTGGGGGTGCTGCTTGATGAAAAGCTTAACATGAGCCAGCAGTGTGCGCTGGCAGCCCAGAAAGCCAACCGTGTCCTGGGCTGCATCAGAAATAGTGTGACCAGCAGGTCGAGGGAGGTGATTCTGCCCCTCTACTCTGCTCTTGTGAGACCCCACCTGGAGTACTGCATCCAGTTCTGGGGTCCCCAGTACAGGAAAGACATGGAGCTGCTGGAGCAGGTCCAAAGGAGGGCCACAAAGTTGATCAGAGGGCTGAGGCACCTCTCCTATGAGGACAGGCTGAGGGAGTTGGGCTTGTTCAGCCTAGAGAAGAGAAGGCTCTGGGGAGACCTAATTGTGGCCTTCCAGTACCTAAACGNATTAGAACTAGATGATCTTTGAGGTCCCTTCCAACCCAAACCATTCTATGATTCTATGATTCTCAGAATATTCAAGGATCACCTCCTCCAAGCTCAAGAGAAGTCCATCCCAGTGAGTAGGAAGTCGGGCAAAAATGCCAGACAGCCTACGTGGATAAACAAGGAGACTGTGGCCAAACTCAAAGACAAAAATTAAGCATAAAGAGGGTGGAAGCAAGCATTCAGGTATGAATTTTGGAAAGCTAAAGCCCAATGGAACTGAATCTGGCAACATCAGGGGAGGTAATCCTTCCCCTTTACTCAGCTCTGGTGAGGTTACACCTGGTCTACTGCATGTAGTTCTGAGCTCCCCAGTACAAAATATGGACATACTGGAGAGAGTCCAGTGAAGGGCCATGAAAATTACTGAGGGACTGGAATGTCCCTTCTATGAGGAAGGGCTGAGAGAGCTCGGACTGTTTAGCCTGGAGAGGAGAAGGCAGATTTTATCTGCGAAGGAAAGTATGCAGGAGGTAGTTACTGATGTGTTATGAACTGTGGTACTAATTGCCTGGATATAAATCCTTTACAGATCTAGCTCCTAGGCTCAGTACCTCATGTTCTCCTCATCTATAAAACATGTAAATGCTATTGTGTTTTCTCACTGTGCTGTTGCAACTGTGACACAGTAATGGCCCAAAAAGAATAACTGAGATTAGTTATAATGGTGATATCAATAATTTTCCTGGAGTTCTGATTAACGGATTTTTGGCTTCTCACTTGTGGAAATTAGGACTCTCATCTGCAGGAATTAGGATTTTTCCCACAAATTCTTGAAAGCCATCTCACAGAACTCTTTTGCCTTTGTATTTCCTCATATTTTTATATCAAATCCTATACCCACTCTGTTTGCCACTCAATCAAAAAACCTACAGTTATTATGATGCTATTTCTTCTTGTAGTAATATTATCAATGTGTAAAAAGCTAAAACCTATATGAGTGTTATGTATCCTGCAGACAAAATCTAAATTTGTGCAGGCTGCTTTTTCTGAGACTACTGCTTAGAGGTGCTCAGAAGTTTCCATATCATGTAATCTTTGCAACACTAAAATAAATTTAAAATCAAAATTCTCTAAAAAGAAAAAAGAAAAGTGACTTGAATACTGTAGGACTGAAATAAAAAGCAAACCATCTTATTTATGCTATTTGGTATTACTTATGTAAATGCTTTCAGCTGGTTTCAACTATATCTACTGAAATCATGGCTACTTGGAGTTTCAAACACCTGCTCATTCAATATATGCAAAGTATAATGGGATAGTTTGTTGGAAACAAACAGTGGTATTTGAAGGCTGCCTAAAATGAAGGGGAAGGAATAACAAAGGAATTGAGGTGTTTTTTAAATTTGTGGGAAAACATGCTATTAGTTATTTTTTATTTAAGTAGGGTTTTTTTGTTGTGGGTTTTTTTTTCCCTCCTTAAGGATGTCCTTCTTAAGTGATTCAAGCAGACAGCAAGTTTAGCTTGGCAAAAATTTGGGATGATCCTCAGCCATACACACTAGTCCTGCCATGAGCCATCCAATGAACTATCACAATATTCACCTTAGAAAGTTGTACGGAACTTTGTTGTCAGTACAGTTGTACTGCCCAGAGAGGTTGTGGGTGCCCCATCCCTGGCAGTGTTCAAGGCCAGGTTGGATGGGGCTTTGGGCAACCTGGTCTGGTGGAGGGTGTCCCTGCTCATGGCAGGGGTGTTGGAACTAGATGATCTTCAAGGTCCCTTCCAACCCAAACCATTCTGTGATTCTATGATTCAGTTCCAGTCTAAAGAGATGCTCTGACCAGATGTATCTCATGGAGATCAGACAGTGATGCTGGCTTCATGATTTCTCAAAGCAGCATCTGTAACGGGAACCTACAGTCTGTGCCACTCACACAGTTGCTGTGTTAATTTCCACTTTGCTTTTCCGTTCCTTCTTACACATGGTTGGTCTTTCTTTAAAGACCACCTTAGACCTGAGGTCTCACCACCTCAGCTAAGGAGTATATTTTTTTTCTTGAAGTACGCCAGTGTAACCAGTTTGCCAAGCAAGTGCATGCTGATTATGGAGTTCTTGCTAAAATAAATCCACTGTCTTACCTCAGTTAGATTTGCCTGTTTGAAGGGCTACAGAGAACTCAGCTTCAGGTCAGAGGAATAAATTCAGGATACTCCCTTTTAAGGCATACACTGTTCCTGTTTGTCGTGGTTTTACTCC